>ML675621.1:7389997-7422515 GCA_007922155.1 Mesoclemmys tuberculata
ACGTATATTTAAAATTCTTATTATTAATCCCTAAGTGCATGACCTTGGGGTAAGTTAAGAGCTTACCTACTGCTCCAATCTGAGGATATGGGCTGGAATTCTGATGTCACTGGATGGGGGTTCAAAACCATGTACTATCCTGACACAACTATGACATTGTTCCAATTTCTAAGAATCTGCACAGCACTACAGTTCTGTCCATATCTCATCTTTTCATTGTTCTTCAGTTTGTCCTGGCTACCAATTAAAATTCTTCCCTTTGCATACCCCTAAGGGACAGACAGTGAAAATCTCTCTTCCATAGGGCTTGAACCCTATCACTATGGGGCCTGAAGTCTTACCGCTTCAGGAAAGTGCAGTTGTCTCCCCACTTGGGCTAGGGGCGTGTGCCTGAGAGGGAGCACACCACTGTCCTAATAGTTACACAGTTTATTGCAGAATTGAGAATGATAGTCTGTTGTCTACATTTCAATAACACTCTACTGCTGGTGTCCAATAGAATCTTAGCATCTTATTCTGAACAATCTTAGAGATAAAGAGCACAAGGTGGCACTAACATTTTTCTGTGTAGGTTCCTAAAACTCAATGGCAATAGACTTAGCCCTTTGCTACTCCATTATATAATAACCCTTTGCTCAGAATCCAGCATAAATTGCCATAAATTTATGGATAGTAAAGGAGATACTAAACAGCAGTGATTTAACATATGGATGTGAAATAGCATAATTCAGAACAGAGATGAGGCCACTTTTGTACGACGGATTTTTTTTCAACAGATACTGGGTTTTGTGTTTTTAAAATACATACTGGGATAAAAAATGTGTAAGGTGAGCATAGAGGTGGGAGTGAATTAAGATATAAATGTAGTCCAACACAGTCTTAAATGAGGGGGCATTCTCTGGGTTAGGAGTTACTGTAGGGAAAAAATCTGAGTGTAGAGGGGATGTGGTGGTGAAAAATAATATCTAAGTGGGATCGTGGAAAATGATTTGGATAACCTGTTCAGGATTGTAGGAAAGCTTTATGGCAGAGGGCCCAGTAGGTCTGTTTGACTGAGACATAACCTGCCACAGCAAATGCAAATTTATGGCTATTGCAGGGATATCAAAGTAGCTAGTGGAATTATTTTTTCAAAAATAACAATGTATTAATTCCAATTTTAATTCTCAAGATGCTATTTTTAGGGAAGGGTGGAAAGGAAAAAGCTTGTATGTAAAAGCTGCATTGGTGGACGTTTAACTTCTCCAAGGATTTACAACACAAAATTTCAAATGAGTTGACAGGCATAATTTATATTTTGGGTGCATTTTCTATCATTCTGCTTTGTCCAGTGTGCACACTAATGTTTAAACATAGAAGCTCTGTCCACACTGCAAGTATCGTGGCTTTGTAACTTGGTCCTGGCTTGCTGTCATCTGTCCCAATTTACAACAAACATTTTGAGTTGTGTCTACACTGCAGCCTTTCTACATCATAGCTGACACTGCTTATGCATCCATATCTACCATATCACTTAACTTTGTTTGTAATGGTGCATTCTGGAAAAATCTAAGTAGCGATAGCCTTCACAGTGGATGGAATGCAAAGGGATATGCATCCAGAGTGGTGGCAACAGCATATAGTGGCAAAATATTCTGAAATCTCCATCTGCTCAGAGAACTCAGAAAGCAGGACTGGCCAAATTGTGTATGTAGACATGCAAAGGAATGGGAAGGACCATCTGCTCTGCAATAAAGAGGTATACTGAACTGGTCAAAGGAAGATGACCATGTGCTAACCCTAGGATGCTGGCAAGGGTGAAACAGTACTAACTGCTGCATTTGCTAACCAAGTATTGACCATAGTGTATGGTAAGAAACCATGTTTGGAGCTGACCATGCTTAACTGGTTACAACCTCAGTTAAAAGTTGTAGTGTAGTTACCTGCAATGCAGGGTGCCTTTGATGGCCCCTTACTGCCCCTGGTAACAGGAGCACAAACAGCTCATTAGCTATGGTGGTGGGATTCAACCCTCAGTGTCTGGCTGAACAGATATGGAAAATTCTAACTAATTGGCTTTTGATTAACTAGTAGCCAATCCAGGTCAAACACATAGAGGGAAGTTTAAAAAAGCAGCCTGTCAGGGAGTAGGGATAGTAAAATATGACCACAGTATTGACTGGGTTTTGTGGCTGCAGCTGCAAAGGTTCATGTGACTGGCAGCCATTTCATACATTCCTGCAGCCCAGCCAGTGGAGATCTCCTGTACCTTACTGGGCTATAGGAATGGTCTCTAATTATATCTGCTAAGCAGGCAACCAGGAGGCCTTTCTGCCTGTTATCTTGCTGCTACTCCTGTTGGACCAAAGCAGCTGGGAGGAACAGGTGGCAGAACCAGCAGCAACATGCAGACGGGTAGTGTCAGGGACAGAAAGTGAGGGGCCCATTACTGGCCTCGGCACTTCCCCTTCTTCCCCCCTCTCCCCCTCAATACCCATCATCCATCTAACCTGATGGCCAGAGATGCTGTCCACAGCCCATCCATCCTAACCACAGCTGACAAGTTTGTAACTCTGTGTCGTACTCTCACGCTGCTTAGGGAAGGCTATGTTGATGATGAACTGAAATGTATGGTTCTATGCAGATTATTTTAAAAACATGCAAAATGATTCATCAAATAACTTTTGCAAAGCTCCACATGTGGAGCAGCACAACACTTAGTAGCTGTAAGTGGCATATTGGCAAATGGAGGACTGCAGCACCAGGAAATGCCAAGAATTTACTTCTCTGACAGAAAAAGACCCTACCTTTATTCTTTTATGTTGTTGGGTGCAAGGGGGATCTTCCTCTCCTCCCTCTCGAGCTTTCCTCCCCTTACTACCCTCACACCCATTTGTGCTTCTTTCCCATTCAGTGCCATCCCCTGATAATATGCCAAGGAGATCCTGTAATACAGGTGGTTCCCCATTAAGAGAAGCCTCTTTGCTAATACCTGTAGGACTCTTCTTCTGTTCATGAAGGATATGAATGCATCCCTAGAGATCAATGGAAGAGATAACATGGCATTTCTTGAACATTGTAGGGAAACTTTTTTTAAAAATTTCTCATTTTTGGTTATACTGTCTCAGCTTCAAGAGTGTTGGTGATGTTTAGAGCCCTATCATTGATACGCTGCTTTTTAAGCATCATGTTATTTACCCTAACCCAGAGCAGCTCTAATCAAGACTCTGCTTAAAATGGCGGTAGTACTCTCTACTAGGGCTCTGAACACTGGTGATGCAGGTGGAGATGAAACCGTGTTAGTAGTAATGGGATTTTTTTTTAAATGTCTCTGGAGTAGTCAAGGCAATAAAGAAGTAAAGCTGAGTTTAAATGGGCTCTTGTATAACTATTGGAATGCCCTTTATATTGTTTTTTCAACCAAAAAGTAGGCCATAAAAAACCCAAAACTTGAAGAAGCTGACAGTGTTTGTTTTAAATCAGTATTCAGACCTCAGACACAGGGGTATCACTTTAATCCTGTAAATGCTTCAGCCAGAATTCATACTTGCAAAGCTGTACAAGTATTGTCACAAAAGGAGATATGGCTATGACTAACCTAATAGATTCCCTTCCCCACCTCAACTACTGCCACTCCTGTTCAGGCTAAAGGTTGAGAGGGGAGTCCAAGCAGCCTCCACTTTTGTCAGTTTGTCTCCACCTTGTTCCCTTTGATGCAATAACGTTGCCCTCTCAAAATATTATTTTTTAAATGAGTCTTGCAGCTCTGCCACTGTGAGGCTGACTGACCATAACATGGGGGTTGAGGGTAGGAGTGCTCTCAGGCATAGAGACCGCAACTGAAGGACTAATGGACGGAAAGGGCTTGGAAGCTGCAGTGCTGGCAAATCACCCCTGACCTGCCATCCTATACAGGGTCTCATCTGTTTCCAGCCAGCGTGTTGGGAACTGCATTGTTCTCCTGTCTGTTGCAATAGTTTAGAAGCCATTGCATGTTCCCTAGTATATGACCTTTTCCTTTCTTTGGGGGCTGCCTGTACAGTGACAGAAGGAATTAGTATTGAAACCATATGAGTTAAATAAAACAAACTTCAAAGAAGAAAAAGTGTGTGTTCTCCCAGCTTCCTGTGTTTGAGATCTGCTTGTATGTTGTTGAGTTTGATGTCCAGCTGCTTCACCACAGTTTCAAAGCAAGCTGAGGCTCTGATGTTGCTGACTGGGTCCAGATGTAGAGAGAACATCTGAAGAACCCAGTGGGAGTGGTTATGCTGGACAGAAATGCACTTTGTGATGGCTTGTCCACCAGCAGACAGTATATATTCTCACAAGGCACGTGTGGGATTGCTAAATGCTACCTCACTGATGAGAGTGGGGTTCTGAAGAGGCCATTGACCTTGGGGAAAGCGGTTGGAGGGAAGCCTGCAAAACACAAAGTGCTTTTTGTGTTTCAAAGAAGACATGCACACAGTAGTTTCATATATATAATTTTAAAATATTTGAAGGTTTTGGTTTAGTTTTCTAAATATTTTTATCTGAGATGAATTCAGGACTCATCTGAGATGAGGTTGACAGCACTGAAGGAGGTTGCAAGCTCACTAGCTGTATGGGACACAAAGCAAAACTTCATTATAGTCTACTAACTTGCCCCATTCAGAGCACCTCCTACACAAAGTAGGGCAAGGCTTACATTTAGCTACTGTGCTTTCTCTGCTCTGCTTAACCAACTTTCCAGTGGGATCAGAGAGAAATTCTGTCTCCAAATTAATTAACTCTCGCACCCCTCTCAGTGCTTCATTTAAGAAACCCAACCTTGATTTGGATGGATCATCTCAGGTGAAAGGAGAATTCAGCCTCTTTGTCAATTTCATTCACAATTAAAATGCTTCACTCTACTCCACAAATATATCTTAAGCTTTTCCTAAAATCAATGCCTTTATTTTAAGGGCTTTCAGATCTTTATTGCAGTCACTTTTTCTTTTTATGTGGGAGATTTTCACACTTGAGAATGGAGCTTAATATAAAGAATTCCCATAATAGTAGGAACCAGTATTGGATTTTTTCCTTCCTGATTGAGTCTCTTTCTCTTACATCAATAAAAGGCACTTACTTGCCTTTTCCCATAACAGGTCAAAGTTTATATTAGCTAGATACCCAAACTTTGTATTTTTAGTTAAGTTCTAAACACAAGGGTCCCTCACTCCAATCCCTTATTGAGATAATTGGAAAGGACACAGTCAAGAAAGAAGAAAATACAATGGATTTCCAGAGGTAGAAAAACACAGTGGAGAAAAGGGACTGACATCTTTACTTCCCTTCTGCCACCTTCTGAATTGTGGGAGAGGAGAATTGTGGGAAGGCAGGAGAGGACTATTTGAAATACTATCAGAGTATCAGATTTTAGTCTACGTTCTCATTGCAAAGTAGGTGGGTTATTCACCTGAATAAAATCAGCACCTGGGGTTTAACCCATACCCACCACCAGAGCACCCAATAGAGGAGTAGAGGAAAAGTAGATTACTGTGGAATCTAGTGGATTACCACTAGACTTGTGTGAGAAATCTTTGTGCGTGGACGGGTGAGGGATTGGGGGAAAACCAGAGTATAAGCCATAGTAATGCTGTAATGAAGACTTACCTTAAGAGTAGGAATGGAATTTTTCTCTTTCCGTCAGGGTGAAACTTTTTCCGATAACTGTAGTGATTTCTTTTTCAGTGGCCTTACATGTGTTCTGCTAGGGATGGATATGAACTAAAATTGTATTCCTGGAGTTATTCTTCCACAAATTCAAATCTCCTGACTGATGGAAGTGAGAACCCAAAAGAAGCCACTTCTGTCATGGCCACTTGGTTTCTTTGAATGAGAATTACACCATGCTGCAAATACTTGCATAGTTTGCTTGTATTTTCATGGGGGAGATTAGTTTGTCATATTATAACCTGAAAAGAAGGTAGCCACATCTGAGGAGCAAAGCAGCAAATGTGTGCATAATAATACATTGTGAAAATATTGGAGTTAGGAGAGGAAGTGAAAACAGTTAGGCAGAATGTTATTTTCCCATAAAGATGCCAAGAATCTTCAGTTCTGATTATGAGTAACTGTTTGATGGGACCAATATGGGATAATTCAGTGATATAAGTTGGTAGGTTCATGTCACAAAATGAAATCTTTAGGTCCAAAAAATTAGAAGTTAAATTTACCTAAGTGCAGGGTTAAATTGGGGCCGATGTGCTGTATTGCTTTTAAGAGCTGTCAGTTAATTAAAACCTACAAAGACAGATATTTAAATGGGCACAACACTTGCTAGAAGTAATTCAAATGTTAATTTTGCTTCCACTTTCTCTTCACAAAGGTATGGAGAACCTGATGGCTGGCTCATCCCTACCCCCACTGTTTGCAGATGATGATGGTTCAAAGGAGAGTAGTGATATTACCACAACTGGGTAAGCAACTGCTCTTCTATACTCTGCTCACAGATATTCTATTCGCAGACTCCCCAGAGAAAATATTTCTGTGAGAGGGGAAGTATGTTGTACAAATCACTTTCTAAAAGGCTCTCCTATTCCTGATTGTAAGACTTGGGCACTCTGGCTACTAGATCAATTTGAGTGCAATTAATTTTCTCTTGTACTCTTCTGGTTCTTGTAAAATCTTGCTTTCCAAGGACAGCCTTCTAGAGTGTGTCTATAGATATGGTGATATTTTTATTTACTGTGCTGCGGTGGCACTACTGAATAGAGAATTTCTGTTAAAGAAATACTCTTTAATAAGGGACATCCAAGAACAGAACTGATGAATGAATTATCTTCCTATCTACCAAACAAATTGTCCCTATTTACACAGGCTATAAAGAAGTGGCCCTTGCTGAAGGACAAAACAACAAAA
Source organism: Mesoclemmys tuberculata (assembly GCA_007922155.1). Lineage (NCBI taxonomy): Eukaryota > Metazoa > Chordata > Testudines > Chelidae > Mesoclemmys > Mesoclemmys tuberculata. Next base: position 7,396,859 of record ML675621.1, read on the forward strand.
GATGAGATTTTTTTTCAGGAATACTTTTTTCTTTTTTTAAAGTGTGGTTGTGCTTTATGTGGTTTCTTTCCTATTCTTTAGATCTTCAGGAGGCAAATTCAGAACTAGCATAAGCAAGCGCAACTCTGTTGAAGAAAACATAGAGGCACCTGCTTATACCAGGTCTGAACTCGGCACCGCATCTCTGGGGCTCAAGACTTGCTGGTGCCAAGTGTGATGCATGTAGGAATCTTGACTTATGGTTAGGAGGGATTAACATGTTGAATGATCTTTTCATCACCTCTCTTGCACCACACATGAAGTTTTCTCTACATATGTAGATTTAAAAGCTTCTCTGCAAAAGCTTCTCTGAATTGGTTAGTAGACTAGAAAGCTGTGATGCTTAAAGTGGGTTAAAATTTGAGACGTGACTCTGAAAATATCACTGGGTTTCTATAGGCACGCTGTGTGTGTGTGTGTGTGTGTGTGTCTCTCTCGCTCTCTTCCCCCTCCCCCAGCCCTACCCCCCATATGCTTAGTGTTTAATAAACCATGTCTTGGTTTTTTGTTTTCTGTGACTGCTAGGGCTGCAATCTCAACCTGGGATCAGAATGTCAAGCCTGTCTCTTTCTGGGTTGTGTATTATTATCAGTAAACCTACCCCAACCAGTGTGTATTTCAGGATAAGGTGCTGTAGAGGGGTACAAATCTCTGTACATGAAAATAAAAAAAAATCTGTAGTTGGCACTTGGTTAACACATCTGATGTTGTACAAACCAGAATAAGAATTATCTAACTCTGCCATAGCTGTGTTAACTCTACATTGCTAACAGGAGAAAAGAGAAGTACAAAAAAATTTGTCCCTTGACTAAGCAGCTATGGCTTTGAATATACACAGGGAGCAGATCTCAATTATTGATCTATGAATTGTTCCATTAAGAACAATGGTTAGAATGACCAGTAGATTGTTGCCCTAAAACAACAAATCCCCAAGATCTGTGCAGAACTCTGGGTATCCAGATAGATCATGTGCCTTCATATAGATATACTGTTGATCTCCATTCCACAGGCAACCTGGCTTCTTCTGGGGGCTTTCATTGACTGAAATGCTCCCTTCATCATCTCTTGGCTGAAGAATAGTAGCCATTCAGGGGCCTAGTGGGAACTAATGATACCTGAGTCTGCTTCAGATATGTCAATGGGAGACAATATCGCAAAGAGTCCCATTCCAAATTCCATGGAAGCCCAATGGCACAAAACACTTACAGGACTATAGGAAATGTATCCAAAAAGGTGCGGACACTTGAAGGAGGATGAAAGTGATAAGACCCTGTACTCCTTACCTTTTTTGTCATTCTGCTGGTGTTCCCCTGAACATAGTAGCAGGATTCAGGATTTTATTCCTGCTCCCAACCTTGCCTTTGTATGACTTCATGTTTGATTATTATTTAGAGCAGATAATGTTTAGTTTTGTTTGGGTTTGACTTGTGTAAGCACAAGTTCCTTCAAAAGTTAGATTTCTTAGGACTGTTTTGTCTCCATCAGGACCTAGGAGAGCTTTATCTAAATCCCAGGTATGGGCTGTAGACAGCGGCCTGGAAATCAGGTAGCCAGATGGAACATACAGCTGTCTGAGAGTTGCTGTTTTTGTAATGTCTCACCTTTTGACTGGTGGGACAGTTTCATAATATTTGCAATATTGTTCCACAGCCCAGAGAAGCAGAGGGGAAGTAGATCACTTGTGATAATGCCTGCGCTTTCTCACACAACAGCTTGATTTTCCAGGTTAGCCCACTCGGAGGGATCATACAGTGGAGGAGCTTCACAATCTGTGAACAACCCCGACTTTGTGGAGGACTTGTCACAAGTTCAGCTGCTGCAGAATGAGTCTTCTAATACAGCTGAAAGCAGTGAGCAGAGACTTGAGGAAGAGGTGAGCTGAAATAATACAGTTAACACAAAGACTAACTGATTGAGAGGGCAAAGCATGGGCTGTCCTCCCCATCTGTCATCTTATTCATTCAAGTTTTTTCCAGTAGGATTATCAGTTTTCATCCATCCACCATATCTAGGGGGCTGTTTTTCATCTCTTTAGTCTCTCTAATATTTTTCCTCTGTTACGCAACCACATTCCTATAGTCATGAAAACATAGTACGCAGATCCTCCAAGAGTGACATCAGTTATGCTCCCTAGTTTACCAAGCAGATATCAATGGCTTGCCTAGCTTTCCTCGTTTCCTTTCTGTGGGGAAACAGTATGATAATGGTTTGAGTAGGGGATTGACATTCAGACCTGAGTTCTATTCCCAGCTTTTTCCCTTATTTACTTTGTGAACATGGGCAAGTTGCAACCTCTCTATGCTTCCATTTCCCTATCTGTAAAATGGGGATGATCGTACTTATCCACCTCTATAAATGTTTTGAGATCCTCCAATGAAAGGTATAAGTGATAAGTGGAGCCGTGTATCGTCCTTTAATATTCTAACTCATCAATATCAGTAAAGAACTGAAGCAAATGTTTGTGTGTGTATATATATATCAGAATTCAGGCAAATCCTGAAGCAAATCATTTAACAGCCCTGCTTCAGAGTTTCTCCACCTGTAAACTAGAGAGAGTATTCGACTACTTCAGTAAAGTTCTTTGAATTTCTGATGAAAGGAGTTTTAAAAGTTCAAAGTAATTTATAATATCAGTGACAACAGTGAGCATAGGAAAAAAGGCCTAGTAGTATATACCTGTTTACATTAACCCATGATACAAGAAAACTGGGGAACACAACATCAGAATGCAAGAGTTAGATGGGAAAATATTAGTTATACAAAATGGTAGCTAACATAGAACTTTCTACAATAAGATACTGAGGAAAATGGCTTTGTAAATTTCAAAAAAGATTAGACCCTTAACTTAGAAGAAGACATGAAGTTACATTAGCTAGGATGACAATTTCATGAGCTGTCACTCCTCCTCATGCTTCATGGCATAAGTAATTATAGACTGTGGTCAGGAAGAAATGTCACCCCCTGGCAAATATTGCACAATTGTCCAACTACACTGGTTTTATTTGTTTAATTTGTTTTCCCCCCTCCTTCTTCAGAAGTAATTACTATGTGTCAATGCTTGATGTAGAACAGTGAACTAGATGATCCATTGATAAATTCCATTGCAGCATGTGCTATATTTCTAAATACATTTTTCAGTATCATTCAGTTGTATAATCTCAGTGTGGTGAGGGTGGTCTCAACTCACAGTCCTACAGTTGGAGAATCTTAGTGGGATGATGTATATCATCCTATTGTACCATGAACCTGCAGTGATGTTACAAAATGATTACCGATAATGAGGCTCATTTGTCTGGCTTTGTTTTAGAAGAAGGTCAGGATTGGACTGAAGTGAAGTTTTAACTTTATAGAGATTACTGGAGAAGCTTATGTTTTAGCCTCGTGCTCCTGATGAAAATGTTTGAAACGTGAATATTTGTTCCTTCCAGGGGTGAAATTATTTGGTTTTTTGTTTTATTTTTTTTTAGTCTGAATTTTCTTCGGTTTCATTTTGCAGCAAAGAACTAAACGAGGAGGTTGGTCCAAAGGGAGAAAAAGGAAGAAACCTCTTAGGGACAGCAATGCCCCAAAATCCCCCCTCACAGGATATGTGCGATTCATGAATGAGCGCAGGGAGCAGCTTCGAGCGAAGATGCCTGAAGTCCCTTTCCCAGAGATCACCAGGATGCTGGGCAATGAATGGAGTAAACTGCCTCCTGAGGAGAAACGGGTACCTTTAACTTCCCTTTTCCTTGCTGTGGATTTGATTATTGTTTAATGGGAACACTATTGCTTAGTGAGGAAGTTGACATCAGTGTTTGACCACAATAGTGTTTAGGAAGGTGTTTTTAGGTAGGGTGCACAGGCCCTTAGGGATTAAAGGAAGGAATCCTCTTCAGACCAAAGTATCTCTCCCTAGTCATTGGTGAAAAATACCATAGGCCCTATAAACACCACAATGGTGTATTCAGGACACGTGAGAGGTCTAGGAAATTATCTGTTATTCCTATGGAATCTATAGAGATTGGACCTATGTACTTTCCAAACCAAATCTGAGCTGAGGCCTGTGGGTTTCCAAGGGAGGAAATGTGGAGGGATGTGACTTTGTATTTACCCAATGTAGCCTGGGGGAAAGTGGTAGAGTTTCAGAGTTGATAGGTGGATTTTGGTTTCTCTATCTTGTTAATTAACTCATCATGGTTTATAACTGCTTGTCTTTCAGAAGAGAAATATAGGCAGACGAAAAGGGATGGGTTGCTTACAGATCGTGGGGGCAAAGCTGGTTTTTGACCATGTATTTATCTGTTTTCAAGTTCTGCTAGCCATGTAAAGAAAGTGTAGCTCTGTAAGTTGAGCTAATGAGAGTGTTTCATTAATTATATTAGTCTGTATAAAAATCTGTCCCAGGAATGAGAATTTTTTTTATTTTTTTCAACCAGAATATGATCTCTCTCTCTATCAGTGCTGCCTGGGCCTTCTGCCCTGCACCTGATATATGAATAAAGGCAATGGCCAGCTCGGTTCTGTTCCTTTACCTCCTTCCTCTGAAGCAGATACCAGCATTACTACTGAATTTTATACTATTCACAGCCAATTTCTAGTTGGAGAGTATAGTGCAGCAGTTACTTCACCGTAGTTAAGGTTGCATGAGAGAGTTCAGTTTAACAGAAGCTTTAAACCTTTACTTTTTAAAAATCTCATTGAAATGACAAAAACATAAAATACAAACTTTGATGACTATTTTAATTTTTCATGGTGTTTTGATGAAAAATGAAATGATTCAAAGAAAATAAGAGCTCAAAAATCATTCCTTTTGGCATTTTAAAAACTAATTGTTTTGGTTTTTTTCTTTGTTCCCTTATTACAAGAAACCTGAAACAATCTGTCCTTTTTCCACATTGTTGCCCCTTGTGCAGATTCCTAGAATATCAGTTACACATTAGTAGTGTTTGTCTGTACCGTATTTTATCACATTTTAAGCATAATAGAAAATGTGTGTCAAGGTCAGCCTGCTGAACAAATCTGCTGCAGCATTATTGCTGTCACTTATTTCTAAAGGGGAAGGGGAGAAGACAGATACTCCCTTTACAAATAACCCTGTAACCTAAGGAAAGTCCTCTGAACTGGGAAAGAAAGGACCAGGAATTCAAAACTTTCCTCTTCTAACTGCTGTTTGAATTGCTATGGAATTCAGTGGACTAACTTGTTATTGAGTAAGGTACTGAATCCCAGCCTAGACGATAGTTAGGGAAGGACTGCTGAAGACTCCTTCCCCCATCACCCCTGTCCCATTTTTAAAAATAAGTTAGCAGATTGCTTATGTAAGTTCACTCCAGGCTCAAGTCTCTAACATGACAAACTTTCAGTGTAACTAAGCTAGGTTTTGAGTCTCCTAGCGCAAAGGACTATAAACCACACTCCTCCCAGAATCAGGAGTCAAATCCAGAATTCCTGATCACCAATATTCTAGTGCTGACTAGTGAATACTGTGTAACCCACTGGGGAAGCATGTTTCAAGTCCCCCCTCCAGTGGCTGGCGTGCAAAGGGACAAGCAATTACTACAGTCAGTCAAGTGACAAGGGTCTTAGCTATAGAGCTTTCTCCCCAAATCAGGGGAGCTAGGTACTGAGGTACACCAAAGCTGTATAAAAATAACTAGAAAACTGGCAAACAAAAACTGCATTAGTGGGAGTTAAGGTTGTAGCAGGACACGTGCCATCCACCCAAAACCATAAAAGCATGGCTATAAGAAGGTTAAGGGGTAAGACTTGTGTATTCCTTTCCACCTTCATATTGCCTACAACATTATCAATAATGCATTTCAATGCTCCATAGGGCTTTCATTTCCATTTCCAACGGATACTCAGACGTAGTATGTACTCCAGCTTCATCAAACTTGCAAAACCTTAACAATGACCTTAGCAGTGTTGAGCCAAATTATGTCCCAAATGCCTGGGAAGTGCGATAGTCGGATGTACTGATCTGTTTGTATAATGGATATAAAAGCATATGAGGTCATTGTTAAGGTTTTGTCTGAGTAATATGAATAGGTTTGCATAATACTGCATGATATAAACTTGTATGGGGAAAATTCTTAAGCATATTATACAGAAACATGATAACAAGGAAGGGAGCTTTTTAGTGAAAGGGTTCCACTAATTCCAGTATTGTGTTATGGCTATTCTTGAAGTGGTTTGCAGTCCAGCAGTTTCCTCGTATTGTTCAAAAGCTCCCTGCATTAAGCAGATGTATGAAAATGCTTCAGGCAAGATTTCTTTAAAAATAGACTGAAATATCATTAAGGCTTAAACCAACAGACCCCTCTTGGTTCTTTTCTTTCTTTAAACTGTTCTCTCATAGTAGCTACATCTGTCTGCCCTATCAGATGAGAGGACAAAGACATTGTGAGGTTGCAGCATGGTAGTGGCCTTTCTCTTAAAGCTCTGAAGGTGAGAAAACACAGTACTCTGCTCCAGAAAGATTGACACACCTTAGCAACAATCTGAGCCCCTAAGGGTGATCCACAACCAGAGCTTCCTGTTCAACAGCACGTAGTGCTGGTCTCGAATATCCAGTTCATAAATATTTTGTGACTATGTGAAGATAGCACTTGGCTAGTAACAAGTCATCTTGGCATCTAAATAAACTACCTCAATCAGTTTAGTTGAGAAGTAAGTTCAATAGGATGAAGATTTGGATAAAAGTATATTACCATTTGGAGTGCTCTTTCTTTCTTTTTTATCCTTTCTTGCCTTCGTTATCCTTTTTCAGATCTCCATATTCTGAACCGCTTATGCATTTTCACTCATTTTTCTCCACTTCTTTCCTATTTATCCAGGTAAGATGATCACCAATTCATCTGTATGATGATTTGGTTTTTTTCCTGAAGTTCTGTTTTTTCTTGTTGCAGCGCTATCTTGATGAAGCAGACAGAGATAAGGAACGTTATATGCGGGAACTGGAGCAGTATCAGAAGACTGAGGCCTACAAAGTCTTTAGCAGGAAAGCACAGGACAGGCAAAAAGGCAAATCACACCGGCAAGGTATTAAACCATAACAAAAATAATGCCTAGAAAGTATCCTGAAAAGACTAGGCATACTCGGAAAACAGGGTCTGACCTAGTATGGCAATTTTTATGTTGACCAACAGACTGTTAGAGTAATAAAATATCCCAGGCATGCAGTCAACTAGCAGGTATCAACATTATTTAATAAAACCTGTGACTGTTACGCTGCTTAGAACATACTCCTCCGTGTTTGTCTAGATGTGTGTGTGCGCGCGCCAGTGTGCATGGTGTGTGCAGAGTGATTAGGTTTATGTAGACACTACAGTGCCTTGTGATGGGTGCATTAGAAAAACCTAATGTAGATAGAGGTACTGTATGCTTAAGGCCCTTCTAGGATAACTACACAGATTGTCTAGCTGTGCTTTTGAGTTGTACAGCTCACTTTCTCCTTCAGTTCTCTTTCACTCCAATATCATCGTATCATTTTGTTTGTTTCAGATGGAGCACGACAGACTGCCCATGACCATGAGGTAAATACCTTGCTCCCTCCTCCACACCTGGAGGCAGAGCCACAGCTGGTGAAAACTGCCATTGAAGTCAATGAAGTTACGACAGTTTACACCAGTTTAGGATCTGCTCCCAGATATAGATTTTTGTGAATTTTTTTCTCATCTTTTCTATACAGTGTGTTTTTTGAGGGGGATCGTGTGCATAGAAGATCCCTATGGCTACAGAATCAAAAGTTAATAGCAATTGAGTTTAATTTATATGCTATTTTTGGTGCTTTTTGCTAAATTGGAAGCAAGTCCATGCAGCTATAAGTAATCTGAAACAAAGTAGAAATGGAGTTCAGGACTTTTGTAGGTGTAATTTGAATTGCAAAACTTACACCTGTGATTTGGAACCTCAGAACAAATTCTGAGTGCAGGTCAGAATAATTGTGCCTTTTATGTACTTGTAATTCAACTTCAGGTGAAAATTTTGGAGACAGAAAAGTCTGCAAATAGAAAATGTTTTTTTGTTGTTGAAAATTTGGCATGTAATATCTAGGAAATTCTTATGGCCAGCTTGAGACATACACCAATCATGCACAGATAAGTAGCATCACTAGGTTATTGTTTCAATGCTGCAGCAAGAAGTATCCTGTGTGGTTTCTTCCAGGGTAAGGGAGGGGAATGACCAAGTTGTTGTGAGAACTGTTGTAATATCTCTTAGCATGCCAAGGAAAGTGAAAAGTAATGAAAAATGCTGCCTTGCTGTAACGAGACTCTAGATTCCCTGATGTAAAATAGACACATAACTTTCTGTGTCCTGGTTGACAAAAGTTATCCCCCTTTCTGAAGAGCTGTAATTTTAATCTTTTAATAGAACCAAACATAACAAGGGCCGTTTTACCTAGGGTCCCAGGCCAGGTGCGTCCTTCACAGTCACCAAACTGCAGCAAGTAAATAGGAAAAAAACATGCAGATGAATCATCCCCTTTGCTGTATGGGTAAGAGACTTTCCTGCCAGTGCTCTTCCTCCGTGAGCTCCCAGCCAACCCCCTTTTCAGGGAAAGACATCAGGTTATGTTCCCATTGATGGAGTTTATTGGAAGGATGACCAAGATGGCCACTTGCCAAGCCATTACATCTTCTTAATTTCTGCTACCCCTGTTTACTTTAAGGCTAATACATTTCATTTCCAGGAAGCAGCTTTGGTAGGGTTCTTTCAACTCAGATGCATTCTCCCACTGAACCCTAAAGCCAAGTATTCCCTTTCAGACAAACCTTTAGAAATATATGGACAAGATTTCTAATGTGAAGTGCCTAAATCTGTGCATCACTTGAGAGCAGACTTTTTATTAATAACCCCCCACAGAGCACATTAACTTTGCTGTAGTCAATAATATAATACTTTTGTGGCAAACGGCCGGCTTCTCCCTAGTGGGTCTCACACTTTTGCCTCTCATAGTGGGCCAGGGCATCGCCAGTTACCCCATCTTCCCAGGGAGGAGGGGGTAGGGACCCAGGGCCACCCGCTCCTCCAGGTTCCAGCCCAGGGGCCCTCTGAGTAGCAGCTATGTGCTGCTGGCCCCTTACTTGCAGCTGCAAGTTTTTCCCCTGGGCTCCCCCCTCTGTCTTTCTGGCTTCTTGAGCCCAGTACCTTCTTCAGGACTCCACCTCTCTCCCACACACCACTGAATTCCATTCTGTTCTCCTTCACAACTCCACACACCACCATATTCCATTCTGTTCTCCTCCACAACTTCACACAGCCCTCTACCCACCACACACCTACTCCTTCAACTCTACACTCTCTCTCCGGCGTAGAGGGTTTCTATAGGCACCTGGGTGGGGCCTTAATTGGTGTCAGCTGACACTAATTACCTTCTAGTGACTCTGGCTAGTCTATAGGGAATAAAGTTCAGATCATTCTAGCACTTACATAGTGCCCTTCCAGAATTTTCCTGCTGCCCTCTGCCCTTGCTATACCACACTTTGTACAAAACAAATGTAAGTGCCATACTTTATGCAAATGGTTTTAAAAATGTCCATTTAACTTAGGTTACATAAATACACTGTTTAACACATGACAAGTCACTTTAAAAATTCAAACAGCTTAATTCTTACTCTTCAGTTTATATAGATATGAATACTGAAATATCATCGTGCTATCTAAATGCACTTATAGAGGAGGGTTGACTTCCTGCACAACCCTAAGGAGGTCTTATGCTCCATCCAAGCAGATACTGCCCAGATAGAGTTAGGAACTCTACAGGGTAGGCACCCTGTTTTGAAAGCCTCCTTTGCTCTCTCCTTCAGGAATTTCTACTTTTTTATATTTGCGAAACTCTGTACATGTTATCTAATAAGCCTCAAGACACCTCTCTGAAGGTAGATCTACACTTACAGTGGTGTGCAGAGTAGACATGGGTATAAATAGCAGTGTGGATAATGAGGCACTGCTTAGGTGAGTAGATACAGACATGCCAGAACCTTGGGGTGTTTACCCTATAGGGCCTCCCATGTATACACTGCTATTTTTAGCAGTATAATATCCCTCTGTCTCCCTGCTGCCAGAGCCTTTCACTGTGGTGTGTACTTGACATGCCATTGCAAGTGTAGACAAGGCTTAAGGTAGGTAAATAGTATAATTACCATTTACAAAGGAGGAAACTGACACAGAGGGGTTAAGTGACTTGTCCAAGATTGCACAGCAAGTCCCCATTAGATTTATGATCTGGGGAGCTCCGATTCTCTTTCCACAAGTCACCATTGCTTGCTGTTGTGGTAGTTATATGACCATCAGACAGAATCGGCTAAAATAGCCCTTGCATAAATTTGGGAGCCCCTCTAACTAGGTCAAGGAATTTCTTCCTCAGTGATAATAGTTTGCTACCATAAACAGTGTTGATATCACTTTAGCATTTAAGCACAGTGCATCTGCATAGCAATGACCTTCAAAAGATGTAGCAAAGGACAAAAATTAAAGTAAATTTGAATTAATCACAATACAATATATAGAATACTCTTCACATAAATCCCATATTAATACATTTTTATGTGGAATCTATTACACATGATGAATATTGATTGCTGTGAACTTTATTCTTGGTTTAAAATAACTGAGATTTTGTGTTTATATTCTCAGTATTTCACACTAATCAAAATGACCTTACAAACCTTGAATGTAACAAGACTTTCTACAGTGTTATTTCCCCTTCCCTTACCACATTGCACTGTTTGTATGGCATATCATGACACACTTATTTGCTCCTGTTTTCTTCTGCCCACAAGTGCTTCTCTTTTCTTTGTTCTTTTCTCTATGTGTTCTTCTATTTCCCTGCTCTTCTGTTCCACCTTCTCTGAAATTGTTGGAACCAGAGTAGGCCCAGCTTCATGCAGCTGATTAGAAAAACATGCCTCCTTACTGGCAGGGCTTCCATGAAGTGACCAATCCACTTTAAGAAAAGGAAGACCTGCCTCATGATGTCTTTAATGTACAGAGAACAGTTCAGGGCAAATGGTCTGACAGAGTAGTGGAGCACAACAGAAACTGTAGACCCAATTGGGAGTAGTCATTATAATGCAGGACACTTGAGAAGTATGTGTTTGATAGTCATAACCCATGATCATAGCAGGAAAGATATAATTAAAAAAGACCTCTCTTCTCCCTTCTTTCCCCCTTCCCTGCATATCCTCAGTCCTCTGTCCCTATTAAGAAGTGTGTCCCTATTCAAGTTCAGTGCATCTCTGAAGCCCCTAACACCAACCCCAATTTACCAGCCTAATGGATAATTTTCCAGCCTGACATTCTGGAAATGTCTCCATCTCATTTAAGGACAAAGAGAGAAACAATAAATTTTGTTTCTTTTTTTAATTTATGAGAAATGAGATAATGACACTCAGCCTGAACAAATTAGGCCTTTTCAGTGAAGGGGTAATCAAATCCTTATGATTTTAATCCCCTGAGCAAGTCTCACAGTGGCTTAAGTGTATCTGAGCCCCCGAGAGGATCCTTTACATGCTGGGTAATGTACTTGGTAATGGAAGAGTGCTGATGGGTTTTCATTACCACTCTTCTGTTAAGTAGAATTTCTCTGTTGCCTTTCAGAGATTGAGCAATTTCACCTAATTGCTTTAATGTTTTTTATTTTGTACCTGAAGAATCTGTACCCTGGGGCAGCATATATAATGTCTGTAATACCCTCTCCTCTGCCCTTCAGACTATAGGAGCCATTACTGGTCCATGCCAATGCCTCCTGCACACAGCCCGTAGTAGCAAGCATGAATTGCCTAGGCAGGTAGAGCAAAAAGCGCTAAGAGGGCAAGCAACATAATTGCCAGCGTTCCTTGGAGTGTTATTGCTGAGACTCTTGAGTTCTATGTGAAATTAATTTGTGGTCGTTTAGAGGGCATTAAGATCAGATGAGTACATAGCCAGGCTTGTTGCTGTACATGACTCCTCATTTTCTGAACACACATCCTGAGATGTTCTTTTTTTTTTTTTCCTGCAGTAACCTGCATCAGGATTTGGGCAGTATTTAATAGTTGTGATAAAGAAAGCCATTGTGACATTACTGCATCTCTTTAGCCCCTCAGAAAATAAGGACTCTTCTTTTCCAACCCCTTTTGCTTTCAGTCTTGCGTACAAGCCCACTTGGTTTGTAGCATGTGAGCTTTGTGCAGTGCTCTCTTGTTGAATCTAAGGCTTCCCAGCTGCAATTCTACCAGTTTATGAAACTCTGATTTACTTAAAAAAAAAAAAAAAAAAAAAGTAAAAAATAAATAAACCAACTCTGACAGTTTACTCAGGTAAACACATGGAGGGTTTTTGAAGTTCCATCTAGCCAGGTCTATCTTGGCTGACTGCCAAATGGCACTCGCTTCACCCCACTCTAGCCCCTTTATGAGGCAGACACCAATATGAAACACTAAGCTTAGCTGCCAGAATTCCCTGATAGGCTGTTAACCACTTAGCTTTTCTGCTGGGTACCAAATCATGTTTGACATTTCATTTAAAGCCCAAGGTGTTCAAATATAAAAGACCATCGCGGTGGAAGAAGTAGGAGAGAGGCATTTTATCTCCAGCTTTAAACATGGTTTTGAAGGAATGATTTCTTGGTACGTTTTACCAGCCAAGATGTTTTAGAGGTTTGAGAACTTTCTGCTGTCAGTAGCAATTTCTCTAATGCTTATCTTTGTTTCTATATTAAGCAGCAGTTTGATTCTAATTGTCCCATTTTATCAAACAAGAATGCTCTGTTGTTTCTTTGACATCATCAATATATACTTTGAAAGCAAAAATTTAATCTTACTGCTTTTGACTTGTAGAAATTATGACTGAAGCATTACTAAAAATATGGACTTTAACCTACTTTTTAGAAATCCTTGAAGGGAGAAAACCTTCATAACAACTCTTCAAGGTTAAATTTTGTCTGTCTTGGCCTTTTTCTTAAAAAATAAAATAAAATCATCCAATTATATTATACCTTTTATCTCTGATTAGTCTAAAATGGCTTGCATGCTTAATAGATACATAGATCACAAACTGGGATGATTTCATTTACCACTGTGAAATGTGGTCATCTCTTGGGTAGGCTGTGACAGCTGTTTAACTGTACAGAGCAACACCACTACTCAACATTACCAGAAAGAAAGTGAAGACTATCTTCTGCAAAGGGATTTTAGAATGTTATTATCTGAGTTGAATTTGGCTAGGGTATCAGGTGCTGATGTTACTATACTTGTGAAAACTACTAGATGTTTGATCACAGGTGGTCATGTTCCTTGTTTTAATTCTAATTTTAAAAGATGACAGTCTCATTTGTTGTCTTCTACAATACCACGCACTAGACCTGACTGAATAATGGATTTTTTTGGTTTGTTGGCAGCTCCAAAAAATTCAAAAAAAAAAACTGTTTTAGATTGAACCATACCCAGAATTTGTTGAAATATTTGATGACTCAAAAACTGAAAAAAAATTCAAATGGAAACAAAATGAAACATTTTTCTTTTGACCTGAAACGGAGAAGGAGAAGGCAGCTTCCCTTATAACCTTTAACTCAGTGGTCAGTGCGCCCCCCTGGGATGTGGAGACCTGGGTTCAATTCTCCCTTCTGCCTCATACAGGGAAGAGATTTGAAGTGTTCATTGTCATTATGAATGACTATGAATTGCTACTTTGTATGACAATGAATAGATAGTGGGACAGGGACAGAAAGCGAGAATAACTACCTGATAGTTTGGGCATTCACCTGGGATGTAGAAGGGCCAAGTTCAAGTCTCAGCTCCAGTTACTATTTATGTATTAATAGTGGAACAGCTTCAACAGGAGACACTGAGAAGGATGGATCCTAGAATATCCCATTGCCATGTGGAGAGACTTTCTTTCAATGGTGGAGACCCAAGTTCAAATTCCTTCTCCACATTAGGCAGAGGAAGAATTGAACCCTGCCCTCTTGCATCAGTGGTGAATGCCCTAACCACTGGACTAAAGGTTAGAAGAGAGTCTGTTGCCACTGACACTGCCTAGTTTCTGTTCTCTTTTTCGCTTCCCCCCATAGTCCCACTAGAAAAACACCAGAATCTGGGGTTATAATAACTAGCAGTTTGAAATCTGTACCAATACTGGCTAATCTGTTGCCCCATCCAAGGTCCAGTCAGTCATTATTACACACAATTAATTAACTAATAGGAGAGGGTGCAGTTACATACAATCACTCTATCAAGTGAGCCCTTAGACCACAAAAGAGTGACTCCAGCAAACAGTGTTGCAAATAGTGTTCAGCTTGGTATTGTCTCCAATTTCCCTTCTCTGCTCACAGACTTACAATCTCTCAATACTTCTATTCTGTGCACAGGTGGGACAGTAAAATTTACTAGAGTCCTAATCTTGGAACTGTCAGCAGACAGCACTTTAGATGTCAGGATTTTGTATGTTTTGCTTTGCTGCTCACTTGCCAGCAATGCAACCTTCAGCATACAAACACATAACTCCTAATGCACATCTGATTAACAACAGTGTGTGTTTTAAGTGGTGGGATGGGAATTATGCTCCAGGTTATGATTCCTGTAGCTCCTGAGCCCAGAGTCTGGGAGAGAATAATCAATGCCCTGCCCTGTAATTGTGAATTTACAGACCTTGCCATTGCAGAGCTTGGCTTTACAACATGCAAAGGGTAGAAACCTTAATGACTGAAGTCATCCCCTACAATGATGGAGATCTGCATGAGTTCCACTATAATCAGGAACCAGGTAGAGTGCAAGGGAGCAGAAGTTTGCTCTTTAAAAAACACACACAAACACCCTTCCCTTTTCCTCTCTCTTCCCCCAGAAAATGAAAAGCAACCTCACCCTTGCTAGTCATAAACAACATTTCCCTTTGGAAACTTGCACAAATTCTGTACCATTGTGTCTGTCAGTTTTCAGCCATGATAAAAAACTGTCTGAATACTAGTCTGCTTGGCAAAGACATGGCTCATTTAAAATTTTGGGTAGCTCCTGTCTTTTTTTCAGAGGCAGAATGTCACTGCTGCACCTTCTGCAATCCCTAATAGACAGAAACAAGGACCTTTGAGACCCAGTGCAAAGTTCTTCCTTTTTGTTTCTCAGTTCCTTTCCTTCTTCTCTTACTAGCGGCTGAATATCTTGGCACTGATGGTCAAAAACAGAATTATAAAACTTACCAAACTATCATCTACTTTGTCTCCCACCTTGTCTTAGTATAGAGTCTTGTTCTTGTATGGTAATTTGAAGAGGCGGATGAATTCATGAGAATAGCTATGAAAGTATTGAAGTGTTGTGTTATGTGCAGTTTCATTAAGGCAAAGCATTCTGGTGGGAAGTTATATGACATATTTGGATCATTGAGTTCTACATTTATACCTCTCAAATGCCCTTTGGCTTTTTAGGGAACAGGAGTCCCTGTCATTTCCAGTCCAGTGCCTGATTTGCCCAGTGGCTTCTTTTAGTGAAAGGGGCTGGCTGGAATCATCTCCACCTTCTTCTCATTTTCTTGATAAATCTGTCACTTCTTTTATTAGCAGCTCAGAATTAGCAGTATTTAACTGTGTGTCACTTTCTATCTGCAGAAGGAAGCAGACACGAAGGAGAGGTCTGTTTTTGATATCCCAATCTTCACAGAAGAGTTCCTGAATCACAGTAAAGGTGAATTAAGCCTATGCAGTGCTTTTGCCCACCCTGCCACAGGGTGTCAGTCTGGCTGAGATGGGAAGAAAGTGCTTTATGTGAAGAGTGAAGTCAGATGGCTCAGTGTGTTAGTGAGGTTACTTAGGATTATAACGGATGAGCAGACAGTTACTCCAGCCCTACCCCTTTCCAACAGGATTCTCTGTGGAGAATGGTACTGGTGTACAAGCTGTAGGTGAGCTCTTCTTTCCTATCTGGAGTTGCTGTATTAGAATGAGGAGATATTTGAGATAGTTGAGCAGATGATGTGGGCTAGTTAGCAACATTTTAATTCATAGCCATAGGAGTTAGAGAAGGAAAATATCCTTTGGAAACTTATCCATGACCCCAGCCAAAATTGTTCTACAATATAGTCTCCATTGCTGTAGGGTTTGATTTTATATTCATAGATTCATATGTCCCAAGTGATGGGGTTTCTGCTTGTTCCTTTGGGAGATTATTCCTTACTCTAATATATTTTAACTTCGGGCACCTAAAATGTACACCTTGCTAATACTTGTAGTCAGTTGCTGGTCTCTAGCTCCTTTGTCACTATATTGCTGATTTGCAGTGTGCTGAACATATTCAGAGTAGTTCTTTCAATCTTCTTTCCTCAATCAATCCCTCTATTCATTTTTATTCCTCTGCTCTGAATTTACACTAATTTGTCAGTATCTCTGCTTTAACCTGCTCAGAATTCTAGGCATCATCAACTCCCTGTTCTGTGGTGTGATGATTCTTCATATATAGCCCAAAACAGCACTGTTTTAAAAAAAAAATTATCCTCAGTTGAGCGGACATCCCCGAATATTGTGCTTCACCATCCGCCAGTCTATTGAAAGTATTCCTGCGTTATTTCATACCTTTTTGGGCCTGTTCACAGCACGGGAAGCTGAGCTGCGCCAGCTGCGTAAATCCAACATGGAGTTTGAGGAGAGGAACGCTGCCCTGCAGAAGCATGTGGAAAGTATGCGGACTGCTGTGGAGAAGCTGGAGGTGGACGTGATCCAAGAGCGCAGTCGGAACACAGTGCTGCAGCAGCATCTGGAAACTTTACGGCAAGCACTCACCAGCAGCTTTGCTGGAGTTCCACTACCAGGTAATCCCTCTTTATGGGTCTTCTCTACTGCTGTGTAAGAACAACGTCTATTAGTCGGATGTCACTGGTTCCAGTGAGTTTACTGTCCATGGCCTGTTTTAGTAATTCTAGCCTGCAGGTCTGTTTCTAAGTCTTTCCTGTACTGGAAGTTGGAGCCTGACAAGGGATGCAGAGTGAGGATTAGAGTTTATGGTACTGTCTCCTAGTTTTGTAACTTTTTAATACAGTTACTGTCTGTATTGAGGGTTTTCTCTTCTCTATTTTGTGGGTGGAGGCTTTTGGTCCTAGACTGTCTTTTACAGGCACAGACGCATGGAACAGTACTGCTATGAACCCCCTGCCATATGATCACTCACCTGATCCTCACAGGTATTTAGACTCCTAAATTCCACTGAAATCAATGGACGTTAGAAAACCGAAATACCTTTGAGTTTCTGGGCCTTTGCTGGTAAAGGTTTATGCTTTACTTCAGTTACATTTCTTTTGGGTTTAACCATTTTTCCACTGTGTGCAGTATGTTTCCGCCTTGGAGGAAGCCCTCCTTAGAATGGTAATATTTGGTACTGCTGTACTTATCTAAATGACCTGTGGCT
This sequence comes from Mesoclemmys tuberculata, assembly GCA_007922155.1. Lineage (NCBI taxonomy): Eukaryota > Metazoa > Chordata > Testudines > Chelidae > Mesoclemmys > Mesoclemmys tuberculata. Next base: position 7,414,249 of record ML675621.1, read on the forward strand.
TGGTGTTTTTTATTTTATTTTATTTTTTTGCCACTATATTTACTGTAGGCAGTGGGGAGACCCCCACCATGGACACCATTGATTCATACATGAACAGACTGCACAGTATGATTCTGGCTAACCCACAGGAGAATGAGAATCTCATAGCCATGGTCCGAGATGTTGTAAACCGGCTTGATCGCTAGTGACTTGGGTAAGCACCCCCTTGCTCAGGCTGGTTTTCTTACCAGCACCTAAACCACGTCCATTGCACCAAGCCTGGAAATAAATGAGGGAGATTTACAAAGGCACAAAAAGCAATGAGATGCTTAACCATTTTCAATGGAAGTTGGACATTTTTACTTCAGTTTATGGCTTTGAAAATCTCCCTGATACCTAAGGCAGACATAAGTGCTTGGGATGTCACAGGATTGTTCAACACCTTGGTTGATGTGTCAGATAAATAAGACTGCGAAAGTCTAGAGTGGAACAGAGGAGGAACATTCCTTTGCATGCAAGACATACTAACTAGTGGTATTGTGGTGGATAATAATGGTGAAGAAGATTTATCTGTCGAGCATGATTAATCTGAAGAACTCTGCAGCAAGTATTTGCTAGTTCTGATAGTCAATAAGAAATCCTGTTATCACCACAAGGTTATTCAACAGCTAATCCCAATTCCTAAAGTTAAAACAGCCTCCTATTTTGCTATGGACACTTACCAAGTCTGTAGAGATTGTCAAATTGGTTACGTGTTGAGTTCTTTTGGACCTGAAGATATACAGGTAAATTAAGCACAGATCTAACTGGGTCAGGCCACACATTGCATTTGTTGAGGTTTAATGATCAGACAGATGGTTCATCCTTATAATATGCATATAGTACTGCAAAAATCAAGATTCTGCAAATTTTGCTTTGCTGTTCACCACCTAGAAAAGCCTTAATGAGAGACTTGATGACTAGCAATCAAACAAACGAACTCAACTTTTGCACCATACTGCACCTTCCCATGCTGTATACATACCAGTGTACTTTGTGTGGCAGCAACAGGATTCTAATGTTGCAATTGGATTTGAATATCCTGGGCTATCTCTTGCCTACTTTTTTTTGCTCTAAGTACACTGGCCTTTTTAGTTTTTTTTTTTTTTTGCATATGTACAGTACCTCCTAGCATAATCCATGCTGTAAATAGCATGTATAAAAGCAACTTAAATTCTGACAGTGTGTTATGAGACAGGGTCCATCTGCAAATATGAAGGCAGGAAGGAGTCTTCATCCTTCCTGGTCGTGACCTTTTGTGATGTTGCATAATGCACTTAATTACGTGTTCCCTGTTACAGCATGACTTAAGCTAAAAGATCATTGTCCTTCCAGTGGGTAGCCAGATGGAACGGACTATAGTTCTAAGAGACAACTGAGCTCCCAAAAGAATAAAGAAGTGGCATAACTGCTGCTATTTATGAAAGGGAACAGCTTGTGGAGCCAGGTCTGGGATTTTCAGTAGCTCATCAGTCTTCTAATTTTCACACACTGTTTTCAATTAGCACTCTTGTAAGATCAAAAAAAGAGAACTGGGGAATGGAGGGGAATAGGAGAGCCTGTGACAAAATAGAATAACTGGCAAAGTGGTCTCCCATCAGCCAGGTGTTGGAAGGGCACCCCAGTCCTTGAGAGAGAGGTTTTCTCTTTAAAGAACCAAAAACCTATCTCAAGGCTACTAAAATCTAAGCAGTGTCTGCTATATGCTTTGGGTCCCAGTTGTCATGGGAAGCTTCAGCAGATTCTTATTTGCTAGGAATCACTGTCATTTTCTGTGGTTTCAAAATGTAAATATTTTGTTCTTGGAAAAATTATATTCAGCTTTGAGCAGTATGGAAAAAAAGTTTTTGCCTCAGAATTCCTCCTTCCCAATTATGGTTAAAAAGATAACCCATCTCCAGAAAAACAATATATGTGGCAATTAAAAAAAAGTAATAAATAATGGCCTGGCTTCATTATACAAATGTATACAGACAACTGGGCCTGATGTTCTAAGCACTTGCAGTGTAATTAATTATCCTGACATGCACTTGGCACTGTCACATCCAGTGACAGAAGTTTGTGAAGGAAATGGGGGTAGGGAAGGGGCGGGTCTTTGTGTAAGTGAGTTCACACTTAGGACAAGATAGGACTTGTAAACAAAAGCAAGAACCTTAGAATAGGAGTAGAAGGGGGAGAGAACTGAATAAGAGTTGCCATGTAGTAAAGATCATTGATAGATTGTCAGCACCAACATCCCTTTGTTCATCTGAATATAATGTACACTTCCGAAAGAATGTGCATCAGCCAAATAGTTTGCTGGATGTTCAGAGGCGCATTTAAAAATAAAACTGATGATCAGAAACCTATTTGCTTTAAAGTTACGGTATTCTTCAAAAATACTGTACTCACAGAACTAAGCTGATTTCTAATGGCTAAAGTACCTAAGAAATGGCTGCATTACACATTATTGAAGAACAGAAACACCAAACAGAAGATTAAAATGTAGAGGTACACTTTCTGTATACAGAAATAGTGATCCAGTTACCCTGTTTCCCCGAAAATAAGCCCTAGCATGATTTTTCAGGATTTTTGGAGTATGCTTGAAATATAAGCCCTACTCCAAAAATAAGCCCTAGTTACAGTTTACAAGCAGTTCACAAGTAAAGGTCCCCATACACTTTGTTGTTCATGGAAAAAAATAAGACATCCCCTGAAAATAAGCTCTAACCCATCTTTCAGAGCAAAAAATAATATAAGACCCTGTCTTATTTTCGGAGAAACACGGTACCTCCTTTAGCGCCAATCTCCTTGCGGCTTTTGATGGACAGGCCTGGGTTTTTCTGGATCCTGCCTCTCACTCAGCAGGGTGTAATTTCTTTATTTTCTTTCCATGTGAATTTATTTTGCAGTGCCTCCAACCCCCTAACTCCTTTTTGGCAGGGTCATCAGGGCCTGGGAGGAAAATTCTGACCACAGGGTAATCCCCACTTAATTGTCAGATAGTTGTGTTATTTCTTGGAAGTCTCTAAACACATACAATATATTCAACAGGGCAATTCTATTAAACAAGAGATAAGTATAACAGAACAGGGTAAAACACTATTCTCATGGTCACCGGTGTCAACGCTGATAATACCTGTGAATTTCCACAGCCACACGACCTGATATAGCAAATGTAAAATTAGCAGCACATTGATATTTGTAATTGGTAGGGGCCCTTGATGACCTGTGATCATAATATCTTCTGTGCAGCAGTTAGCAACTCGTCTGACTTGGTATACAGTGATAAATCCGTCCATAGGCTTATAGGCAGCAGGTAATAAAATCCCCAAACCCTTACCCCCTAGCTTTAGGACACAGTTCAGGGAATCTCTCAGACAATCTGCTTGACCAGCTAACTAAAGGATGGTGCACTCACAACTCTGTGACTGATCTTCAGGTTCAGAGCTGACTCTGGACTCCTCAGTCACTGCAGAAGGCCTGATGATCACTGCTGTCAGGCATCCTCTTTGTGCAAGAGTCAGGCTGCTTCTGGTCCCAGGCTTTTCCCTCATCACCAAGGGGTGCAGGGCTCAAGGTGCAGGTTAAAAAACTATACTAAAAATCCAAACTTTAGTCTCCTACCCTGGTGCTCAGATACACTCACGGCAGGCAGCAGTCCTGGATGAGCAGTTAGAGCAGAGCTTGCCATGTGAGGCCTGATCTACACTTACTGTGAAATTCAGCGGCAGTCAACAGCTGATATGCAAGCTGCATAGAGAAGCTCGAGTATCTCCCATCAACTTTCTAAATTCTAATGCGCGAAGCATCCCCATTACACTGCAGCAATGGGAAATGGCCTCCTGTCGATGCAGCGTTACTCTTTTTTTTTCTGGAGGTGGCTTTATTAAGTCGGTTTCTGGATCGATTGAGTGGATCGCCCCTTCCACCTGATAGATCCCGAAGAATTTTGTCGCCGTCAATGAGGACATACCCTGATGTCCTTTTCCCTAGGGACCTAGAGGACTAATTTAGCGTGGCTGCAGGGTAGTTTTCCCAACAAAACTCTCTAAACTGGGAGTCACATTTTGAAGAGAGAGGCCCAAGCTGAGGGATGTTGCTTCTAGATCCCCAGGGGCCAGTTCTCAGGGGGCAGCCTGAATGCAGGCCTGGGATTCATCAGCTCCCCACGCATCCAGTTCTGCCCTTTCTGGCTGGCTCCAAACTAGCTTCTCCTCTCTCCAGAGTTCCAGGAGAGGGCATCTTATTTTCTGTTGATCAGACTAGCTCTGCATCCTGGGCTTTCACTTGTCAATCATTTGAGTCTGCCCCCTCCTCCGAGCAGGCAGCCTGCTATCCTCCTTCAAGCCAATTGGGCCCCATCCTTCTACATAGTGGCTCTTTTCTCTCCCTCTGGGTTGCCTACCAGACTCTGAGTCTGCCCTTGGTATCCCCTTTCTCCCAGGGACAGTGAGCCGTTCCCTGAGTTTCAGGCACAGAAAGCCCCAGGAGCTGAGGGGGTTACATTCTGTTTCTTTATTTGGGTAGTGCCTGAGGACCAACAAAGATGGGGCCCCTTAGTGTGGGTATTGTACAGACACTGAACAGTTGACAGTCCCTGCCACAAAGATATGTACATATATGGGGAAAATAGTTTCTTATTTGGAAACACATTATTTGGGCTGAAACACGGATTCAAAGGTATAAAATTATTACTCTCCCCTTAGCAGGTTTTCCATTTTCAGAGGTTATTCTGAGCTGACTCCCTGATAACTCTTATAAAGGATCATATTCTGGTTTCTCATTGGAAGGTTGTCCAAGCATCTTGACATGCTTCTTTCTCTGTCAGCTTGCCAACAGTCTACTGTACTTTAATATGGTGCCTTAAATTAACTGTCCAAAAATCTTCACAAAGTCCTGTGTCATCTTGACAGATTGATCTAAATGTCAACATTTATGTTTGTTTCATCTGCAGGTCTCCTGGCCCAGAGGTGTCTTACAAAAGTGCTTTCAGCCGGTGAGGAATGAGAAGCGATGGTGGAAACAAATTGGAGGTGGGAGGCAGGACTTCAGGATTTGTCCTGGTCGCTGCCTATACAGCTTGCCTATGGGGCAAACTGTTCAATGCATTAAAAGCTCCTATGAAGCCACAGGCGCCACCCACTAAATGTTTGAACTGTCCTCTGTGTAAAGCTTTCAGAGCATGTGACTACCATGCAATCATCAGTTTTCCATCATTTCAGTTGTGGGAGGATACCCACACACTCTGTAGACTGGACAGCACTGGAGGTGTAGTGGAGACAGCCTTCCTGTTGTGATAATAGAGCTTTGAAATGTTATGTTGCTTTGTATCTCTTCACATCCTTTCTGCAAGGTTTCCTTCTCCCCTTCCAGTTCTCCTTTGTCCTTTTCCTGTTAGATGATGTTTGCTACACTGTATAACAACACCTATATTCTTTGCTATGACAAACACAGCCCTCCTTACTGCACCATCCTGCTCTGCCTGCTGTGTCTTCGATGCAAGGTTCTGTTTTTTTGTGGTAGGCTGCATCTCTTTCCCCCTCCTAGCTACTCTTTCCAAGCACCTCTGTTGCACGTACGCAGCGTACTGCTTCTCAGCAAGAGCTGCTGTTCCTATCGAAAATGTTTGGTGAAGCATTTTACTGCTGAAAAGGTCAATGGTAATCACAAGAGAAAGTGAAGGGCTTGCTCCTCTCAGCCAGCAGGAAAAGTGCAAAACTTTATTTTAGACTAAAACGAAACCCACAGCTTTTTTGTCCTCTGATACATTTCTTTGTCTAATGTGATATGAGCTGAAGTCTACTTGAGTGAATGATATTATATTCCAAGCCGTCTCTCCAATACAAAGGGGAATGGGCAGGAGAATTACATTTCCCCATCCTCCTGCTGTTGTAGCGCTAGGAAACCATTTGTATAAAAAGAGCCTGCAGTGAAGTGTAACAGCAGAGAGCAGCTTTAGCAGAGGTGAGCAAATTGTGGCGCACAGAATTCCGCAGTGCAGCCCATGGCTACTTTCACCTTTAATACAAAAGTGCAACTTATGGAGACTACCACTTTCAGCATGTGAGGTTTCAGCTTGAGCTGAGTGGCCTTCACTCATGGCAAATGTAACTTTCTGTATGCTGAGATCTACGATTTCTCTGAGCTGCACCTCACCTCCTTGTCAAAGATGAAGACATCTACTGTTTACATCAGCTTATGCAAATTATTTGCAGCCCTTGGGCTCCTGTCAAATTATTAGTTCATGCTTCAGTTGAGTACTTCTTGGATACCTATGGGCTTTATTATGTTGTTTCAACCGTGCTCTCTGTTCTACATGCCACCTTCCTACTCCTCCTTCAGAAAATTTCCTGTTATGAACTGGGAATGCTTTTATTACCTTTCAATGCTGATGCAAGCAAGATCAGTTTCACGAATCTGCAGTGTAAGCATCTGCCCAATTTTATATTTGACGATTAAAAAATAGTTCCTCCTTTTCCATTCTTCAGTGCATGCTACACAGCTTTCACTCCTGCATGAAGCCACCTCCAAGTCAAAGCCCCCTGTGACAGGGGCTCACTCAGCCCTTGTCTCACAGCTGCTATCTTCACTGCAGCCAAACAGGAAGGATTTGTGTGTAAGCTTGAGTCTTCCTTCAGGGAGGGACTCATTTTTGTCTTCTCTCTCATCATTTTTCAATAATTCATCCACAAGAACTGCAGCTTGGTGTATGGACTTTTTTTTCCTTAACATTGGCAGGGCCAGCTTATGTTAGCATGAACTAGTTATGTATTCTGTAATGAACAAGGGATTGGAGGAGAACATCCTGTAGATAAATATCATCTCAGGAAAAAGCACCTCCCCCTGTTTAGTGATAATGGCAATTGACTGCTGTAATGAAGTGGGAGCAGCCTAAGCATAGTCCACACCAAAAGTTGGGCCCCCAGAGTTCTAAGTCAGTGGTATCTCTTATTTTTAATACAGAGTTTCACCGAGAGAGACCCGAAGCCTCAGCATGCAATGCGAGGGCTTGATCCACTTGGAGGCACTATAGTGTCCATATTTAAGGTTTGCCTGGCTGCAAGCTGCCCTATTTTATACAAATAAGATGCAGCCATCAACTCCCGGAACGTTGCCAACACATCTCTCTGTTAGGCAAAGCATGTCTGTTTGATGGAAGATTCAAGGGGATGCTTACTGTTAGCTGCATACTGACTGACAAATCTTTCCCTTTTCCCCAAAAGAGAGGAAGAGAGATACAATGATGTGGCCCGTTTTGAAGCAGCTGGAATGGGGGGTGGTTTGGATTCTTGCTCTCCAGTAATATTACAGATGATGTTTTCTCTCATTAAGAAGCTTCATATCTGCACTGATTTATCCAATGAAAAAAGGATTTGCCTTTACAGTGTTCTTTGAGTGTCACTTCAGTTTACATTTTTCCATGTGTTGGCTGACAAAAAGAAACACCTAAGTGGGTGATGATGGGAGGAGTAGGGTAAGACATTTTCTTCACTGTGAGAAATATTAACAAAAATATATTAAAATCCAGTCCATTTCCTGGATTCACATGTTTGGAATTGTTGAAATGCCAAGTTTTCTGTACAAGTGTTTTTGTAATTAAACTTTTAGACTTTCTTTGTTTAAGAAGATGACATGCTTGCTTGACATTTGCTTCATTAAAACTGTTCAACGTTGAATCCATTCTGATTAAATTTTAACTGGATGTTAATGAGAGAAATCTTACCAACATTGCCTTCTTATCTGAGAGTCTTTGTCCACTCCACATTAATCACCAAAACTCTTAGGCGATCCACATTGGCAATGCATTCGTTTCCCCAGTTCTTATTCAAATGGTGAGCTCGTTGTTTGAGGTTTCTGTTTGTATTTTAGAACAACATGGTGGGTTGTAATGTGGTTTTATGTGACGGTGATGCTCAGAGCAGAGTGTAGGAGAATGCTTAGTCTTTACTCTGTCTATCTGACAGTCGTAGAACTAATGGTAGCTCCCCATGCTCTGCAGTCCAAGTGTATTAGTTGTGTGAAGTAGTTAGTGTGTGAAGTAGGTCCTCCATTTTTCTTTCTTTCACCCTCCCCCCCCCCTCATTTTTCTCCCTCCCTTGAGTTTCTCCCACCATTTCTTTCCCTGTCCCTTTTCTTGGTCACCTTTCATCTTGTTTTGCCCCCTGACCTCTTCAGTTCCTTTTCCTTCCCTGTCCAGAACCTTCCATCTGTCTTCCATTCTTGCTCACTGGAATGGAGAATTTATCTTCTAACTATCTTTTATCCTT
>ML675621.1:7422525-7487761 GCA_007922155.1 Mesoclemmys tuberculata
CCTTACACAACCCATACTTTGGGTATAGACTCCCATGGGGAGGGGTCTTCTGGCACTGGAACTCCTTCCAACACCATGGGGCTTTAGGCAGCCATTGATTTAGCATATTCCCATGGTCACACCTGATTATCATGATTGCCCAGTCTGAGTACTAGCTTTGTTTATACACAACTAAGTCCTTGGTTCCAGTACTCTTTCAGATATCAGGATATATGCTCATTTGACTGTGCATCAAACTTTGAATATTTGGTATCAAACATGCTGTAAGCCTTTAAGGTTCCAAAATGGAGGGAATCCAGGGTATCCTTTATTGAAGGGCACCCATCAGCATTTTCCTGTCTAAATACTGGCAAGCACAGGAGTGGTGCACACCTGCAGAAGTAACAAACAGCCACAAGAAGTGTATCACCAAAGGCAGAGAGGTCCGTTTCCCTTTCAGCCAGTGCTTCTATCCCTGTGTCTGACGTCAGGCAGCAGATGGTGGCCAATCATGCTTTCTTTAAAACAAACCATAATGCGTTGTAATGTTTCCACTGGTTGTTTCTTCCTTTTCTTAATCCCTCTTTGCTGTGCAGCTGCTGGATTGGATCAGTGATTAATAATCCTTTAGGAGAGATAGGGGAGCTTGGGTTTTTTTGGACGAAAAGCTCACAGCTCCTTCCTGTTCTGCAAGCAGTTTCCTATTAATGATGTAGATTAGATTTCAAATGAGGTATTTTTTCACTTACCATGAGTTCAGCTGAATTCTTTGGAGCCTGGAACACATTCAGTCTGTAAAGAGTTAAAGGTTATTGTTCAGCTCTTCTGTAATGATCTCCCACTGAACAGTATCATTTTGTCTTTTCCTTCCTCATTGCTGAGAGCGTTGAATATTTTGTCTTTTTAATCTTTGAGATTTCCTAGTCAAATTCAGGAATTGCCCTGTTAATTGCAATAGCTGCAGAATTACTGGGTGCAAGTGGAGTTCACCACCTACTATATACAGTCAGATGTCTGCATCCACTAACTTTGTAAGAGAACTGATATGGCACTGGCCAAATCAGATGCTGAAACCAATGTCCGTGAACTAACACCTGGGGCTGGGCTCTTTAGTTAATGTAAGCACTGATGGGGTTTATGACTATGTAAAGATATGCTATCAGCAAGAAAAGGACTGAAGATTTTAAAATCTGGTGCTGTCACCAACTTGTATGATTGTTATAAACTGATGTGTAGAGACTAGCACAATGAGAGAATGTATTTATGAATGTATGCCAAAGAAGATGTTGGAAGTTTGAATATTTATAGACAAATAATGACAAGCAGATGCAGCTGGGATTTTGCTAAAGCACAATTTTAAAGGGAAGGCAAGAGGAAAAGGTGGCTGCAACACAGGAGAATGGAATGTTTACGCAAATATGTGGCTTTCTGTCCTAAACTCCTCAGCATTACTCGTAGGTGAAAAGTGGCTGAAAATGGTGTTGATGGCTGATTCCTCTGAACTGATGCTAATACAAGTTTGATCTCCATTTCAAGCCTGCACTGGCAGGGAGATAGCCTGAATGGTCAAATAGTTTGTTTTTTTTCCATCTCTAACTTCTGGTTCACTTTGATGCAGAGCCAAACACAACATGGATATATTGTATCTGACTTTATCTGTAGCCAGAAGGCAGTGGTCCACCAGCTTTATAACTTTAGGAGTGACATTCTCATTATTAAATTCTCCAGGTTTTATATGAATCTGCATCCTCATAAGAAGGTCACAGTAGTGCAAAAAACCAGTTTAGTCAATTACTTAATAATAATGAGGTGTTTAACTACCCTTTGAAGAGATTACAGTTTCCTGCTATGCAAGAAAAGGATACCTCTGTTTGTAAGTGGTAGTATTCATAGGCAAGGCCCCTTATTTTTCGTTTTTATTATGTTTAAATTTTCCCAGGGATTTTATCTGTTGATTACAAAAAAATTTAAATGGGTGAAAATTAGTGCAAAAATTTTCTCAATTTTCTGGGAAAATATTGGGGTTAATATTGGGAGACAGCAGGACAGAAAAAAGCAACAAATAGAGAAAAGTCTGAGTAGTAAAAGCACTTCAATGCTGTGGTTTACTTCATGCACTGTACATTGAGTACATATGCATATTAACACAATTGTGTGTATGTATCTTCCACTACAGTGCCATACTTTAACACACAACCATGCATTTATACTTAGACTAATTTATTATTAACATAAACACATCTACCTAATGTATTGGGTTTCCTTAACAAAATCAGTATTTTTATGTATTGGAATGGTCCCAAATTTGGGTGAAAAATCAGTAAAAATTAATCATAGCTTTTGTAAAACCCAGGTGTTTTTTGGTAAAATTTGATTAAAAACCTGAAAACAAAACTTTCCTCGTTGTGTAAGGAGAGAAGTAGCAGCACTGTCAAAGGGATGGACAGACCCTGTAGGTGGCACCAGGACTTCTCCCACCCCAGCAGTGGGGAGCAGGACCACACCTCCCCGGTTGTAATATCACTACTACATACATTCCAAAACTAACACAGAGCCCTTTTGACAAATTGTCCTCTTTGACCTCCTTTCATCCATCTCCAGCTACCTCAGTCGCACTGCCTCACCATCACCAGGTGAGCACCAACCAAACACTGTTACATCATCTGGACTTTTCACTAACCTTTGCACTGCATCTTGGATGGGGAAGTGTGAGGAGGGCAAAACATGAGAGGCTATGTGCACCATGCTGTGCAGAGGATGGAGTCTGGGGGTCATCTGTTAGTGGTTAGTTTAGCTGGGATTTTAGGCCTCAATCCTGCAAGATTTAAGCACAAAATTAATGTTACATACATGAGTGGTTCCATCAAGTTGAATGGCCTGCTTATGTTTGTAAAGTCATTTTGAGTCCCCAAATACTCCTAGGAGAAGTGTTGTATGAAGTTTGAAAATAACTAGAAAACTATGAGGTCGCAGTTTAAAAAAAGAAAACTAGCTATTATATTTAAATAGTGAAAAATAGGAACAGCTATATAGTGATTTTAAAAGAAATATAGGAACAGAGGCTTAAAATAAGAGACCCAGTTTTAAAAGAAAAATGGGAATTGACAGAGATTTTTAAATAAACACTTCAATGTGATTTGAAATCCATCAAGTTGTGCACATTATTAGTTTATGTACAGCTGTGACCTTATTAGTGATACCCTCATCCTTCCTTTACCCCCTCCCTTGTATTGTTACACCCAGACTTCTTGTGTCTTGTCTTAAATTTATCTCTTATTTTGCAAGCTAATCTACATGGGTAAGCCCCCATTGACTTCCTGTGGGTGCAGGCTGCCCACCATGCAAAAGCTCATAGACTCATAGGTCAGAAGGGACCAATATGATCATCTAGTCTGACCTCCTGCACAAGGCAGGCCACAAAACCCTACCCATACACATTTATAACAACCCCGAACCCATGACTGAGTTATTGAAATCCTCAAAAGTGAGATTTGAAGACCTCAAGCTGCAGGGAATCCATCAGCAAGCAACCCATGCCCCACGCTGCAGAGGAAGGCGAAAAACCTCCGGGGCCTCTGCCAATCCGCCCCGGAGGAAAATTCCTTCCCGACCCCAAATATGGCGATCAGCTAAACCCTGAGCATGTGGGCATGTGAGCTTAGCTTCTAAGCTCTTTGAGGTAGGGACTGTGTCGTCCTATGTGTTTGTATGATACCTAACAATGGGATTCTGAAGGGACCTTTGGGTGCTACTGCAATACAAGTAATAAATTAGTCACCATCTAAACTGAGATTTGAAAGGCTCAGTAGGGGGGAAAAAAGTCTGGTTACTCCACAAAATGAGTTTCCTGCCTGATAAATAAAGCTAATGGGTCTTCAGACAAGGAAAAACCTTCCTTTGGGAAACAGAAAATAAAATATTTTTTGTTTAAAAAGATACCTGTTGCTAGTCATAGATAAATAGTCAGTCTAGTACACTCCACCTCACCATATTTTCAGAAAGATGAATGGACAAATTTTTAAAAATAATAGAAAAAGAGGTTTGAGATCTCTCCATGCTAACGTAAGGGAACTGTTAGCCCCTTACTGAAACTTAGTGGGTCTCTTTGGTTGACATCCTGCAGCACCAAAGGACAGGACAGAGAATTCAGGACCCTGAGACTGACAGCCCCCAGCATCAGTGGGGCGAGGCCAACATTCCAACCTGATTGACAGGGCGGTCAGGCCAATGAGGGAGCCAGGAGGGTGGCGGGAGTCCCGTCCTCCGTGTGAGGTGATGCTGCCTGGCCTGGCTGAGAGCGGGCCCAGCTAAGGACAAAGCAGCCACTGGCTGGAGGCCAGAGAAGAAGGCCCCGGCCAGGGAGCTGAGCTGAGCAGGCCCAGAGGGGCCCGAGGCACATCCCAGAGAGCCGAGCTGAGCCCCAGCCCCAGGGAAGCAGATTGGGGCGGGGCCCTCTGGAGCCGGGTGCGGTGACCAGCCGGTGAGAGCGAGGGAGACCTGGGCAGGGCCCAGGGCAGGGCGACGCCACCAGCCCAGAGGCCTCACAGGCCGGACTGGGAGGGGGATTGTGACCCCGACGGGGGCCGACGCTGGGAGAAGGGCCCTGTCCCCTAGGGCCTGGGGGCGTGTGGCCACCGCCAGAGCCAGTGTCTGACCTGCCCTGTCCCTGCAGCGCAGCCAGGGCGTAAATGACTATACAGTGACTTAGGCTTTCTGGGTTTTCCTTGCTACTGTTGATACCGCAGCTAACTCCTCACACTGGGTAATAAGGACTCTGCCTCCACGCTTCACATATTCATGGTTTCACTGTTTCAGAGCTCAGGCTTTAGTGAGTAAAAGACCTTTTAATTTATCCCTAGAAATGTATTAGGTGGCAGTCTAAAAGTCTCTCTACTTTCTGTCAAGGGATGTACATTTTAAACATTGCATTTCACCATTCTGATTCTCTGGGCTAGATGCTTCACTGACATAACTAGGCATCTCTTCATCAAATTCAGTGGAACTATGCTAGTTTACGCTGGCCAAGCAGCCAGCCCTCTGTTTTGGGGAATCAAAGAAGTTGGGGGCGTAGTTAATTTCAGTATGGGATTCCCTTGTGCCTGTCTCATGTGAACACCATTTGTTTTATTAAATCTGTTCTATTGTCACACAGGGAGAGAACTCTCTCATCTAATTTATTTGAAATAATTAACACTTCAACCCAGGACACTTGCAAGGAAATCCTGGCCTGAAGTTTTAGAGCTGTCTTTCAGTAGTCTCTTTCTCCCCTCCCCCCTCACCCCCAACTCTCCAAAATGAACTTTAATAATAGCAGCGACCTTTTCATTCCTTCTCAGAGGAAGTTTGTTTCCTGTACGACACTTCAAATTCCTGCCTAGGTGTTTTTTGTTTTGTTTCCTTCTGAATTCCTGTGTGAAAAAGGGAAGCTGTTTTGAATAGGGGAGGAAGGCAGGAAGTACATGAAAAGTAGAAGACTGCAGGATGTCTGAGCCTTGGGGAATGGGAACACTCTGGAAACCTAACTGGGCCCAATCCTTTTCCAAGAAAGCTGCCCCTTCAGCACAAATGCTGCCCATGCTCTTGGACACAACAGTGCAGAGGCCACCATTGTTCTTGTGTATAAATATTGATTCTGGATGGTGTTGACACCATGCATAAAAGAATATAATTCTCCAAGCATATTCCACTAATGGATTTTGCTAAGAAAAGAACTGTAGGAAGTGAAAATGTGGCTGTTTAAAGAGATACAGCTTTCTGGTAGGTATGAAGCTGACATAGAATGGGGGAAGGGGGGGTCTTTCTTTTTTACACATAATAGTAACCAGTGTCCCTGGCATTTCAACTTACACATAATTTAGACAGATCAGATTCTACTCAAAGTGGCCTGCTTGTTTGTTCTCTTCTATGAGTGGAGAATGCAGCCCAGAGCTGAACTTCTTTGTTTTTTAAAGGATGGATGTTTTCCCCATCTTTTCAAATCTGTTAGTAAAAAAGGCAGTAGAGAAAGGGGGAAGTAGAGCAGGAATAACTGGGCAAAGGAATAAAATCTGTAGTGGCCCATGAAGTTTATTATCATCTATTGTTGATTTAGAGACATTTGAGAGGGGAGTTCTCACTCAGTGTGTAGAGTATATCTGGGCTCCGACATGCAGATTCCGCACATTCCTGAAAAGCTTTTGAGAGGAAAATGTAACAAATGTGAAAGTGGAATTCTTGCTGCACACCAGTATCAGGATTTTACAATCATGTGATAAATGCACATTTCCAGATGGCTGAAATTTATATTTATGTAAAGAAATGAACATAATTCCTACTGGGAGAGGCAGTGCCCTCTAATGGTAATTCCTAGTATAGCATAACTGAGATGAAGTGAAAAAAGCTTGTTACTAGAGCGAGTCATTTACTAAATCAAGGCTGTGAACTTCTTTGCACCCAAAACATAAAATCATAGAAGTGTAGGACTGGAAGAGACCTCAACGGGTCATCTAGCCCATATAAATCAATCCCGTTTTTGTTCTAGAAAGACAGTAGTTCCATTTGAGGATCAGCTGGTGCATTTTCCTGTTCCCATTCTGCTTCAAGATGCTGGGAGGACAGATGTTTTTGTATTATAGGGAAATTCCAACACCCAAGTAAACCTGAACACTGCCAAAATGTCCTTGTGAAGTCATCATTTAGCCTGAAAGGAGTGAGTGTGATAATATTTCCACTTGGCTAAAAACAGGAAAGGTTTCTTGGCTCAGGTGTAATAAGGTGCCAACAGCCAGGAGGGTGGAAAGTCACTGGTTTTATCCCTCTCTAGCTCCTTTACTATCAGTTCTGTGATAAACAAAAGAAAACCATTAGGCATTGTGGATGCATAGATCTGTGTAATACAAACCATGCAACTTTTGGAACTGCAATATAATCCTGGGCTCCGTGCATAGCTGGTTCCCATGCAGGGAACATACAAAATTTGCTGCACTGTCATACAGAGAGTGAGAGCACATGTAGGTGGCCCATACAAAGTTTACTGCCACACTTGAGAGAGAGAGAGAGCAAGATCCACATGTATGCAGTCACTTCACAACCACCATGTCCAGGCAGGAGCTTCTGTGGGATTGTTGTCAGCTACAAGATAGCCAGTCCCAAGTATTCAAAAATGATGAGTCAAGCCCAAAAGAATCAAGAAGTTGGCTTAAAAATCATGAAATTTAAAAAATTAATAAATTAAGTGGTCTTTTTATTTGCCTTCTGGACTTTTTGATCCTGTAGAGTTAATGGTTTTCAAGCTTTTCTATGCAACCAGGCAGGCTAGAAACTTACTTTTAAAACTAATGTCATGTCATCACAGGACTCCAAAAGCTTAAAACTCCAAATATAATGAGACTTGCAGTAATATCATGACAGTTGGTAACACTGAGGCTATGCTAAGCAGTCACAGCTACTGGAGAGGGAAATAATGTAGGATCAAACAGCGAGAGTTCTGTGGCACCTTAAAGACTAATGTAGGAGCACTGGCTGCGAGGTACACCACTCCAGTCCTAGCAAAGAAAGTGCTGGAATGCACTTTCGGGAAGTGATGGCAGCAGAAGTAACAGGATTCTGTTATGGCTCACAAAAAAAGGGCTGGAATGGTGTTCCAACATGACTCATGCCCTCTTGAGGATGCATGTTGTTACTGCTTTTACAGCCAGGAATTAAGCTGTGGAATAGCACAGGAGTGCTAGCTGTGGAAATGCTCATAGTTTAGAACAAATTGAGCTTTCCATTCAGAAGTTGCTGTAAGAGAACATCTGAGGGCTGTGTGTGGGGAGGAGCTCACAATGGCTGCAGTCTTAGATGTGTAAAACATAAGACACAACAATAGAAATAAATGTGTTTTAAATTATCTTCTCTATGAAATGAACAGAAAAAAAGAACAATGTCCCTCTCTCTGGGACCAATTTTCAGGCTAAGTTGAAATATTGAGAAGGTCAACAAGCTGAAGCTGTAAACTGAAGATCTTTATCTGTGTGGGAAGTAGGAAAATCATTCTACTTATAACAGGAAATACAATAAATAGCATAGAAATTCCTGGCTAAATTCTCTGGGGAGCTTGTCCCACTGTAGAAAGAACATGTATGGCAAAATATATGTGCTGCTTAAGCAGATTTCAAAAGAACACATCCCCTTCTTATCTAGTGGAAATTCTTCTTTGTACAATTCACTCCCAGGCAGCTCAGATCTTTTTTAAAGCCATAAGTTAGCGTAGCTGATATATTTTACCCATGGGCTGATTCTTACATGGGTAGTTTAATCTGGGCATGTCCCTTCCTTGCGTTGAAATTCCATTGTATTTAATGGGGTGCTAACTTGGTTTATTCTCTGGGATTTCTACAGTAATTTTACTGCCTACATAAGCAGCAACTTGAAGAAGGTGGAAGTAGTGATAGATGCTCTCTAACATGCCCACAGAGCTTTGCAGTGGTGCCTGGACATGCTTGCCTCACCGCCAACATTTATATTTTCTCATTATGACTATGGTAATTCCCTTTGTGGTGGCTTTAATTAGATCCCTGCTTTGTGAATTTCAGAGACTGCTCCCTTCTTCCAGGAAGCAGGATTACATCACACCCATCACCCACCAGCTCCACTGGCTGATCCATCTCCAAATCCAATTCAGTACTGCCTTGCTGGATTTCTGGGGCCAAATCTTGTCCTTGGACTAGAGTGACCATTTGTCCTAATTTTAAAGGGACAGTCCGGATATTTTGGGCAATGTCTTTTTGCCTCCGACCCCTTGTCCTGATTTTTAACATTTGCAGTCTAATTACCCTACCTTGGACTCATGTGACCCACTGATTTCAGTGTGGTTGCATAGGTGTTACTAAGGGCAGGATTCTGTCCCTACATTTTTCATGGCCTCAGTACATCCAAACTTTCTGACTTCCTCTCCATCTGATCTGGTGTTCCACCTCACCTTCAGTGTTTGCTTTCTCCTTGTGTCTCTTCACAGCTGGAGGTTGCTCTTGCATTTGTGCAGCGTCATCTATTTGGAGCTCTCCTGACTGAATTACTGGGTCACTGTATAAACTTCCTGTTCTTTTTAGCCTATAAATGGCTCTGTAAACAGCTTCAAGATCCTCTCTATGATGGGATTGTTATGTACAAATACAATTTACTCTGGTGCTAACAACACTATGCAAAAGGATCACAAAATGCTTCATGGGCCATTGCAGTGTGCATAGCCAAATTCAATTAAACCCTGCTGTAAGCTACAGTGTGAGGCAACATTCAGGTAGCATCCATAGAAGAGATGGGGCAGGGTGGGATTAATAGGTGTTCTGGGTCAAGATTGGGCAGCAGGAAATGGAAGGAGTAGAGAACAGGGCTCTTGTTTTATTAGAAAAGAGAAGAAGAGAGATGGCCGATAGGGGTAGTGGACTTATAAATGTAAAGCCAGAGTAATTCCATTGAAGTCACCAAGGCAAAATATGTGTGAGTTATGAATCCAGCCCTATTAATCTAATTTTGTATTTGGAGACCTAAGTAATACTCACTCTCCTCTCGTGGGCTGGGCTTACTCTGTTTTCTAAGGTTGGCCAGCTGTCTCTTTGTTTTAACTGTCCCCTTCATTATTTGTTTTTCATGGTGGATGTAGCAAGGTCACATCACAGTGAAACTCAAGTCCTCCTCATCCCAGAGTCACCCAAATGGGAAAGAAATATACCCTATGGGCAAAGCCTTCTGCTTTTTTTCTCTTATTCCTTTTGCAATTTGGAATAGATTCAAACTACTGAATAGATTCTAAAGCACAAAGCAGGGAAAATCTAAGGTGGCTGTTCCCAGCCCCCAGTCAACATGGGCTTTCTAGAAAGCTATATAGGTTCTTGGAGGCCAATCGGCTATCAGTTACACAGGTGTAAATCCAAATTAATGCCAGTGAAGTTACTCCAGATTTACACTGGAGTAACTGGAGGTTGAATTTGGCCCTAAAAGATGGCTGTTGTTTGCTCATTTTGCAGTCAAGTGACTGAGGTGGCACTAGAGGTGTACAATGCTTCCCATAGAGCAGACTGCAGAGCTGAGATATGTGGCAGATAAAAGAGAAAATGACATTAGGTTTGAGTGGAAGAGGGAAGAGGATGCTGAAGTGGTGGAGTTTTGGTTGGATTGAGGACATTGGGACAGAGTCCAGATTTAATAAAGTTGTGACAAACAGTGATTAACAGCCTAGAACAATGACGGGACTGTAGATGAGTTCCTTCTTGATACCAGAACATAGGTGATCAGAACTCGAGGGCATGGTGAGGGTCAAGGACTGAACAAATTTCTAGCTTTATTAAAAGTGAATTGCGCATGGGTGTCAGATGCTAGACTGATACTGGTGATTGGCAGGTGTCTTTGTAGACAATACATGAGAGATGGTAATGCCAGCTTCTTCCAAAATGTCCCACCTCTTCTAGGTCTGACAGAATAGTTCACTTTCTAGGGCCGTTCATTCCTTGGCCTATTAGCTAAAACTGCCGCACATGACAGGGAGAAGTGTCCACAACACAAAAATCCACAATCCAAGAACTAGATTGACCCCGTCAACTCATCTTATAGAGGCTACCACAGATAGTAAGAACATTCAGAGTGAAATCCTGGCTCCACTGAAGTCAATGAGAATTTTGCCAGGATTTCACCTCCAATCCCTACCAACCCAGACCAGCTACAAATCAGCAACCCATAGTGTAGTTAAAAAATGCCTCTATAAACCAGTCCCAAGAGCCTTCCAATCTCTCCAGCCATTGTACTGTAGTTTCACAGAAGAACCCATATGCAGACTCGAGATGTGTTATAATACCTAAAATGCATAATATTGATTGATCTAAAAGAATACTTGCCACGGCTTCACTCTCTCCACTGAATGGGGTTGCTGTTTTTCTCTCATGGGTTTGCTGTTTGATACTCCCCAGCAGGGACCCAGGCTGATGATAGAAAATATTGGCTTTACCATTGAAAACACTGGATACTTAAGAATTTCACATTAGATGTAAAATCAGTTCCCCGTTTAAAAATAACACTTTGGTTAATTGACAGTAGCTTTCACAATTGCTACATTAACCAGATTTTTTTAATTGATAGAATTGACCTTTAATTTGAATTTTTCTGATTTCTAGAGTTCTTTAATGGCAAAGTCTCTCAGTGCTTTGCCTCATCAAGGGCTAAATCTTTCCCCACCCCCAATGCAAAATTCAAAGGGGAGGAAGGGTGGCTTTGTGGTTAAGGCACTGCTCTGGGACTCAGGTGATGCCTAGAACAAGGAGATCCTGATCTGAGCGGGATTCTCTAGCTAGTACCATAATATACATTAATCATTGCCTTCAATGGGGAGCTTACATGTGTTAAGGGAGGAGGATTTAGCACCAAATTACAATTTGGTGATTTCCTGTTTGGCAAAGGAATTGTGTAGCTGCCTGTAACTAGTTCTTTTTGTTTTCATTGTAATGGGTAACTGCAGCAGTGCCATATTGTGGGGAGGAGGAGGAGACTGAGGGCTAGTCCACAGTAAAATTTGCAGCAGCACAGCTGTATCAGTACAGCTGTGCCACTGTAAGAACCTTTGTGTAGCCGGGCTATGTCAACAGCTGAGAGCTCTCCCACTGACATAATTAAACCACCTAAACAAGCGGCAGTAGCTATGTCAGTGGGAGAGCGTCTCCCACCGACATAGCATTATCCATACAAGCGCTTATGCCAGCAAAACATACATTGCTCAGGGGTAAGGGAAAAAAGTCTTGCTGGCATAAGTGCTAGGGTAAACAAGCCTGAATGGCATTCCTGTGCCAATGAGCCAAAGTAACCTTTTGTCTCTGGGCTTATATAGTCAAGACAGTTGCACCAGTATAATGTAAGGTGTGAACTTAAACCAAAATAGTTATCCCTTAAGCCTATACTTAGGCTATATGGACACTCTTCTTTTGGTATGAGAGTATCTGATTTTGGTTTAGTTTAAGTCTATTAGGTACGAGTTGAGCTGAAGTGAAACAAGCCATTTTTAATACTGAAATGTCCATACCCCCTTTAGCAATGGTTTAACTATATCCATTTAAAAACCAATTCAGATTACACTGGTGCAGGCCCTATGTCTGGGTCCGTTATCTGGGGACTCACTTTATGGCATGTTGTACCCCTGATACTACAGACCTCTAGAAGCTAAGAGCACAGATCCTCCCTGCTCCTTGGGCCCAAGCACAGGGCCTATCCACCACCTATAGATTCATAGACTTTATGGCCAGAAAGATATCATTATGATCATCCAGTCTGACCTCCAGCATAACACAGGCCAGAAATCCTCTCCCAATTAGTCCTGCAGCAAGCTCTTAACTTCTAGTTGAGGTACAGCATATTTTTAGGAAGACATTCAATCTTGATTTAAAGACTTCAAATGATGGAAAATCCATCACACCCTTAGGTAAGCTGTTCCAATGGTTAATTACCTTACTGATAAAAAATTGCACCTTATTTCTAGTCTGAATTCGTCTAGCTTCAGGTTGCAGGTACTGGCTCTTGTTATGCCTTTGTCTGCTAGATTAAAGGGCTTTCTCTTATCAGTGTAGGTACGTATAGACCGTGATCAAGTTCCCTCTTAATCAAACTAAATAGAGTGAACTTTTTAAGTCTCTTGCTGTAAGGCAGGTTTTCCAGATGTTGAAATATTCTTGCAGCACTGTTCAGAATTCTTTCCAATGTACAACATCCCTTTTGAAGGGTGGACACCAGAACTAGATGCAATATTTCAGTAATTGTCGCACACATGCCATATACAATGGTAACGATGCTTCCCCACTTTGACTTGATTTTCCCTCTGGTTATACATCCAAGGATCACATTTGCTTTCGTAGCCACCGCATCACGCTGGGAGTTCATGTTCAGCTGGCAATCCACCATGATCCTAAATCTGTTTCTGAATCACTGCTTTCCAAAATCCACCCCTTCTCTCCCTCTTACTTCCTGGCAGAATCATCTCTGCTCAGTTTCAACCTCAACCCAGCCAACTTCCAGCCATGTGTAATATTGCTTCCAGCTGCCTGGAAGACAACCACTGTGCTGGACATTTGCTACAAGTGGATACTTCACCAGGGTGGCTTAAAACATAAACTTGATATGTGGCCATGCTGGGTGTCACATTTCAGTGGGTGTGGTTTGACTCTAAGAAGAGCTCCATTGTATCTAGACACTTGAAGCCAGTCCCCATAGGATGGGTAGCATTCAGGAGGAAACTGCCTGGCCAAAAGACACGTCTCCCACCCTGCAACACAAAGGAGGAAACAGAATGGAGAAAAGATGGAGAACTTGTTTTACTACCTTGGTGGGGTGAGAGGCGAGGGAAGAAAAAATAGATAATTCAGGCCACAGATATACTCTGGGCTGACTTTGTTCCTGTCCATCAAGGAAGGATTCCCTTCAGCTGCTAGAATTCTCTGCAAAAATGCTGCTTTGCTAAATGTTGGTAATAAGAGGGTTCAGAGCTAATGTCAGTCTGGATGGTTCGCTAGCTCAAACACCTGTTTTTGAGAGGTATGTTCTTGAGCATAGGTTTCTAACTATAGAGTCATGTAAAGTTTTATCTTATGAATATTCACCTGTTGAATGTACATTTTGTTTTTCTTCCCTGAGCTTCCAGACCAGAGCCTTGCACACAGGACAGCCTTCCCAGCTTTTGTGAAAACAGTACCATTGTTTCATTTTGTCTCTTTCTCCCCTCTTTAGTTATTTTCTTCAGAACATTGAAGAAAGCCCAGCCACCGTGTCACATGCAACTCCTAATGAGCTAAGGATTTAGGGCAAAATTCTGATCTCATTTACACCTGAGTAAATTCTGACTTCACTGGAGTTATTCCAGATTTATGCAGGAGTGACGCATTACAACTTCATTTGAGAATTTGATCATTCACCATCCCTACATGGAGTTCTTAACAAATGCTGAATAGAGCAACTACATCTAACAAATATCCCACTCTGATTTGATTCCAGGCTAGGATTCCTAGGGTGTTGCATGTCAAGATGGAGGCACATTGAAAGAACTGAATATGGAATGCTTGCAAGGTACCTGCTTCTTTTCTTTCTAGGCATTTATGCAGTGCTTTTTGTGACATTGGCAGACTAGGTGACAGATTGTGCCAAGGCCCCAGTCACTGAACACTGACAAATGCACAGCTGGAAACCAGTCTGGCTCACCTGTGGCCAGTACAGTTAAAATAGATGTTATAGTTTAGTATAGTTAAAATAGATATTAAAGTTATAAGAACATGTTCAGTGTTTAGACTTTATGGAATACTTGTAGGATGCTGCCTGTAATAATCTTGCTGATAATATCTGTATCCATGGTAGAAGGGTAATGTGTAAATGTTTACTTGGTAACTGCAAAAATGTTTGCTAATGCCATGTGTATATGTACAGCTGATGAAGACACTCTATGCCAATGGGAGAGAGCTCTCCTGTCAGCATAAAAAACCCACTCCCATGAGTGGCATAAGCTATGCCCACTAGCACTTACTTATGTTGCTGTAACTTATGTTCCTCAGGAGGGTGAATATTCACACCCCTGAGTGACATAAGTTTTGGTGACATAGATGGTAGTGTAGACATAGCCTAAGGCCCGGTCCACACTTACCTTTGCAATTCGGTGGCAGTCGACGGGAGATATGCAAGTGACGTAAATCACGTGAGTATCTCCCCTCGACTTTGCAGTGTCTCCTCTGCGCGCTGTCCACACTGCGCTGCATCGAACGGAACAGCGTTCTCTTCGACGCAGCGCTACACCACTTACCGGGGTGGTTTTCCTGCGTCGCTTGCTGGATCGACTGAGCATATCTATATAGACCGCGCAGATGATCCAGAGCAATCGATCTGGCAGTGGCGAATTTGTCGCCATCAGTGTAGACCCAGCCTAAGACTGCAAATCCCCCACTGTCGGGGAGAAGCATTACCAAGTGTGAAATACTAGTTCATCACAAGAGGTGTAATCTCCTCCCCAACATGTACCGATATTACACATGCCACTGCGGACAAAAGACTTTGTCAGTTGCTTCCCCAAGAAGGTACTTGCACAAACCTTTGTCCCATCCCAGCTTGGAAGCTGGGGGAAGGGGGAAAAAAGCCTATTAAGGAGAAATTGTTATTTCTATGCTACTTGAACTCAGAGGGGCAAGGATTTCTGAGCATAAGCAAGGAGTCTCCAGCGGTTTAGCTTGGGTTAGCCTGCAGGGACTTATAGCAGTTACTATCATTTTTTGGAACCTCAGACTGTATCTCATTTGTGTGTATACCTTTACCTGCTTTAACTTTGTAAATAACTCTATTTCTGTTTGCTAGTTAATAAGACTTTAGTTTATAACAAAGATTGGCTACAAGCATTGTTTTTGGTTTGAGATCTGAAGTACAGTTGACCTAGGGTAAGGCGACTGGTTGGGACTAGAAGTGACCTGAACATTGATGTGATTTTCAGTGTCAGTAACTATCTATCACAAAGTCCAGTTTGCCTGGGTGGAAAAATAGACTGGAATGCCTAAGGAGACTCTCTGTGACCTTATGGTACAACTGCTATAGTGCTTTAGGAGTTCACTGTTGTTATTGGGTTGGTGAAATCTAATTGTAGAACATACAACCAGTTTGGGGTTTTTGCCCAGCTTTTTGATAGTCTGTCCTGAGGTTGGCAAACATGGTTGTGAGCCACTCCAGACAACGTGACATTTCTCATCACGATCTTTGAGCTCCTATGTGAGGTCTAGCTACTACATTCAGTCCCATGCTTTTATGCACATTAATAAGCACTAGAAAAATAATGAAATGCACAAACAGGGATATACGTTCTTCACAAAAGAGTCTTGGATGTCAGATTGTTTCCAGGCAAAGTATTTTTTTTCTGTTCCCAGCTATTCTCTTCTTCAGTTATGTCTAGTTATTCCCCAATTCAGCTTCACATAGTGATTAATGGAACAGAATTGATGCAATTGCTCCAAGAAGAGCTTTTAGCCAGTGGAGTCTAATTAAAGTAACCCTTTTTTTGGAAAAAAATCCCCACTGAGTCCATTTTCTTTTAATCTGATGAAAATATATAGAATAACTTACCATCCTGGTGGAGACAGAGGTTTGAAACATCCTTTGAGCAGCTATGTCCAACCATATATAGGAGTAGGAACAAGCTGGAGCTTATTTCTCACGAGCTGATATCCTTTCCATGCTAGCCCTAGCCCTTCCTACCATGTCTCCAAAGGGCAGTATTGGGACCTTGACATTACATCAGTAAGCTAATAGTGTCCATATGTCTTGTCTGTTCTATACAGGTTCTTATCCTATACTCATCTCCACAGAATCTGAGTGCCTTCTAGTAGTGCATTAAATGACGTGACTCACAGCCATCACATGTTGTTTGTTCTGTGTCTAGTTCCAGAAGTGTTGTTGCAAATCCCACCTTTAGGAAATCTGGGAGGAAGGGTATTTCTGAGCACGGTAGGGAGCAAAAGAGGTCACTGCTTCTCCCAAGTGCTCAAGAGCTCCCATGGAGAAAGGTCAGGGAGGAAAGTTGTTGCTAGGGCAGCTCTGCTGCTAAGTTACTCATGAAGGACTAAAAGCTATGTATAACTGTTAAAAGAATAAGCTTCCTCTGTGAAAAAAACATTATTTTCAAAAGATTGCAAGTAAAAGGCTGCTTAAGTGGAATAAACCAATTTAAAAGAATCTTTTTTTTTTTTTTTAGAAAAATGATTCAATGGAGCTTTTCTTAATGGATTAGGGAATTAACCTGTTCTGAGATAACACTTCCCAGCATGGAGCACCACTGCCTCCGCCGCCCCCCGCCAAGTGCTATTTATGACCTGGCAATGCTGGCATGAATAGGCTCAAGGGATCCCAGGAAGGCAATGTGGAAAATGATGGCAGGGCCCACCACCCAAAAAAAGGGAGAGTTAGCATTCTTCTCCACAGTCATGACAGGACTCTTCCTTCCCAAGCTCCCCCAAAAAGTGATGATATGCTCCAACTTTCCCCACACATTTTCTGTCCATTTTTCATTCAACAGCAGTGAGAAGAGGGGGACTAGAATAACGAACTATAGCCCCCAAAGAATAACCACCTATGGCGCCTCCCCCCAGATAGTCACCTATAGCACCAACCTCTCTCCTGGAATAACCACTTAAAGCTCATTTGTGCAGTTTCCTGGGGGCCACTCCCAAACTGTGGAACGAACTGCCACAGGAATCAAGGATCACCACAAACCTTAGCACCTCCTGCTCCAGGTGACAGGTGCACTCCTCCAACTTGCTTTCTCTAACCAACAGAGAGCAGTGCAGGTACTTGTAATACACCCTACCAAAACAAAGCATTCCACTGCACACACAATTCTCCTTTTGGGGGGAAATTGAGAGAAAGAATGAGCCACACTTGACAGGCATTACATCACTTAAAGCACTATAGAAAGGTGCTTGGACACTCTGGTGATGAAAGTGGCATAAGAACCTGAATAGAATAGAGCCACATATAACCCGCAGGATAACCATATAGAGCCACCCCATAAATATCCATCTATAACTGCCCAGGATAACAACCTCTCACCCCACCCTACCTGGAGGGCTCTGTGAAGAGGTTTCCTGTTGCCTCAGCGTGTGGGGGAAGTTGCTGCCCCAAACTCCCCACAGGGTGTGATAGGATACACCCCTACTAGTCTTTCCTCTCAAACATCCCCAGGTAGGAAGTGCCCTTTCCCTATCCCACCAGCTCTTTCCTCTGTCACTTCACCTGAACTGACTATCTGCAGTTCCTACACCTGTCAGTGCTGCTGTTCTCCTCTGAGTCAGAGAAGCTTTTAAATCCGAGTGCAAAATGAGACTCTTACAGCACTAAACAGAGTGATCACATACCTGCTTTGAAGTTACCAATTAAATAACCTCCAGGGCTTCACTAATGCAGGAGAACGAGGGCAAGGAAATAATTCCCTCCTTCCCCCCGCTCCTCTCTCAGAGGCAGGAAAATGAAAATGAATCCCCAGGCAGAAGCAGGACACTAGTTTTCATGGAGCTGCATGGAAGATGAATTACTTTCTCTTACAGCTTAGTTAATGAGTCAGCATATATTCATTCATGAACACAATTTATTAACCCATAAACACTGCAGATGACGGTGTCATCGCTGTGATAAAGTTGTTTTCATTAGCTGTATAATTTATAAGGCAGCTGTTTCTGTGGTGGGGACCCAGTGTATGTGCTTGCATCTCCATAGCTGCCTTGGTACTGGGGAGGGAGGAGGAGGTACCAGGGGAAAGGGAGGAGAGACCAGCATGGGATCCCTCTGACACAGCTCAGACTGCAGGGGAATAGGGCTGGGCTGCATGCTGTCTTCTGCTGGCTCCCATCCCTGCAGGCTGTTGTTAGCAATCCAGGGAAAGGGAGCCGTGTGCAAGGGAAGAGCGTTTGCGTCAGGCCTCTGGCTCTTCATCCAGAGCTGACGACCAGACACTGGCACTTGCCCTGAAAAGAGAGAGCGAGAGCATAAATCCAGCCAATAACCAACACAATCCAAGGGATGCTCAGAGTTGCCCTGGAGAGGGGCTTGGCTTGCAGTGGACAGGATGATGCCATTACACTGTGGATGGCAGCATGGCATATTCCTGAGATTATGGCACAGTCCTCTGTCTCTTGGGTTGGGTGGTCACTGAACATAAGCAGTTGCAGAGAGCTCCATGGGCTGCATGTCTAGTGATGGTAACAGTGCGTTTGTGATGGAATAACCTGCCACAGGTGGCTGGGTCAATCACACAGTGCTGAAAGGACTTGGGGAGGAGGAGACCCAAGGAGGACTCTGTAGAAACATTAACATTTACTATTATTATTGTATTACAGTAGTGCTGAGCGACTCCAGTGGGAACCAGTGCCCATTGTGCTGGAAGTTGTACAACACACAGTCAGAGTCAATCCATTCCCTAAAGAGCTCACAGTCTGATTGGTCTGATCCAGGGTAGCACCTTCCATCTGAGGGTCTCCAAGCACTATACAAACATTAATGAATTAAGTCACATATTGCTGCTTTGAGACAGGTGTTATCGATCCCATCCTACAGATGGGGTAACTGGGGTAGGGAGAGGTTGGCTGACTCATCCACAGTCCCATGGCAAGTCAGTAGTGGCGTTAGCAACAGAGGTCATAACTCCTGACCCCAAATCTGGTTTTCTAACCACCAGGTTTCTGTGGAAACTCCCATAAAGTAGTAACACACCCTGAGCCTCCCTGGTGCAAACTGTGCAGCAGCAGCACCACAGAGCAAGAGCAGCAGCCCCTGTTCCTAAGCCCCCCCATGCTGTCTTGAGACCATCATTCCTCTCTTCCTTTCTCCTCTCCCTGAAGCATTCACTAACCCCAAACCAGGTGCACATTCCTCCACGTAGCCTACAGCAGTACCTGCTCTTCCTCTGGGGTGCCTCCCTCAGCTTGAGGACTCCAGAAAGCATCCAGCTCCAATTTATCCATCAGACCTGAATGAACTCCTGATACCTCTTCATGTGACACCCTAACAAGCCTTCCTCTTGGCCAAGGGCATGTTGTTCTGCCAGGAATGGGCAGCGGCAGTTCACCAAGCCCCAGGAGGCCTGCTGCTCCTAATGTGTGGACAATCTACCTCTACTGGCCCTGTTCTTCAGATCCCAATTCCATTCCTTCCTGGGCCCATTGCCAACTTGTTCTCACTAGTAACTCCTTCCATGTCTTGTCTGCCTTTCTAATTTCTGTCTGAGGCCCTATCCTGCACTTGGATCACACAGCTGGACCTTTGTGCCCCAATGGTTTTGGTTGCTTGACTGGAGCTTTTGATTGTGAGCTCTTCAGGACAGCAAGCACAGAGCTAGGTGTGTTTCACCCAGGCCCCTATTCCATCCAGACACTAGGGCAGCCAGGGATCTGTACAACCTGTGGTCAATGAGAAGGAAACCAAGCATTTGGTGGTGTTAGCCTCACAACCCATTGCTCCTTGTGGTCTCACAGCTTTTCTTTATGTGGGTGTTGAAAAGAACCCTGCAGACTCTACAGCTAAGGGACCCTGGTGAGGAGAAGCAACTGCCTACTTAAAACCTCTGCGGTCCCTCAGGGGAAAAAAGAACAGAGCCAGCACAACAATTACATCCACCCTACTGGTCCTAGAGTGCAGGTGACCTATCAGGACCACCATAGCAACCCCAAATAGCACTAGCAAAGCCATTTCACCTTTCATCAGTGTTGCCAGTGCTGTCTCCTGGCTGCCTCCGGTTCTGAGGCCTGTTAGAGGGAACATAGGATACAGTAGGATTTTAGGTAAGCTTGGAACTGCCCCACTACCCCCTTCCCAGTGACGTCTCCTGAGAGTGGAAGGCTAGAGACAGGTTGTCCTGTAGCATAGGCTTGTATTTCATCCAACATATTTTACTGCATTCTAAATTCTTTTCCAGTTTTTCTGTAAGACTCCAGCATCTCCAGAGTCCCTTGACTTTATGCCAAGTAGTGACAAATTATACTAGTCCCCATCAGAAACCTCGCAGAAGGTGGAAAGAGAACCACAAATACCAGTGTCAGTGTGCAGCACATTAGCTCTAGTTTTTTAAGCTCAAGACTGATGGGTTGGAGTCATCTGTTTCAATCTGCTTCTTCAGATTAAAAAGCTGTTAAAAGCTTCAGCCTGTCTCAGTACATCTGCTGCTTCCTGACCCAATGAATCACTTGTCCAGGATTTGAGGCTGCAGGTAGTAGAGTGATATTTTATGATCTATTTGATGGGGGTTAGTGCTAAGAAATTTTTGTTAAGAGCTTGCCCTAGCAAATGATCAGTCTGGTGTACAGATTGCTCAAATGGCCTGGTTTCAGAGGAAGAAGAGGAGCCTTAGGGTATGTCTACATTGCACACTAAGCACAGGTCTGGGAGACCAGGGCTTGTGGAGTCTGTTTTCAACCCACCACTTGTGCATCCACACTGCACTGTGAACCTAAGTTTACAATTGTTGGACGTGGGTCTCAAAGCTGTGCTAACGCATTGTGCGCTATGCAGACCTTCTGACTTAGGTCTGCGGCTTGAGCTGCATCCACACTGCAAAATGACAGGGCTTGGACTCAAGTCACAGGGGGACTCAGGCTCTGACTCCCCTTCCCTTTCTTGCAGGGTCCTAGGCCCCGTGTCCTGAGTGGTTGCTGACCCAAGTCAGACTGATTTGTGTGTGGATGGAGGGAGGGATTTGGGCTGAGACCTTAGTCAGAGTCCAGCAGGGTGAATTGATTTAAATCAAAGTGATTTAAATAATTGATTTAAATCATGATTTAAATCACCAAGAGAAAATCATTGATTTAAATCAAATTTCCCACTGATACTTCTTCACATATTTCTTAAACAATGGTGCAAATCTGATCAGTAAAACATGTTAATTTACAACTCAGTACAGCATTTTACAACATCTAGGATGGTATACTTTTGTAATTTTTTAGATAACTTGATTTTTATTAATTTAGGAAATAGTACATAATACTCATTACCTGTGTCACGCTGCAGATGCAATACATTAGGAATGGTAAGAACTTAATCACACACACAAACACAATAGCACATATATTTTATTAAACTAAATCATAAATGTTTCATAAATGTTTAACATTTGCAATTGCAGCAGTATCCTGAGTTGCCAGCTGAGGGCTGTCCTTAAACTCTTTATTTTTTTAATTTTCAAATTTTATTAACTCTAACAGACAAGTCATCACAACAGTAAATGTACTCTGTCCTTAAAACTTGTACAACTAGCTCTCATCTTCCCCACTCCCAGTGTCATTTTTATTCATAGACTGAAACAGAAATACAAGTTTTCCTGCTTTTTCAACTCCCAGTCCATTTCTTAGCTTTGAGTGAAGAATACCAAATGATGAAAATATTCTGTCTATGCCTGCAGAGGAAGCTACTGCTGTGAAAAGTTGGCTTAGCAACTGAAGGAACTCTGTTTCAAGGTGCCTGGCTATTGATTTCCACCAATTCAGGGGAGTGACTTTGTTCAAAACATCATCAATAAACGTACTGTTTAAATGGTTCTGCTCCAGCCCTGAAATTTATTATGACTGGCATAACTGAGGAGTGATTTTGAGATGCCCATGCCATGGCAGCAGCATCTTCTTCAGAAGTTAGGCATCTACTTTTATATCTAGGGTCAAGAATGTTCGCAAGAAAATGAGATGGAGTTAGTGCTTGATCCATTTGCTTCTTTACTGCCTGCAGTTTAACTTTCTGGTGAGTATTTTTTTCTTCAATGTCTCTTGAAGTGCCTTCCAAATTTCAACACCACCAGCAAAGCAGCAACTTCTCTGAAGTTTGTTTAAGGCTATGGATATAGGCTTCAGTATACTTAGCATATCCTCTACATTCCTCTTTAATTCAATGTTAGCTATTTTGGATGAGATACTTCCAACTATTTTATCACAGTTCTCTTCACAAAGTTTTATGAGAATAGGCCTGTTCTTGATAAATTGTTCAAAACAATCAACCACAGAATTCCATTGAACATCTTGAGGCAGAATTAGTTTGGATCCTCCTGCCCTCTTCAGTGAAGCTGAAGAAAAATGGTTTTTAGAGAAGTATTTTGTGACTTCAGCATTTTCTTTTATTCCTGGAGAAGACATACTTAAGTCTTTGGCTAAAAGATGCATTAAATGGGCACTGCAGCCATATGTTATTAAGGAGCATCCTTCCATTTCTTCGTCTGAGTATCTTCTCATCTTTGCCACATTTGCAGCATTTCTGTGACAAAACTGAGCATGAGACAGTTGAATTTTTGTTCACATTTTATTACAGTTTTCACTGCCACTTCTTTTAAATAGTTGGTTGTGTGGGTATTTCGTGAAGTATCTATTGTTTCTGAAAGATACACAATCCCATGTTCTGTTGTCACATAGGCACATATTACTAGATCGTTGTGTACATTGTTCCACCCATCAAGGCTTAAACGGGCAAATTTCCCCTTAGTATTTCTTGCACACTGTTCAAGTTCCTTCTTATACACTGTATCTAGCAACCTTCCACCAATGTCTGCTCTACCAGGTGGAGTGCAGCCTGGTTGTAAGGACTCAACCATGTCAAAGAAGTGGCATAAAAGACCCAAGCAATCTTTTCATCTATGATGTCTTGCTGGTCCTTACTACAAACCTATCCATGGTGCTGGTTTTACTGGATGATTGAAATATTTTGCTTGCTACTGATACTTTGTTGTCTGAAATACATTTAGTTGCAGCACTGCTGCTAAAAGTACCAATGGATGAAGTTGATGCAGGTAGACAGTCACAGTCAAAATCTTTTATGCTTAAATGGGATCCTGAAACAAAATTAAAAAATGATTTTGAATAGTCGTTCTTCTCAGTTCCTCTCACTCTATTATTCGGTTAATCATTTACATTTTTTTTTCAGCAAGGATGCAGATCCAATTCCAAATTACCAAAAAAGCTAAGAATGATTGCACTTAGAGTGCACTTAATTTTGGAGTAAGCCCCATAGAACTCACTGGCACTTCTGGTTTTTGAGAAAACAAGTAGAGGATGAGTTTGCCTTGGGAAAGCTGAGTTATGCTGAAGTAAAATAGGGAATAGACTTACAGCATTACCATTATGGTCTGTGGCCATGATGTTTCAAAATAAGGGCATATATTATGTAATATAAAATAAGAAAATGACACCCAGTGGCAAATGGCAACACTAGATTTCTCTTACTGCAGCTTTCTGTCCTGTATACTTGGGTGATAGATTCTAAACTTAGTTACCTAATTAAACAAGCCATAAGGGTTAGCTAATCTAAACTTTTTTTTTCTAGTAACATCCAACATAGCAAACAGCTTGGGAATTTATTTGTTAAATCACACGTATACTAAAAGACAGAGAGAGAGTCTTGAAGAATGATGCATTACAAAGTGAATTACTGAAGTTACTAACCAGTTGATCCATATTGTTCTTTAGACATATCCACATCCTCATCCACATCATTTTCTCTCAATAAGGAGTTTTCATTATGATGTTTCATTCTTGCAATTAGGCCCTGCATCTCTTTCTTGCACTGCTTATACTTGACACGTTTTCCCTTTTTTACCCAGGGAAGAAATTTCTTCAAAATATTTCCAGATAGGGTCTCTCTTATGCCACATAAGCACAGAACAACAACAATCCTATCCCACCTGTGTCTTTCTTTGCACATGTGACTTTAGTCTGCTGAGAAACAGAAACTGAAAGCCCAGAACTTTCAAGAAGCAAGAGCGGGTAGTTAGGCTGGGCAGACTAGAGCCTTTAATTCATTTTTATGAGACTGTAAGTGTAGGGTTAGCATGTTTGTGATGAGATTTAATTGTAACTGTTATTTTTTAAATGAGAGAGAAATTTAGTATTTTACTAATGATTTAAAAAAAAAATCATTGATTTTTATCCACCCTGGAGTCCAGGCTTATTGTGCAGTGTTGATATAGCCTAAGTGGCCACCGGACATCTGGCCTCTGAAAAGCTAGCTTTTCCTTATGCTTATTAATTGCTTTCCCCACTGCTGCTCTGTAACTGTGTTGTGGATTGGCTTTAACTGTAGAATACCATTCTCTAAATATTTTATATAGTATGTCTGTTATTACTTCTGTAACTCATTTATACAATTTTGTAACCATATGATTAAATCTGTAAAACATTTATACCAAAAGAAAACCCAATGAAAGTCCTGTAGCACCTTAAAGACTAACAAATTTCTGCAGGCATAAGCTTTTGTGGGCTGCAACCCACTTTGTCAGATGGATGAAGTGGAAGTCACAGATAGGAGGTATATATATATATCCAAGGGTAAGAAACAACAATGGGGAGGGCAAGTGCTAACAAAGTCAATTCAGTTAGAGTAGATGAGACCTATTCACAACCACTGATCAGAAGGTGAGAATGTGTGAACAGTGACAATTACTTCTTATAATGAGATAACCATTCCGAGTCCCTGTTCAGACCCAGTATGATTGTGTCAAGTTTGCATATGAGTTCCAGCTCTGCAGTTTCTTGCTGAAGTCTGTTTTTGAAGTTTTTTTGTAGACGATTGGCAACTTTCAAGTCAGCTACAGAGTGTCCTGGGAGATTGAAGTGTTCTTCTACTGGTTTATGAATGTTACCATTTTTTATGTCTGATTTGTGTCCATTTATTCTTTTGCATAGTGACAGTCTGGTTTGGCCAATGTATATGGCAGAGGGGCACTGCTGGCACACGATGGCATATTTTACATTAGTAGACGTGCAGGCGAATGAGCTCCTGATCATGTGGCTGATGTGGTTAGGACCTGTGATGGTGTCACTAGAGTCGATGTGTGGGCAGAATTGGCAACGGGATTTGTTGCAGGGATAGGTTCCTGAATTATTGTTCTTCTTGTATTGTGTACGGTTGCTGGTGAGTATTTGCTTCAGGTTGGGGGGCTGTCTGTAAGCAAGGACAGGCCTGCCTTCCATAGCATGAGCGAGTGAGAGATCATCTGCTAAGATAGGTTGTAGATCCCTAATGATGTGTTGGAGAGATTTTAGCTGGGGGCTGTGGGTGATGGCCAGTGGTGTTCTGTAGTTGTCTTTGTTGGGTCTGTCCTGTAGTAGGTGACTTCTGGGTACCTGTCTGGCTCTGTCAATTTGTTTCTTCACCTCCCCAGGTGGGTATTGTAGTTTTAAGAATGTTTTATTGAGATCCTGTAGGTGTTTGTCTCTGTCTGAGGGATTGGAGCAAATCCAGTTGTATCTTAGCGCTTGGCTGTAGACAATGGATCGTGTAATGTGTCCAGTGTGGAAGCTGGAGGCATGAAGGCATGTACTGCGGTCAGTTGGTTTTTGGTATAGGGTGGTATTAATGTGACCATTCAGCTGAACTTTGTGACTTTGTCCTGACCCATAACTACTTCAGATTTGGAGACAATCTGTACCTTCAAGTCAGTAGCACAGCTATGGGCACCCGCATGGCCCCACAGTATGCCAACATTTTTATGGCTGACCTAGAACACCACTTCCTCTAAACTTGTCCTCAAGCACCTCTTCTTTACCTACGCTACACTGATGACATTTTCATCATCTGGACCCATGGGAAAGAGTCCTTCGAAGAATTCCACCGGGATTTCAATAATTTCCACCCCACCATCAACCTCAGCCTGGACCAGTCCACACAAGAAATCCACTTCCTGGACACTACAATACAAATAAAGGATGGTCACATTAATATCACCCTATACCAAAAACCAATATTTCTTTGTAAACTGGGAGAATGAAAACACACTAAAAGAAACAGTCCATAGAAGCTGCGTAGAGCCCTACGCGGATACAAAATTTGTATTTGCATCCGATCCGTGATCTGCAAAAATAATCCTTGGATATCTGCATCCACAGATCAGGATATCTACGGTTATAAAGCCAATATCTGCAGATCTGCAGGGCTCTGGCAGAGTGTAAAATCTTCTGCAGGGGAAAGAGATACAATACCCACACTTTCTGATACCATACCAGTATGATCTGTCCCAGCCTCAGAAGCACTTAGAGAAGGAGTACAGAGGGTACAAAGACATCCCCAATTTTTCTAGAGTTGGGATGAGGGCGTTGAACTCAGATCAGGTTTAGGCTGGGTCTAGAGTTTGTCGGTTTGAGGCCAGGTCATGATTCAGGCTTTGAGTCTGCAGCTGAACCTGAGTTTCAGGGTTTGGATTCAGTGATGCCAAAGCTTACTTTGTGAAGCTTCAGGCTTTATACAGCGAAGGCCAAGCAAGATTGGCCAAGATTTTAGCCATATTCCAACAAGAATGAGAAAATAGGTTCCTCTCACTTTAAATACAACATAGAACCAGAATCATACAGAATGGGTAGGATCCAGGGCTTCAAGTCCAACACTCTCCCTACTCAGGAAATTGTCATCAGGTGTAGGTCACTGGTTCTAAAACACCTTTGTAGGGCCTCCCTGTGAAGAGGGTATGCCTGGGCACTCTTAAAGAGAGGGAGGCATGATCTGGTTTTCTTATCACCTGGTAATTCCCATCTGTCAGAATAACCAAAAGGGGCTATGGGCAACAAGTTGAAAGTTAGGGTGGTCACTGAAGTTTCTCTAATGTGTGTGGGGCTGAATTGGCCCCTGACAGTCTCTGCACAGAAGAGGAGCAAATGTGAGTAAAGCCACCTGCTGCAGTCCTTGTGCCAAGATCCACTCTAGCACAGAGAGGAATTGGGTGACTTTTTTAGAGTGTGAGCTCCTTGGGGCAGGGGACGTATTATGATCTCTGTCCGTAAAGCTTTGAAACAAACCTAATTCAGAGCATCACTGTCATGTTGGGAGCCCAGGGTGAGAAATAATGGGTTTGTAATTACACACAATGCATTTCTCAAATGTGTGGGTAACTGGGGAGGAGGAAATGCCCCTCCTCCCCAGTACTCCTCTCCATCTCATCGGTTCCTCTCTGAGCCTTTTGTTTCTACCGTATCTATATTTCCACCAGCTTGCCTGATCTGCGCAGGCACGAGCACGGTAAGCAGGTACCAATTTAGATTCATTTAGGTCCATCTTACTAACCAAAACACACCTTTTCCCACTACCCTCCACCGCCCCCAAACCCCCCCAGCATCTTGGAAGCGTACAGAAGAAAAGATATCTGGCAAATGGAAATTCAATTGGTTTAATATAGAGACTATTTTACTGCAGTCTAACCGGAGCCTCTTATTAAGAATCAGATGGAATTTCTAAACAGGGAGAGCTGGTCCCTTGGTGGGGGCAATCTCCAATCATACGCCAACATTGCTCTTGACATATTTATGACTC
Source organism: Mesoclemmys tuberculata (assembly GCA_007922155.1). Classification (NCBI taxonomy): domain Eukaryota; kingdom Metazoa; phylum Chordata; order Testudines; family Chelidae; genus Mesoclemmys; species Mesoclemmys tuberculata. The sequence continues at coordinate 7,450,279 of ML675621.1, forward strand.
CAATAAAATCTCCCATCTGGTATATTTTAAAATAAAATTGAAAATTTATCACTTTCCCTTAGTTGGTTTGTCGTTCTCCCCGGGAGAAGATAGCTGGCCTGAGATTATTGCATCGGCAGCCTGTCAGCTGAGGTTAGGCCGAAGTGTGATTTAAATTTCAATACTTTCCACATTACAGCTGTCTGAGGTGGGAAAATTACAAGGAGACAAGCAGAGAGTGTGTTTCTGTTATTATTTCTATTCGTTAAGGTCCCCTGATTTTGTTTTGTTTCTCTTTGTTTAGCTCGGCCTGCCATTCTGTGTCTGGGGGAAAATCCCAGCAAAACAACTCAACAGGCAATATCAGGAGGGCCAGAAAACTCTGGAGGGGACATAAGGGAACCCAGGTCCAGCCACTCCTGCTTCTTTGTTGTTTGTATTCTGGTAGCATGTAGAGGCTCCCATTAAGATCAAAGCCCCACAGTTTGCTGTGCGAACATGTAACAAAAGACAATCCCTGCCCCAAAGAGATTACAGTCTATAGAGGCAACGAGGAGCAAAGGGAAGGACCTTTATGCCAATTTCACAGATGGGAAAATGAGGCAGAAACTAAGGGATGTATCCATGGGGAGTTAGCAGAAATGAACCCAGACCTTCCAAAGCCCACTGCAGTATCTTAACCACAAGCCCCTGCTTCTCAGCACTGTTAGCCTCTCCCCTCCCAAATCTGGGCCCCAAATAATTCCTTGTGGCTTCCATTGTTATCCTGTACTGTGCACATGATACAGGAGTGAGAGAAGAAAGGCCTCCTTGTTCCCCTTTCTTCCGAGTTCCATGCTTGGACTCGGTGGTGCCAGGAGATAAAGGAAACTGCCCAGCTTCCCAAGCAAGCGAGGTCTGAAATGCTTGCCAGTGGAAAAGATTCTTTGGGTGCTGAGCCTTTGGGACACCCCTAAAGGGGCCCTGTGACGTAAACTATTCCACCTCCCCAATGTGCTCTCACTACTGGATTCACACATTCCTACCTCTTGGAGCTTCAACCACTGGGATGTTAGATTAAGTGCTCTGGTTTCTGTGGTGGGGCCACTTGTCTGATACTCTCCGCTGTGAGCGGTGAGGAGATGTGAAGGAGGAGGAGCCCTATCTCCTGGCAGGTGCCCAGTGGAGAGTAAGATGCGCCATGAAAGGGGTGAAATAACTTACCCCCCAGAGCAAGTGGGGAGTTGGGGAAAGATCGTGACCGTGGGTCACAATGTGCTCTGAGGGGAGGTGCAGCTTTGCACCACTGTTTACTGAAGGTTGTACGGCTACTGTCTAATCCTGGGTTATTAAACCCAGGAGTACAGGTTACGGGGCAGGTGCTCAACCAGCTGGAAGATTAAACCCTGGGCCCTAGGCATGGTGGGTGTGTGCTGTACCAGATGAGTGATTAAATTTAGCAGCCTAGGTACTGTGCCTCTGCTGTGCCAGCTGGGAGATTAAACCCAGTGCCCTGCGTACTGTGTGTATTCTGGACCAGATGGGAAATTAACCCCAGGGTCTCAGGCTTCCTGGTTACAGTCTGTCCGGGCCTCTGGACAGACTATAACACTGTAACACTCATGTGTTTCTGAGGTGTGAGCGTGTGCTTTGTGTGCACATTTTATGAATTTGGGTGTGTGTTCAGGAGAGCTGGTGTGCAGTGTGCTTTTGTCTTGCCTATGAGTGTGCTGTTTGTGACTGCATGTGCATGTGTGTATGTCTGTGATTCTGAGTATGCTTTTGTGTACATGTGTTTTGTGTGTGTTATTAGTATGTAACAAATTCAGTCTCATAGGAGGAGTGTGTGTTTATAAATGATCCTGTGTTTTTGCTGCTCCTAGTATATTTTATATACTTAGACTTCACATATATGTAGCAACTAGCTTATGTAGTTGTTTTATTGTTATGGTTTGTGTTTTGCACAAATAAGCACGTGCATAATAAATATGGGCAGTTTTTGCATAGCACTTTTGCAAATTCTTTATTATAGCCATATGTGCCAGTGTGCTCTTCATTGTCTAGTTCATGCCTATATGAATCCTTAGTGTGTGTAATGTATGCATTTTTTGTTTGTGTACTCAGTGTATGCATGTATAATACTGTATTGTGCATGTGTTTGTAAATGTGTGCTTTGTGTTGTGATTGCTTGTGTGCCTTCCATGTGTAGTGTGTGTGGGTTATGTGTGTGTGTTATGGTCTGCTGACACAGAGTCAGGAGTATTCAGAGTTTTCATACCTTTAAAATAGCAGAAGAGATGTCCATATATTTTGTAATTTTCTAACACTTCAACCAGCCTTCATGGTTTAAATGCTTAAGTGTCCATCTAAGTGATGTATGTCAAAACTTCAGGAGGGATATTTAGGAGATAACATCAATGGAATGGAACAATGTCATGAGATAATGCTTTCCTGATAACACATAAAAGCCAAAATGGTGAAGAACAGGCACAAATAAAATACAAAATAAACAAAACCAACCAAGGTAAAGTTGTGATGTTTGCTCTCGAATTGGGAGACATTTACCAGGTGAGAACATTTTATTCCTATCTCTCGATTTCTAATTTAGGCCACTCAGGATCTTCCCAAGCCGTCCAACTCGTCCTCTGTGGGACCAATCACAGGTTGTCACATCACATTTGAAACAAGACCTAGTGATAAGGACATCTCAGTGTGGTCCCCTCCCCACCCTCATCTCACGCTCAGGTGCTTATGCATGCGGGTTAAGGGATTTTGTTATCCCAACATTTCCTTTCACTGACATTTTAAGAGATGTGTAGCATAATAGCAATGATTGAAGCACCTGCTGTTTTTCTCTGTAATTATCCAGTTGCCTCATTGGGAACCAGCTTATTGCCATCTGAGAGTGCAGCAGTCCTATTATCACTTAAATAAGAGTCAGCCAAGCACCAGCCTGCCAGCCTGCTGCAAACACCATTCCAGCTACACAGACATAAAAAGTGATTTCCCTCTGCTGCTGGGTCACCCTGGAGCAGTGGAGTCCATTGAGGGAAAGAACTGTATGAAAGGCAAAGTAGAGTGTGGGTGCAAAGGGCAATGCACTGCAGAGGGGGCTGGGAAGGGCAGGCCCTTGCACAAGGGTATGAAAGGAGCATGTCTCTGTGAAGGGGGGAGGAGAGGAGCAGAGCAGAGTTATGGAAGGCTCTAAACCATGGGGATTAGCATGACAGCCCAAGCAGTAACAGCTCTATGCCCAGCATAGGCAGGGGACAGGTGTTGGAGCACTTGTGATCCGCTAACAGATGCATGAGAGGTATGTAAGTGGCATTACGTACTTCTGTTTTTTCTCTCACGTACTGGGACCCACAGAGAACTCCAGAGTTTCCATTCATCACCCAAATGCTGCTCTGAGCATTACATGGTTTTTTTTTTGCCTCTCTTGTATTTCTGTCTGGCCCTTCATGCAGTGCATTGATCTGTGCAGATCCTCCTCTCTAGCCAGCAGGTGGAGCGAGAAGCGGGGAAGAGGCCTTGTATTATGGACTAGCTATCTGGATTCCAAAGATGCCCTCTCTCCTGGAGGCCTTTTCTCCTGCAGCATGATTGAAGCATTGTAGCTGCTATTGCAATTAATAATAATATCATCACTTACCTCTTATATCGTCCTTTTTACCTGCAGATCTCAAAGCACTGTTCAAAGGATGTAAACATCTTTCGCCCCTTTTACAGATGGGGAAACTGAGGCACAGAAAGGTGATGTGACTTGTCCAAGGTCACCCACTGGCTAGTGGCAGAGGTGGGACTAGACCCCAGATCTCCTAAGCTACAGGCCAATGTGCTATTAGGCCACAATGCCTCCCTTAGGGCACATGCTCAGATCCTGGGGCAGAGGAGGATGGTCCCTGAATTGTAGGCCATAGCCAGGTTCCAGGAGCGTAAGAACAGAAAGAGTGAAAGAACCAGGGGCTGTGAGACATCGAGAGCAAGCTGTATAAGGACTAACCATTCTAGGGACCTTCTTCAGCTTTGCCTTCACCAGCCATGGGCTCTACTTGATATATGAAACAGGCAATGAATTGCCAGCCACTAGGTTGCTGCTTTGTGCCTTCACAGCCAGCAGAACTCCAGGACTCTCCATCTGGACCCCAAAGGTGCATCTACACAGCAGAGAAAAACTTTTGCCACCAAGTCTCCGAGCCGAAGTGGGTCACTTGACATAGGCTTGTGGGGCTCAAGTTGCAGAGCTAAAAATAGCAGTGTTGACCTTTGGGCTCAGGCTGGAGACCAGGTTCAGAAACCTGGCAAGGCAGGATGGACTCAGAGCCTGGGCTGCAGTCCAAGCAGGAATGTCTACTTTGCTATTTTTAGCCATGCAGCCCAAGAGCCAGGAACCCGAGTTAATTGACCTGGGCTCCGAGACTTGAGACTGTGGCTTTTTCGATGCAGTGTAGATACACCCCAATTCACAGCCTGAGCTACACACAGAAGTGGAAGCTGGTTAGCCAGTCAATGTATAGGCTGGGAAGAGGGAGCTGGGAGGGTGATGTTGACAAATCAATACACCGACTGCTTTCTTCACTGAGCAAAGCCTAGAGGATGCTTCCCCTGGAATGAAGAAAGAGAAGAAGAGATGCCAGGGAACCCTCAAATCCTTGGCTAAACCCTTGCTCAATTCACTGGGTCTTACTTTGACTTGCTAGCATCCCAGACACTTGGTCTGCATCTCCTGTGTTCCCAAGCAACTGAACTCTCCACTCCCACTTGCGGCCTTCTCCCGCTCCCTGGCTCCCCTTGCCTGTGGCGTGCTTGCAGGTCCCTGGACCCCTGACGCTGGAATGGCATTCCTGCCTAGCTGGAATTGTTTATCAGAGCAGAGCATTGAAACCTTCAAAGCCTTTGGAGAGCCGAACAGGGCTATTTATTTTATGTAACCATGTTGGAAACTGCTATGGGAAAAGGTCAGGGGACAGAGTGGGAATGAACAGGTCACAGATTCATTGGGTTAGGGCACAACAACAACATTGGTTCTCTAAGATCTCAGAGCTTTCTTTGGATAAATAAGCACCTCTGACCAAACTGCCTGGGAAAGAGCAAGGACTGACCTCCTGGAAATGGATGTTCGCTGCATTTCTCTGTGTTTGGTTTATGCGGCTGGACCACCAGAATTAGCATCTCTACCCCTCAACCTGCATGTGAGCCAGATAGAACCCTAAAACATAGTACACAGCATTTTAAAAAGCCCATTCCCTTTCTATTTTGACCCTTGTAATACAAGGGGAAATTCTATAAGCAGGGGCTGCATTCTTACACCCAACTTGCTGGTTCTGTGCTGGGTCTGGGAGCAGGCCTGGGGTGTGGGATTCCTTATTCTAGCCCCTTGTCCCAGAACTGGATTGGTTCTGAGCCCAGAGGACACGGGCATGGGCTGTGTGGTTCCACATTGTATCTCCGTTGCACAGTGCTGGGTCCAGGAGCAGGGGCTGCCGGGCTCCTTATTGAAGGGCCATTTGGCTTTTTCTTTTCTATGTTACTTTGCTTTATTGAATCTTGAAGGAAAAATTTAAGAAAACAAAATCAAACAAATAATCCCCCCTGCCCTATCCTCTGTCTCTATGCTGTGTGCACCCAGCAAGAACAGGAAGGAGGAGGCTGAGAAAAATTTACATTGTAAATAGAAGCTGAATGTGCATTTCCCAACTTTGTCACCATCAATCACTCAGATTTCCTCCACAATACGGAATAAAGGAGCACAGTCCACCCTCTCCCCACAGGATGGAACAGACTAGCTCGTTTCATTGCCTAGAACTGCTGATCACGCAGAACATTTGTTGTCTATAGGCACGGAGAGTTTTCAATCCTCATTTTCAGCTTTCTCTGACTCAGTCTCACAAATATGTCCCCAGCCACCCATCCCCTAGAGCTGGAGACTTGCTTTGTCTCTGTTCCAGGCACATAATGGGTAGGATGGTGATGATGCAGTGCAGGGTAGCGCTCTGGCTCTAGTGGACACACACATCTTCCCCACAATGTACTTTGTTCTTCCAGAGTGTTGGAAGGTTTCTTCTCCCTACCATTCCTGCTGCTGAGTCTCTCTCCTCATCCCACTACAGGTGCACCCCACCAGTGAGGGGTGTGACAGAGCCCCCACACTGCTGATCTACAGAGGATATGAGTTGTTACAGCCTCAAGCTATCCAAGGTTGACTCTTTATTTCAAGCTGCAATTGGACATGCATTTTAGTGTTGGAGTTCCCTGGTTCAGTCCCTGGCATGCCAGCCAAGGTACGGACACATCAGCAGACAGGGTGACTTGTAATATACACTTGCTGGGGGGATAGATGTACACATGGGAAAGAATTTCAAAGGCAAAAAGGGCTGTTAGCTCCTGTGTCTCTTTGAAAAGCTCCCCCTCGGTTAGTGCTTGTGGTGGGGGTCTGACAAGTCTTCCGGGGGGTGATGATGGAAATGGACTGAGCAGGGGGTGTGCACATGTCACATGGCTAGCTGTGCACCTGCTCTGTTGGTGTTGATGGGGGTGGTGGCAGAAACAGAGAGTTGCTAAGAAAAGAAGCAAAGGGGGTTAGAGTGAAAGAGAAGTAGCGACACAAGGAGAAAAGGGAAATGGGAAGAGAGAGGGAATGAAGCAATTAGGAAAATGAGTGAACAACTGGTGTGTCTTCTGCCCTTTGCACAACAGCCAGTATGACGCAGGCACAGTGGAGTCCAAATAACAATGGTTACAGAATGAACACGACACACAAGCCTGGCTACATGCACTTGCTGCAGCTCTGGTTGGCTGTGGTGGCTTCTAAATCACAGAACACTGGGAGCACCACTAGAGGGCTCAGTCACTCTCTAAGGGAAGGTGACCCTATTCCAGTACATTATGGGATTATGAGGAGAGAATCTGTTGTCTGACTGAAAAGGCGCTAGTGGATTAAAAAGACCCTATCAGCAAAGCCCTTGTTCTGCAGCCATGAGAATCCCAGAATTGAACCCTTAATGCTATTAAATGGGCAGTGAATCAGTTCCAAGGGGATTTACACTGCAGGTAATTCCACTGCAAAGGATAGCAAGGTGCTGGGGCCATTTTCAGCCTTCCCATGTGTCCAGTGGCAATGGGCAGTCTTGGTTTTTTTGCAGCTGTGTGGTCTGTTTGCAGTGTCATTCACATAACTGGAACTGAGATGTGTTTAGCACCAAGTCAAGTTGTTTTCATGAACAGGCTGATTCTGTGTTGTGTCCTCAGAATGCTATTTCAGCCAAGAAATTCCTCTTGGCTGTAGGGGACTGAGGTAGAGCTGCAAGGGATGGGAGTTCATCAGGTTTTAGGGGTGAAGCAGTGTCGGCTCTGGGTAGGGTGACCAGATGTCCCAATTTTATAGGGATAGTCCCAATATTCGGGGCTTTTTTTATATAGTGCCTATTACTCCTCACCTCATCCTGATTTTTCACACTTGCTACCTGGTCACCCTGTCTCTGGGCAATACTGGGGTGGAAAACCGAGTTGCTGGGAGGAAGTGGTGCTGCTGATTCAGTAGGCAGTGTTCTTCCCTCCTGTTTGTAGAACCAGGTCACCAGCCACTTCCTTCCGTGATCATCACCCATCAGCTTTCCTTTAGCAACCACTGCAATGTTCTCTTGCTGTCCACAGATCTTGGAGCAGCAAGGCAGGAATCTGCCCCGTTTAATCCATTATAGAATAAGTATTCACAGTTTCCAAAAAGTAGGGATGCTGCTGCCTCTGAAAAGAAAAGATGGGTTCATCTCAGACGCTTGCACATACCCCCACTGTACCCCTGGCTGTGAGGGCTGACTGTGGCAAGCACTTCATGAGTCATGCAGCTGATAAATGGGAAATATTTATTGTTTCCATGGGGGTGGCTGTGATGCCTCTGATTAAGCAGGGATTTTACACAAGGGGACGGCAGTCAAGGAAAGGTGGATGTGTTAGCCTTTATTAAGGAATGGTGTGTCCAGTTTAGGTGAAGTTTCTAACTGGCCTGTGGAGTCTTGCTGGCATCTCTGAATTGATTCAGCTGCTGGAGTGGATCTGAAAAAGGAACAAATTAACTCTGTATGAGAGAAAAAAAACCCTCTGTCATGTCCCATGTTAAGCAAGACGCCTAGTGGTCACCTTGAGGAACCCTTTGGGTTGAATTATTACATGTAATTAATCTTTTCCCTGGCAAGGGCATGGAGTATTTGCTGGTGTGGAGATGGCACACCCATTCAGTGGCTGCACATGACTCTGGAGACATATGCTCCAGTTACAGAAGGGACTTCGGCCTGCGTGGGCTGTGGTCTGTGCCTTGGCCTCCTGCTGCTCTATGTGAGCTCAGCATAGCACAATCACAATAAAAATGCTCAGGTACCAAGCAACATCAGGGAAAACAAAAATAGCTAGAACTCTGCATATGTGGGTTTTGTTCTCTGGGGGGCAGGTCCTTTGCACACCAGGTGGGGTTGTGAGGATCTACCTTCTCTGTGGCCCAGTGGATTGGGAATCAGGAGAGATTTTTTTTTTGTGTGGCTCTCCCATTGACTTGCTGGGCTTTGGGCAAGTCACTTTCACTTTCTGTGCCTCGGTTTGCACATCTGTAAAATGGAGTTAATGATACTTACCCACCTTTGTAAAGTGCTTTGTGAACAACAGGAGGAAAGTGCTATGTAAGAACTAAGTTTTATTATTATGACCACCCACCTCTGACAAAGGAAGGCTGCCAAGATATCCCCTAGGAGTCTGTCAGCATGCCTTCTAAACAGTCTAACAGTGTCAGGATAGTTCTCATACTATCGCTTGGACAGCATAGAGGCCACCAAATGCATTACGTGCCCCCACGATGTTCTGTCCTGACCCCAGTCTGGTGCATTATGGGATAGTATGCATGTGAGGGACAGGTGTTTATTGACGCAGTCCATGTCTTCTGTGGAGTCCTTTCCATATTACTTTCATTGAGTGAAAGTGGAGACGATTCTCACGGGAGAGCTGGTTGGCATTTGGAGCAGATGACCAGACCACCGTAGAGAGTTTGGGCGTCCGCTTGAGAGAGCAGAACCTGACAGGTTAGAAAAAAGATCTTTTCATTCAACTTGAATTCACCCCATTGGAGTCACTGATAAATGGTGCACAGCTCTTCTTTGCCCTCCATGCCTGCACCAGATCTGTATGTCTAGTGGTGCACACCCTCTCCTCCAAGCTGCACTGGCACAATGCAGTGACATGACATCATCTCACAAGTCACAACACAACACCATTATGTCATGATGTGTCATCACAGCTCAACGATGCTGGGATGCCTATTGTCCTGGATTCAGAAAATGGAGCTAATTGATCCAAACTGTAATGATCCTGCCAAAATCTAGACAAATGGCAAGTCTTCTCCATACACACCCCTTTCCGTGCAATTATTAATTACCAGTGTTACTCTACATACATCATGCCATAAGTGGCTAAAATTCTAGGGGCACAGGCTGCTACAGCACAAAACAGAAACAATCTACAAAAACTAAATGGCAAGTGGGCTTTGAAGAGCCATGTGCTTCTGGACTCTGTCCCTGGAACATGCATAGGAGGAGGGAGATGGGTCCTAGTTCTGCAAATCTGATTAACTTTCTGGTGAGCTGCAGAATCTGAACTCCTTCTGGGGTATGAAGCCTGCAGAGTGGATCTCAAGGTAGTCCAGACCTTTACATCTCTCTCTAAGTCATCACTTAGTTTCATTATCTCTGTTAGGCTTGTACATGGTACTTCCCCCTGCCCCACCTTGCCAACTTAGTCTTCTTTCAATTCGTTTTGTCTTAGGAATACTTATCCACAAAGCATCCTTTCTTCTACCTTGTGAGTGGAGTCTCCAGTGGGGACTGAGAGTAGAACCTGCTTTATATGTCTTGCACTGACAATATGAGTTTATTTACCCAGAGAGTCCAACAAATCATCTTGTGTGGTAGAGAATGCACTCATTTCAAGAGCACCTTCAGAGCAAACAGTCAGTGTTTCAAATCTCTCCTCTGGCTTGATATCTTGCTGACATGGATTGGCTTCCTTACTTGCTTTCAGAACATGGTATACATGGTTGACCACCTGCTGATGTAAAACAAGCTGAGTGGGTTTTGTTCAGACGCCCCTGCATCATATGAATGATAACAGGTGCAGTAACCAGAAGCGGTTTCAAAGGCTGCAATAAGTAATTAGCATGCACATTGAAACCTGCCTTAAGCAACTATCTAGAAACTGGTCATCAAGTAGAGATGGGTCTTTAACTAAAGGCCAAATCAAATGGCAGTGAAAAGCTTGGGAAGGCCTTAATGTGATTGCTCAAAACCGAGCTACCTACGTACCTACTGGAGGTTATCCTTAGAGAAAATCTGTCTGTCTATCCACATGAACTAAGGGCTAGTGATGCAAATCTTCTTGCTTCCCACTGATTTCAAAAGGAGCCAAACAGGCTCAGCAGTGTTTGTCTGGGTTGAGTCTTGGTGGAGGTTCAGGTAAGAGGGGCATGTAAAAGTTTGAATGCTCTTTTGGTGCTTTAGCTGAATTAATCCAAGCTTCTTCCAGTGTAGACATCAGATTGCTTGGCTGGCTTTCGAGGATTGTCTCTCTCCCAAGATCTCTGGTATTTACTAGATCCCTAAGATCAGAAATACCACAAGAATAATCTTTCATGGTATTTTGGTGCTTTTAGTTATGACTGAAACAAAGAGATGTGTGAACGGTAGTAATCCAAGTTCTAACCAACCTTCATGGCCCATCATGTCCAGGGTTAATTCTAGCACGTAATTCAATTAGTTGGTATCCACACACCACATGGTTAATGCTTGGCTAGTGACTGTAGCTGCTAACAGTATCATGGTCCAGCCTGGCATGCGTTTTTCTTCCTATAACTGGTTATTATTCATTTGCACTTTCCAAACACTTAGCTCCAAGGAGCTCACCATCTAAGGACAAAGAAGTAGACAAAGATCAGGGGAGCGGACGTTTGATATACTTCACAACATCTTGATTCTCTCTCAACAGTATGACAGAGATGAGTCTCTAAGAGGGACTTAAATATGGACAAGTGAGCCCAGGGAAGTTGAAACAGGCATGGAGGGGGACTTCAGGGAAGTGCTGGTGTGAGAATCTGCCAAACGGTTGGAGGCTGTCAGGAGCATTGGCATAGAGGAGATGGTGGACGCTGGAGATGGTGACAAGATGCTTAGATTTGATACAATACCAGTTGGGAAGCTAGAGGAGGGATTCAAAGAGAATAGTTAATTGAGCAAACAGATAGGCAAGGAAGATGAGCATAGATCCAGTTCAGCACACTGGGTGTTTTGTTTTGTTTTTGTTTTTTGCAGTGTGGCATGGTCCCCGTGAGCTGTGTTTATGTAACCAGTTTGGCTGGGTATCCTTCCTCCCAGCTTCCTGTGTGATAGGACACTCCAGAATGAGGAGTCTGACATGTCACTGATGGTGCTCTGTGTGCACTCTATCCCCAGCTGAGGGAGTGTAGAATAGCTGCCCAGATTTTTCCAGAATGCACTGGTACAAACACAGTTAGGTGACACATTAGATGTTGACACATAGACATGGTTGCAATGGCAGAAAAGCTGCTGTGTGGACACAATTGAGCTGTTTTCTTTGTAAGCAGATAAAGTGACTGTACTGTGGTTAAATGTTATAATGCAGGCAGAACCATAGAGGGTTAATCAATGTACATACATCATTAATTTATGGGTCTGAGTGGTTCTGGAGTGGAGTTGTCACACTGGTTTAGATAATGCTAACTGTATGCACTCTGCCAGCTGCTGCAATGTCTTAGTGGTTTGAGTTGCTGCATGCAGAATTATGGGAATATTATGTTCCCTGAATAGAGCCCCACAGAGCAATTTGCCTCACCCTTACAAACCCATCCAAATAACTAGAAATGTCTTACAGATACAAAACAATTGAGAAAATAAATGTATTATACTGTACATCTGTGACAAAACAATGCTTTCATGTGCACAGAGAGAAATGTGTTTGTTTAACTTATGGGCTCACATTCGGAAAGAAATGCATTAATTTAAATCAAAACAGGACGTTCTTCAATATCAAGGTATTTTACATGCCAGATGTAAGAAATACACCATTTGAGCAACAGACTAATACTCTGGGGCAGAGTCACACTAGCTAGTGTTACCATAAGTATGCATGTACCAGGTTATTCTGAACACTGCCTTTCTCCTCATGAGACTCCCCTGCACTTGGAGTCATGAGAAGGGCTTAATTTAAATCAGAAGGGGCTGCCGATAGGACATTTTCTGCAGAGGTCTTTGGAATTCCCTCCCCTCTTAGTGTGCCAGACACTGGAGTGGTTCTCCCATTGTGCACGCTGCAAAGCCCTCCTTTTCTCTTGGGTGTGCAAGGAGGAGGATGGTTAGCAGGTTGACACAAGTGGTTTGATCTGAGCATTTTATTATTATGGTAATCTGATAGGTTTGTTTCAATGTGGGAGCAGTGGCAGCCACACAAGAATGTGACCAGTCTTAATTTTTGTATTAAATCGAGTTAGTTTACTTTGTGCAGAGCATACAAAGCATCAGATTGGGGGCTACAGAACCCAAAGAAATAACAATCATGCATTGAGTGTTTCAGTAAGGGTTTTAAAAAAATACTTTACCTTGCCATTTTCATTCTTTTTAAATGTTTGAGCCTTCGTAATGGGACTGTGTAAGCACTTTGTGCTGAATTTCAGTTTACATACAAGCATAACTCCATCTAACCAAGCATGTTTTGTGAATTGACTTTTACATATTTGAAACCAGCAACATAGTCCAGGACAAAACCAGATGTGAATGAATCTCAGTTCAATACAATGTGTGTGCTTGTTATAGTGGGAATCCTTAAAAGGCTTTAAGATTTGGTTTGGGTAATTATCCAAAAGTTTGGATGCATAACTTAACTTATCAAAAGGTCTTTGGCCTATAGTTGAGCTGGAAATGTAGCAAGAGCAGGGATTCTTGTGAGATTTCCAAGATTTCCTGATTTCAGCCAGCTCAGCATTAATATGGGAAGAGTCTTTATTCATGATATTTCAGTATGCCTAGTTTTTCTGAAACCAAAAAGTGAAGAGGCATATGAGAAATATTAGAGGTGTTGAAAAAATGTTGACAGAATAGTTTTCTGTTGGAAACTGCAGTTGTGTCAAAATTGAAATGTTTCTCAGGAATGTGTTGATTTTAATGAAATTTTAAATGAGAGAAAGTCAAAACAAATAGTTTTGACATTCTCATTTTGTTTAGATAATGTTGAAACATTTAATTTTGATAAGGTAGAAATGTTTTGTTTTGACTATCATTTTGATTAATTTCATTTAGACTTTCAGATTAGATAAAATATTAATTTTAAATATTATCTAATTATATTTAATATTAATAATGATTTGACATTATTGCAATGAAACAAAACAATTCCAAACTAATTTTTTTTTGAATTTTGATTTCATAGTGTATTTTGAAATTTTGGCTTTTTGTTCTGATCTGGAATAAAAACAAATTTTGAAATGTCACAATTTCTCATGGAATGAAAATTCTGGTTTCCAGGCAGCTCAGATAAATATGTAACACATTGGCGAATGTGTATTGTATTGACCACTGCAGTCCAGTTCACCCAAAGGATAAACAGCCTATTATCCTGCTGCCAGAGAAACTCTGATAGCTGGGAGCAGTAGTAAACTGGATCAACTGGGAGAGATATGGCACCCACTTGGACAGTGTGTTACAAAAAAAAAAGTATGAATTTCTGTAGTGTGAACTTCTAAAAAGAAAACTATGGTTCAAATCATGCTCCAGGTAAAGGTTCATCTTTGTGCTTTTATCTAAATGGTACTTGTATCCCAAGTTATGATTCTATTAGCACATAGCTGCTGTTGCCTTGGTCATCCACACTATAATATGGTGGTTTCTCTGCCCTCTTCTGGATGGATTGTTACACCAGCACAAATGTGTGTGACTGTTGTCCTTTTGTGATTGGTGGTCCACAAGATGTAAGGTACAATACAATTAGTCCAATGTTAATGGAGATTCTTCTTTAGTTTAAACAGTAAAAGCCTATGTTTGCAGGATAGAAGGTTGTGGATTCTATTTTCCATGTGTCAAATGTGAATCATCCTACTGTTTGTATGCATGCATCCAAGGATTTGTCACAATATTCATGCGAAAACGGGTGCCACGTTCCTGAAGACAAACACCCATGGGTTGGCTGATTGGCTGACAGGCCTGTGCACCACGGCTAGTTTGGCATAACTCTATTTTCCCCCCTCACCCCCCAGATAGATTAATCAAATACTTTAAATAATTGCTGCAGCTGTGATTGATGTCAACAGCATAGCTAATTACCCAGGAGATTAAAATGACTCTTTCTGTTTAAAAAAGCTGCAAATTAGTTAATTATTTACTTTGCTTGCCTCTCTAACCTCGTTATGCTTGTAAATGAATAGAAATATTGATCTTGGAACTGATTTGGGTGTTACACAGCCTGAGATGGGTTAATTAGGGTTTAAAAGTTATCCTACTTGCTCCTTCTGACCAAGCACATTATCTTTGTACTTTACTTACCCTTCACAGAATCCATCCTGGGAATTAGGACCAGGCAAGACCATTTAGGCCACACAATTTGAGCTCCACTATTTTGTAGGGCTCCTTTCTGTACTAAACCGGCAACCTACTTATTTAGCCTGTGCTTGACTCCTTGCAACAATAGCACTTCAATCCCTTGACAGCAGATTCCACTGCCCAGTTTTTTACCATTCAAACAGCTTTCCTGTTACCTGACTTAAATGTTTCCTTATGTGAGCCTGAGGCCATTTTTTCTTGTTCTTTATCTTCTGGGGCTGTGAATAATTTCCTTTCTTTCATTAGTATAATCTTGGATTAGAGCTGGGCAAAAAATTTCCATTGAAATTGTTCTTGGGTGACAAATGGCCTTTCTTTCTAAAATTCTTTTTGTAATGGAAAAATGTTGTTTCATTGAAAGTTTTCTGTTTTAATGAAAAACTGAAAATAGAAAAAAATTAGTTTTTTCAAAAACTGAAGAATTTAGGCAGTTGGGTAAAAAAAATGGAAAATGTTCACAAAACATTTTTAGAAAAAAAATGAAATTTTTGTGTTTCTTTTGAACATATTTATGGAAAATACTCACTAGTTTCTAACTAGCTCTACCCCAAATAGAACTTAAAGATTTGTTGTCATGCTGCCATTGACTCAGTCTCTTTTTCAGACTAGATCTAGTGTGTCAAATGATTCCTTTAGCTGCTGTAACAGGTCACCACGCCCTTGTACCACTAAGGCTAGAGACTTCCAGCTGTGCTAATATTGACCCCCCCTAGCTCTACTGTGATCTTAGGACAGAATCTTCTTCTCTTCCCCACTCAGCAAAACCCCCTATGTTTTTCATAACCTTGGGTTGGTCCTCCTCACCTCCTTTCCCTACCATGCCAGAGAGTAAAGACTCCTTGATTTCTAGTGACATATGACAATAACTGCCAAATTGATAGAGCAAGGCCAATTACACCATACCATTTATTTAAGAAGATATAAGGATACACACAGCAGTACAGGAAGCATTTTACTCTTATTCCCATGTAAATGCAGCTACAGGAAACTCTGCTAGTATGTGTTGGGAAACATAAGTTATACAGGGTAAAGTCTGGTGTCAGTATCCTTACATCTGAGAATCCCTGTGTGTCCCCTTCATTCAGGCCCTTTTCTGTCTCCTTGTTCATTGCAGTTTGCTTTCTCTATTCTTCCAAAAAATGTCTGTCTCTGTGCTTCCAGAAAGGCTCTAGCTAATATAGCCCAGCCAAGCTATAGTCCTTCCTCCAGGATTCCCTCCTGTGTGGCCATCTGGACACCTCCCTGGAGCTGTGTCTCTCTTACTGCTGCACCTTTACACTTACAGGTGTCGGTTGGCGGCAGCTGCCATTTTGTGTTCAGCTGAACCCGATGCAGAGGAGGCACCCTCTGTGCACTCTCTCTATCTCTCAGAGAGCCTTTGTATAACCCACTGGTCAATGTGTGTAGTTTCCTCCTGTGTCCATACCAAAGATGTGATTTGGTGACAGCCCCCAGCTACAGAGCTTGGTTGTTTAGCTCAAGTTGGAGAGACTAATTTTTTTCCACTCTGGAGGTCTCTGATATCAACCAAGATGGTGTTTTCCTTTAATTTAAGGACAGAAACTCTGAGGTGGCTCTTTGTGCATGGAAACATGACACTTCTTCCAGTCCCCGGTCAGCCAGGCATATTGGGGCTAGTCCTGGCTCACTTCTGTTTGAGCTGGTGTGTTTACTTATATAGGCAATACATAAATTGTCCGAAATGGACTCCCAGAAATGCCATACCAGCTTGTAACTGGCCCATCTGTCAGTCGCAGACATGCATCCTTCCCCCTGCAGCTGACAAATGCTGAGTGAGTGTAATGGCAGCCAGGATTTGGCCCAGTAAGTATAGCTCTTTGGCCTCTGTTCAAATGGCTTATTCACAGGTACCTGTGTGTATTTGTTTGGCTTCTTTATGTCCTTTAAGGGACAGGGGCCCAATTCTCCATTAGTCTGTCTCTCTGCCTGGGAAAGGAATGTTTGGGGGTGGCTCTGAGCCTTCCTTCATTCTGAGGCTCTTCAGGGGCCAGCCCAGACCCTTCTATAAGGTAGAACAGCCTCAGGGCTATGGGGCCCTGTTACCTGCATGGTCAGAGCCAGGCTGGACTGTAGGACCTGAGGCTGGCAGGATTCATGCTGCTGGGCTGTATGGACCCAGGACTGGCATGGTCAATGCCAGATTGGGGCATAGGAAGGCTGGCTGCCCTTCTGTTGCTTGGAAGGTGATAATTTATTTTACAATTTACAAATGCGGCTACATTTCCCAGCAGCCAGGGAAAATGACTTTGAAAAATAACTGTGGCTCTTAAGTTAAATTGGTGTCAACGTTCATTCAGGCCACTTGAAGCTAATCAATTTAAGTTCCTGCTTGGCAAAGGAAATACCTTTCTTGCTGGCTGCCCTCCTCCTTCCCCTTTCTTTTTAACCCAACTCGCAGAATTGCTGCTCATTTTTCAGCAACACTCAGCCTGTTTCTTTCCACCAACATCTCTCTGATCTAAGAGGTGTGAGGACTCTGAGTCCTGGGGTTTTGTGTGTTTTCCCAGGCAAGCCCATTAGCTACGTGTGTTCAGGCCTCTCTTCTCTGGGATGGAATCACTTTAATAAGAGCAGAGGAGCAAGGCCCCAATCTCACAGAGGTCAGCTGAAGGTGCAGCTGCTGTGTGCTAGGCACATCCACTAAGAAGATTCCACTGGATGAGGACAAACAGTTTGCCACTCTTAATGAATGCCCTGGTTTCAACAGCCATGCTCAGTTTGTGCCTAGACTGAGAAGAGAGTGGGTCTGGGAGTGAGTATTAGAGGAGGTCCAGGGCAATGGCTGGAGTTCCCCCAGGAGGTCAGTAGCTGGGAAATCCAAACCAAGGGGCTGGGTTGGCTGGATAAATAGGCAGAGTGGCAAAGCAGGGTCAAACAAGGCAAGCTGGTCTGGCTAGCCACCAGCCAGCAATGGTCTGTTGCTCAACAGCTTCCTGGTCCTGTC
Organism: Mesoclemmys tuberculata; assembly: GCA_007922155.1. Classification (NCBI taxonomy): domain Eukaryota; kingdom Metazoa; phylum Chordata; order Testudines; family Chelidae; genus Mesoclemmys; species Mesoclemmys tuberculata. The sequence continues at coordinate 7,467,841 of ML675621.1, forward strand.
TGGGGCTTTATATAGTGTAGCTATTCAGTTGGGATACTGCTGTCCAGCCAGTCAGGGGCTTGGGTGTGGCTGCTGTGGAGCTGTAGACCCTTAGCACTAAGGCGGCTGGTCAGGGGTTGTGGTGCTGTTTTGTCATTGTTGTGTGGTGTCTAGAGCTGCCATATGGGGACCCACTGGGCCTTGGTTTGACACTGGTGCATGCCGTACCAGAAACAAGCAGAGAGCGAAAGCAGCTTCTTGCAGAGAGGGTCACGCAGGCAATGGGGAGAAGAGACTGTGTTGCCAATTAAGTGGTGTTCTCTTTAAGGCAGTCAAGGGTATTGCGCTCAGATACCATAGTGATGGGCATATCAAAAATAACTACACAGCTTGAAGGATGCTTCACATTTCTTTCAGAGTGACAGTTTTATGGTTACATTTAAGGATGAGTTTTATATTTAGGGTCAGATTTTTTAAATCAGGCCCCTGAGACACACTCACTGAGTACATGCACTTGAGTGCAAGGAGGTAATTGTACATGTAAAAGCAGGCAGTATTTCAAGAGGGGTCTGTGTCAGTATGTCAGTTAATAGATAAGGCATCAGTACATGGGGTGTAAGAATATATAGTATATTTCCTGGGCTTTGTAGAACCATTAGAACTTGTGCACTGCAAATGGCTTTCTCTGACATCCCCTCTAATAGCTGAGTGCACACAGCAGTGATCTGCATTTGCAGTCTGAAGGTACAGCTGCTGGATGTTGGGTTTGATCACAGGTAGAGCTCCTCTCGCTTTGTCTTGCATATGCCAAGCAGTGAAGGTTGTATTGAGCAAGCAATATAGGTAACAGTTCTATTGAGCAAATAAAGCAGGAAGGGAAGAGAAGGAAAACACACTTTCCCATCTCTCTTGGAAGCCAGGAAGAAGAGGTGGAAGAAAGTGTCATGCTTCAGGGTGAGTCTCTCTACTCAGTCAGCCTTTCTGGATTTAAGGATCTGACCCTTGTGGGAGTCTGACCATGAGTGGAGACCCCTGACTCCTGTCCCCTATCTGTGCAGCCATAAGTCTTTGTATGGCTTTTGGCTCCTGTTCAGATACGAAAGGATTGGTTAATTGTATGCTAATTTCATATTAGAGCATCAAATCCACAGGAAGAAATACTGGACCAGAACCAAGTCAGCTCCCAGCTTTGCCAGGAAAGAATAAAGCATTTCCCATCCAAGGCCTGGGCTCTGTAACACAGGGACAAAATAATAAACCCTGCAGCCTGGGCCTGCATCCCTTGCTCACAGAACTGATTCAGTACTAGGAAGGCAACGTTTTGCAGTGGCTAGGTCATTGGATCTGGATGCTGGAGATATGAGTAATAGTCCTGGTTCTGACCTGATCTGCTGTGTAATCGCAGGAAAGTCACTTAATTTCTCTGTGCCGCTGTTTCCCCGCCTATTCTTTGTCTTGTTTGGTTACATTGTGAGCTCTTTGGGGTAGGGAGTGTCTCCCCTTCTGTGTGCATCTAGTGTCTTGCACAACAAGGCCCTGATTTTAGGAACTGCCACAATGCTACTAAGTAACATGGGGGCAATAGGCTCTGGAGAGCTGATCCCAGGCCCAGCTGTGTAACTTGGGGACCATGTAATGAAGTCCATGGCACAGACATGTGATCCTGTTTTCAGAGCTGTTTCTAACTGAATTGTTTTGTAAATCTCAGTAGTAATGTGTCCACAATCACGCAAATACTGGAACGCAGAAAGGAGAGTATAAAGTGATTACGCTGGTGAAAGAGAAGGAGCTTAGTGGAGTCTGAGAGAGAATGTGGGCAGGTGAGCAATGGGCCTCGTGAAGCAGAACAAAGTGTATTATTATTTTTAATGGAAATTCAAACAGAGGTTTGCAGATGCATTGGGCAGCGCATGACCAGAGAAACAGCTAATTCTGGTTCATACAGGTGGTGGGAGTGAAGCCGGCATTGTTCCGGTGCTAGTGGAGAAAACGCAGCAGCTCAGCAGGCCTGGCTAGAGAGGGGCGGGAGAACAGGACCTACTGTGGATTGCAGTTTAAACTCACCAGCTTTCATTCCTAGCTGCGCCACAAAAATCCTTTACTCCAGCATAAAGCATTAGGGTTCCTGTGGGGTGAACAGTTCCGCAATTACAGCTGTGTGCTGGTTCCAGGCCTCCTGCTGGTCCTCTGTGCTGTCAAGTCTCCACACTGACTGATCGCACTTTGTGTTCTCTCAGCTCACTCCATCCCATGACCATCCACCCTGACCTGGGACATAGCTTCCTCTACCATCATTCCAGCAAGATCTGGAGATCAATTGAGCCCTTTGGGCCTCAGAACTCTAGCTCCCATATGAGTGTTTTAATTAAACAGCAGGGTATGTCCTAGGTTTTCTGGGAACTTTGGTACCGAACAAATAAGTCTAATTCTTAAAGTGTACAAGAGGAGACTGTAGGTTTATAATCATCCTTACAGAGCTAGCTCTGGAAGCAGAGTATGTTGTAGGGGTTTTCATTCCTCAGGGCACTATACAAAGGCAGGTAAATAGTTACCTCCCCCTCTCTCCCCTTGCCCACAGGCACACAGACCTACTTGCTACTCCACTATCCCCTGCTGTCTGCTACTAGTTATTGGACTCTTCATTCATAGCTTGTCATGACATTAGGAGCAAATTCCATTTACCCTCTTTTAACTACGTTCACTCTTGGGCTGCACACACCACTTTTGATCTCTTAGATTAAACCCTGAGCACAGGAAGATTTTGGACATGTGACTGGGTTCTGTAAAGCCAGCTGCTCCCCTTCCTCTGGACTGTGAGACCCTGAGTTGTGTCTCCTAGATCAGATCATGGCTCGCTTGACATGTCAACCCTTGTGGCACCTCCTAAGTGTCATCTCACAGCATGCTTTGCCTCTAGTGTAAACCAGACCTGGATTCTTTGCTGCCCATCACTGCTGCAGTTGTTTCAAAGCCCAGCTCTGAAGCACAGAAAAGAACTTCCCAGGGCATTTACCCCAGTGCCTTAAAACATGGTAAAATTCCAGTTGCTGCCTCTTCCTTACTTGGGGAAGCCAATGTTCACACTCACAAATCTGCATTGGGGAAAAAGCTCTTCACAGCTAGGCCTTTATGCAGAAAACATTCTTGGTGTTACTGTTATGGGGGGGAGCTTCTCATGCCAATATGTTCCTTGTTAAAAAAAGAGTGTTTTACTGACATGTGGGGCTGACTCTGACTTGAAAAGCCTGGCTTCAATCATGCTGTCAGGGATGGGAGCAGGGTTCTGAGACTCATAATCCTTAGCGAAGGCAGGCGTGTGGAGCAATGGTTAGCGTAGCTCGGGACTTGGGGGTTCTATCACCAGTGCTGGGAAGCAGAGATGTTTTGTGGTTAGACTAGGGAAGTGGATTCAGGACTCCTGGATTCTCTTCCTTCCCAGATTGGCCATTGCCTCATCATGTCCCTCTTTCCTCTGGGCTGGGGAGCTAAAGCATGGGTCACCAGAGGTGGAAGTAATCATGTTGGGTTACTGAATGCCTGTGCCTAGTGGCACAACCAGAATTCTCCTAAGGAGTGCTGATTTTGGAGGGTGAGAGGAGGAATCTCCCTGTAGCCAAGTACATGATGGATGGGGGCTCTTTGCACAGAAGCACAGGGGGCTTCCCACTGCAGGGACTATCATCTCCTTGAGACCCAGGCTCAGTCCAGGTTCCTTCCACCTCCCCCAGACTGGTTCCCCATCTTGGAGTCAGGGGTCCCTGTGCTGGATCACTGACCTATATTGCTCCAACAGCTCTGTGTTGCAGATTCTGCTACCCTCACCACTGTGAAAGGAGCTCAGCAGGCCATGCTGGGTCTGGGCAGCTGAGTGTGGGCAGGACCTGGAGTGCATGATCCTGCACACAAAACCTGCACCACAGAGATGCCCAGCTGGGGGAGGGGCTAGGGGTGGTGGGGTTATGTGTGTTTCTTCGAAGACCCCTGCAGGGTGCAGCTCTGGGGAGTTCAAGCCTATTGTAGCCTCTGCCCTGAACTCTGATTGGCATCTATGGCCAACGGGGGCAGTTGGGCCCCCACATTTCATCCCTGCAGGTGCCCCTAATGGCACAGTGATGTGGTACAGAACCTTACCACGTGCTCTGGGATGGTGCATGCCAGCACCATGCTCCCTCCTGGAATATGATGGCCTGTGCCTCCCAGTTGAGAGGCAACTAGAGAATATGGCACAGATAAAAATAGCCTGTGTCTGTGGGAAGAGTGCTGGAGAAAAGGTATTTGCTGCGGAGCCATGTTCACCTTGCTGCAGTCAACTGTCAGGAGTAATTAAACCTGCCAGAGAGAACCTGTTCCCTCCGAAGAGGAGAGGGGGTTGGGCGGTGCTGGCAGCAAGTGCCTGTTGGGTAAGAGGCTGTGAGAGGGGGTGTGATGAAGTGGAGATATTCTTAATGTTTTCTCTGAATACTGTGTATGTGTGCCTCAGCTTCCCCTGTGGGTCACTCGTGTTTGGGTGTGTGGGCAGTGCAGAGACCACTAGAGGGCAGGTGGGCCTTGTTCTAGCTGCACGTACACAGACGATGGCCAGGACCCCTCTTCCCTTGAGCCAACCAGCTGGGACAGGTTGTGGCAGGCAGAAACAAGGAGAGTGACCATTTTGCCCGGGAAAAAGACAAAAGACTGGGGAGAGGCAAGGGGGCCAGTCCCCTGTGGGGGATCCGAGGATGGATCTTCCCCAGAAGGTGGTTGTTGTAGCTTTCTGATTGCTGAGCTTTCTGATTCATCTGCCAAGTGCCAAGCCATATCCCTGAGAACAAATAGACCTTCTGATTTCCATGCTGGCTGTGAATCGCTTTTGACTGCAAGGAAGGGTGCACAGCCCCTTTGGGAATGTGTAAGGGCTCCCCAGGCATCCCATCCAGAGGGACTCGCTGAGGGGAGCTCATAGCAGAGCAGTGGTGCTCAGTGCTCTGAGGCTGGATTCGGGAGGTGGCTGCACTGGTGCGTAGGGCTCTGGGGGAGACCCACTCTACAAGAGTCCTGTCTGGCTTCAGCCCGAGTGGTTCTAGAGCACCGTTCCTGTGGGACTTCATCATGGGGGGGCTACAATGTCCTCCTCCGCACAGAGTTGCTGGAGGGATTTTACTGTGGAGATGAAAGGCTAGTGCAGCAGGGTGGCATTATTCAAACCAACTCCTGCACTAATGTGTGGCTTGTGGTGGAGGGGAAAGCAGAACTCTGCACCCACGTGCCAGTGGATTAGCATGTGTCAGCCAGGGCAGGGTGACAAGAGGCCTCGAGGCACTTTGACTGACCTGGTACCTCATGGAAGGCCTACATACAGTGTCTGTGGAATGGACACAGAACACCTTTTCCCTTCTGACTTGGTGAGCTTCTTCCTCCCATCCAAATGCTCCTGCGCTTTGACAGGAGAGTGATTAAACAGGCCCTGGCCAACAGCACACAGGACGGAGACATTGTAGCCTTTAAGACCTTGTGACTGGCCAAGGCAGCAGGAGACAACTCCCCTTGAGGATGAGTCCCCTTTGAGGGGAGATGTGGCCCAAGGGTGTGGAGACAGCACAAGCAGCTGCCACATGGGCATGGAACTGGGCAAGGAGTGCTACCGAAGCCGTAGTCCGCCCTGCAGGTGTGGGGCATGCGTGTTGTGTCAGGCTTCAGCAATCCCCTCTGGCTAAGGAATGGAGAGCCCTGGCTGGGGTGTGGGGTATGTTCTGGAGGGAGCGGCACTCAGCCACTCTGGTTTGTAGGGAAGGTGGCTTTCAGGATAAGGGTCATTCAGAGAGGGGATTCCAGGTGACCAACCTGCAAACAGTGAATGAAGTGGAGCTGTGGCTCTCAAAGGTGATTGGTCAGGAAAAAGCTGAACACACATCAGAATCGGGTGATGGGGTTGGAGGTGTGTATAGCTCTGACACAGCTCTTGAGACACCCACATGTTTTTTGGAAATGACAGTCTACTGGCTGAGGGAAGGAAAGCGCCCTAAGGAATGCAGGAGAGGAGGTATTTTGTGCAAGAGAGGGCAAGGAAACCAACTGTCCTGGCCCACTGACTACAGCAGAGACCTGGAGTCTAGCAGAGATGGTGGGATTTGCCCCTGGAAATGTTAATGACTGTGATGGCATAGAAGGAAAATCTGATGTACTAAGTCTGTGTTACATATGTAGCAGACAGGATCTGGAGAAGGTGCATCTTTTAGGTATAACTGATTTCAGCTTTAGAACTGCTGGGTAATTAGAGTATTAGAAAATGAGGGGAAAGTCAAGTTCTTTTAACAGTTAATTCCTCTGTAGCACTGCATAGGTGCTTCCATAACGGATACTTACTTTTAAAGGAGATTCAATAGGGCCCATGTTTTCTGTCGTTTTTTGCTGTGGATTGTAGCCTTGGGGGCCGAGAAAGCTCTGTGAGCTTTTGTGAAGGCATGTTCTGTGTGGCAGCACATGAAGCCCTGGTCCCCCAGAGGCTGTGTTACACAGACACAGCACTTGCCTGCAGTAGCTTCTTGGGTCAGTGGCTGGATGTAGGGGCTAGCGTGGAGGAATTTAGATGATGACAATAACCTGTGATGACATTTCATGTGAAAGGCCTGTCTCCCCTTGGATCCAGATGTGTTGGACGCTGCCCTTCACAGGGTATGGATTACTGGTGTGGTGTCATGCACCTGAGACCTTGACCACTTCTGAGCCACTGGCCATAGCTAACTATCAGCCAGCCAGACTGTATGAGTATAGTGTGGGGCCTCTGTCAGCCTCTGAGAGACACAGTTATTGACCTATCCCAAGGTGTATCCAGTCCCTCCATCCATAGCCATATGGACAGCTCTCTACTCCAAGATGCCCTTGCCTCAGGATGATTATTAATCGATTATTGTGGTGCCTGTTCAGACTCCAAATTCTGTGATTCTGTGCTCAGATAAAATTTTCACATTGTTGCAAGTGTGCCCTATGGTTTTGGCTGCTGGCTGAACAGCTAGATCTTGGCATGGCATTTCAAAAGAGAGATTCATAAGCAAGTACAGTGCCATGGTAATAAACAACGAGCACTCCTGGCTGAGAGTTCCATAGTGGGCTGTGGCTGGGATCTGAGATGACAGTACTGGGTTCACCTATCTCACATACCAGCATACCATCACAAACCATCGGGTTGAAATAGCCTCGTATCCACGAACATGTCTGTCCATGCCCTAATATTAACATTTAATACTTTTCTGCACAGAGAAACCCATCTGTGTAGGGAGCTGTGGGGGAAGGAGAGGGAATTTGTAGGATCTGGCTTCTCAGTGGTGTATGGCACTACTTACTGAGCATCTATGTGTGCTCACAGAGTACAGGGAAGGAGGGGACACCACTGACTCATCCAGTGCGCCAGAAGACTAATGGACCTTGACAACTACAACACAACATGGAAACTATTAAAAAGGGAGGATTGATTAAAGCCCCAGCCATCCCAGGAATCTCCTGGGCTGTTAACCCCAGGTTGGAGCAGAGGAGTCTGGCAATGTCTCCTCCCCCTCTGTACAATTAGCATCTCTTGTCACTAATTGATTCCTCTGGTGCTCACAGGACAATTAGAATGTAAATTGCCTTTTACAAAGGTCATGAAAACATGATAAAAGATGAATCTATTAGAAAGGATCACTGAGGATTCTGCCTCTCTCTCTCTCTGTCTCTCTCTGTTCTCTTTGGTACTACTGGCTTTCAGTTATGGTGTGTAAATGTGTGTGAGGGGCACTAGGAGCAGGAGCATCCAAAGGCCTCTGGGGTTTAGGCCTCAAACTCAGTTGTCCTGGATGTTTGTGTCATGACTGAAGCTCAACACTACACAACTTTTGAGCATTTTTACACAGAATTCTGCACTTCTATTTTTTATGCCTCTTGCAGGAGATTTTTGTTATCCCTAGTGTTTCCCATGTCCGCAGTTTTGATGAAATGGCTATTTTTGCACTCACCCCTCACATTCACCTCAGAAAGGGGGCTCTTCTTCACCCAAGGCCTAGAACTCACACCTGCAACATCAGCATGACTGTCCCATGGGAACAATGGAATCCATCCAAATGGGTGGATAGGTTTCCCTGACTGATTCTGGCGCAGGACAAATTTAGCCCAGAAACAGCCTCCCATCCTCAGTGCAACAAAGGCAATTTGAAACATGACAGTTCCCACTAGAAAGGAAAGGCCTGTAAGGTTGATGTAATGGCTACTGAGACTTTTATCTGCACAAGGGTGTGTGATCATCTGAGTTACACTGGGCATTAACTAGTTGGTGCTAGCTAGAGCATACTGATATGGGGCTAACAACACCAGCATGACTGCTTTCCACACAATCCTTGGTGGTTGTTAGAAATCCCAGGCATAGACTTCATAGTGCTGTTGCACTCTTACTTACTGGATACAAGAGTGTGCCTTGTGGTATCCTTACCAGCAGCTCCCCATTTCTGAAGATGGTACTGTCAGGAGAGACAGTATGGTTTTGAAATGTTGCTGCTGATGTAGTTGCTTCTTAACCAGAGGCAAATTCTGGCACAGATACTTGCAGTCAGCACAGCCTGGCAGGTGGGTGGACAGGCTTCGTTACCATAGTAGGCCATGGCAATTAGGTATGGAACTGGAAGAGGGTTTGGATGTTTAGATGGAGAATATCGAGTTACAACATTTCATGCAAAAAAAAAGTTTTGAAAGAGATTAAAAACCTCACGCTTCAATCTCTAATTAGGGATTAGCATGGAATGTTTGAGGCTGGCAAATTACCCCACCGCAGGCCGATGTGCTGGCCACTGTCAGGGGCAGGATATTGGACTATATGGACCTTCATTGGATCTGATCCACCTGTCAATTCCTGTATTCCTATGGAAAGGCCCTCCTAGATCATAGTCCATTACCAGCCCCTGTGGGGGCAGGATTATGTCCTTCAATCTATTTCCCACTGAGTCCCAAGTATCCCAAAGCCATCTGATTTCCCCTAGCACAATCCCGTGGCACCCCCATTTCACAAGGACCAGGCTGGTTATTACAGAAATTAGTGTCCTTTCCGAGTCCTGCCTTGCAATTTGACTTCTTGCTATTCTGGTTATTGAAATTGATTTTGCACTCCAGGCATGGGAATTTCCATCACCAAGTTTAATGTTGGAGATAATAGAAATTATGTTTCCACTCAGACATAAATCTCCTGGCTGTTTGTGCTCAGATGACTGGACAGTAAGTACAGGTGAAATTGCTCTTGTGATTGTTTCAGTAAAAAAGTAATGTTGTTGTAAGGTTTCATAAAGTGTGTTTAACTGGTTTACACAGATTTCTTAACAGCTACAGTAATTTTTTTTAAAAGAATAAATATAAACCTTTAAGTACTTCTGCTATTTTCCCCTCCTGTATATCTGGGAACTCCCTGTTTTGAAGGTCTGCTGTGCCCCGTGTTTAAAGACTGCCTAAGATCTGTGCAGCCCCCATGTGTTAGTATGAGAGTAAGAGAAAAACAAGGGAGGATCTCCCAAAAGGACAAACAAATAGCAAACTCTGGATTCTCTGCAACACTGTCCTCTCTTCCTGTTGGAGTTCTGTGCAGTCCCAGAGTTCAGTAGAGTCAAGGTCCTAGCAGCTTCCTGGTCTTGAACAGAAAGAGGAAGAGGTAGGCAGAGCTGAAGCTCTTGGACCTGAAGGGGAGAAATTGTGGGAGATGATGAGAGAGAGCCTTCTGCCGCATGCCAAGCACTGGAGGACAGTCACTGAGCTGTAATGTTTCTACCTGGGCATTGGTCATCACAGACGATAGGCTCCTCATCTCCTCCCTGGGCAGCTCCCTCTCCTTCCTGGATGAAGGAATGGCTCTTTACTCCCTCTCTGTCACCATGGATGTTCTCATACATGCCACCAGCCAGGAGGAGATGGAATCTGGAGTGGCATATAGCTATTTAATGGGGCCTAGATGCACCACACCTCCAGGTGTCCTAATTTGCCCAGCCCAGCAGCCCTCACCTGGGCTGAACTCTTACATCTTCCGCCTGACTTTGAGGCTCCTTGATCTGCTTCCCAAGTGAAGCAGCTGAATGTGACCCAGCCACCTGACAACAAACCACCCATTCTGCCATCTGCTACCCTGCTTCTCTGTTGTGTCTGGGCCCTGGATGCCAAGGAGCTGCCTCTGTCCATCCCTGAGGGGAGATGTAGACACCACAGACCCAGATAGTTTAGCTACCCTTCATACAACATTCTGCACACAGTAATCTCCAACACAAGAATAGCCAGGCTGCTGCTGAGTTGTGGTTACAGCCCCGCACTGGTTAAGAATTGCACACATCCCATCCCTAACCCCAACCCACTTGTTTGTTTCATCCACCTCTTATGTCTTGTTTTTGTATGTTTGTGCAGCACCCAAACTAATCAACACGATTAGAGGGTTGCATTGTGGTCTTAAACAGCTGCTGCATTCCACTCCAGAAGTGTCTGCATTTCAGTGGTGAGTGAAGGGACTTCCTACATATCTCTTACCTGGCTTGTGGGGGTGTTGCGATTCTCTCATAGCTAAAATTAGTAAATTGTTTTGAGATCATCCGGTGAAAAATGCTGGAGAAGAGCAAAGTATTATTATTATTATTATTATTATTATTATTATTATTACGTATTATTTGATTATTAATGTAGGCTTGTCTTCCAGTCTCCAGATTTTAAATGCTCCGAGATGTAATTTGAGCGATTTTCTGCATTTTTTTTTTAAAAATTGCATTGGTAAATCATTTATTGAAGCAGCCAGTATACAAAGGGTGCAGGAGTGGTTGGTGACAGATGATTATGCTGTGTCTCAGTGCTGCTTTTAACTTTCACTTTGCTGCTCTAATCTCTCATATTGGACTCTTTTCTTGGCACCTAAACTTGGTTCTTAAGATCACCATTTTGCTCCTTCTCTCTTCTCATTTAAAATTGCACCTCCAGCTGGTGGGAAGAAGTCACTGCAGCGTGTAAGGCGCAAGGTATAATGAATTAGTCACATTGATATAGGTGATTTTCATTCCACAGGGCCCCAAACTGCTGTATAAGCCATGTATACAGAAATCATTTCAACTACTACTAAATTGCAGCCACATCTGAGGTGGAATACAGTAGTAAAGGAAAACCCATTAGGGCTGGATGGGGAGAATACTTCAGCCAGTTGAAACAGCAGGGGGGTATATATGTAGGTTGAATATAACTCCCCAATGTGGAATTTGACCAAGATACAATTAATATCCCCATTCTTGTGAAAAGTGCCATGGTACTTTTAATGACATTGTTAATTACCACAACAAAGTGGCTGAGAGCACAGTTGCATCTGATAGCTAGCGCTCCAGCACCATGTGGGTGCATTGATTTGGTTCTGACTCAGAGAGGGGAATGCCATCCACTCAATGGCCAATACCACCTCCTTGCAGCCTCTTGGGTTTTCTTTGGAAATTTCACCCCGACTGGCACAGCTTGTAAGAACTGAGAATGTCATAGGGCACATCTGCACTGCAGTTACACATCTGTGGCTAGCCCGTGCCAGCTGACTCAGGCTCCTAGGGCTTAGGCTAAGGGGATGTTTAATTCTTGTGAAGATGTTTAGGCCCAGGCTGTAGCCTGAGCTCTGGGACCTCCGCCCCCCTGACCACCACCACCATCTCGCAGGATCCTAGAGCCTGGGCTCCAGCCCAAACCTGAATGTCTACACTGCAATTAAACAGCACCTTAGCCTGAGCCCTGTGAGCCCAAGTCAGCTGGTACAGGCCAGCCGCAGGTTTTTAACTGCAGTGTCAACATGCCCATAGAGTCGAGAGCAAGCTTTGCAGCTACCTCATTTGTTCACTCAGTTCCTGTACTGAGGGTTCTGACTATTGCTTACCCCTTTTGACCCAAGCAGTTAGCCTATGTCAGGGTGTTGTAGGTTGTTCCAATTAGGAGGAAAAATTGATGCTAGAGCCAAGTATTTTCTCTGATGCAATTTTGTTTATTTACAAGGAATGTACAAAGTCCTGCTACCTTGAACACAGGAGGAACCAAAAATAGAATATGGTATCATTGCTTACCACTCTAAGCATATTTGGCCAACACTCGCCCCCAAAATCTCTTTGCTAGATTTCTCGCAGGGTCACATATCATGTTTATTCAGGCTGTGTCTCTCTGTGGGCTGTCTCCAGTCTTTCACATCCTACCCCCACCTCTCCCATCAGTCAATACCCAGCAACCCCCTCTGCCCAGGTTGTTCGTGTGTCTGGGCAGCCTTGCCTTTGCCTTTGTTTTGGGCAGACAAATGTCTGTGTTTGGGGTTTGGAGACTATTATTTCAGTCAGATAGGGTGGGTGAGGTCTTCAAATCTCACTTTTGAGGATTTCAATAACTCAGTCATGGGTTCGGGGTTGTTATAAATGTGTATGGGTAGGGTTTTGTGGCCTGCCTTGGGCAGGAGGTCAGACTAGATGATCATATTGGTCCCTTCTGACCTATGAGTCTATGAGTAAGGTAATATCTTTTATTGGTCCAACTTCTGTTGGTGAGAGAGACAAGCTTCCGAGCTTAATCAGAGCTCTATTATCTCACCCACCTTGTCTCGCTAATATCCTGCACTGATGCACCTCCAGCAATAATGCATACATTATTTCAGTCTCTTCTTTGCATTCATCCTGGATGAAGGGTGGTGGTCATGCCCAACCACACCAACAAGATTTCACCCAACCCTGTGATCTGAAAAAGTTATGGGTGGGACGGCCACCATCTCCGTTAACACAGGGGATTGACCTGGAACCCTCCAAAGCTAAAAGCATAAGCACTACAGCCTGCACTAAAGAGCCAGGCTCTGGAGCTGGTTGCTGTAGCAGACTCCCATGCTCTGTGGATCAGGCACAGAGGGGCCCTGTAACACACACTGAATAGTGGGTTACATGAGCCCAAAGCTTAGTCCTTCACCCATCATTTTCAGCGCATGTCTAGGAAATTTTTATTAATTGCTGCAGAAGTATTGCAAGGCTCAGGCTTTCCGTTTTCCTGAGTGGATGGACAGCCAGCTGCTTGCTTGTGTGTTTCAGTTCTGAGCTCTGGGGTAGGCTGTTCACAGGCATCTGAGGTTACTCTGTTTATACACAATTCCACAAGAGCACCATCAGCAAGGATTCTTATTTCTTCCAAGCCCTGGCAGATCAACATCAGCTTCCAAATGGTCACATGGGCTGCCACTGCCACATAAAGCTGATCTGAAGACTTTTTCTTTTGAGTCCTGAAACCTGAGGTAGATCTGAACCCTCTGTGGCCAGGCTGTAGAGATGGGGCCAAACCCCAAGGGAAGAGACTGGGCATTCCCAGAAGGTCTGAGATTTTGTCTGTGATTTCCAGTCATTTACTGTCTGTTCTTTACCAACTGGGAAAGAAGGGTCTGGTAGGAAATGAGCAGAATGGCACTTTGGTGGTGCAGTATTTACATCGGGCCCTGGATCAGAACCTGGTGAAGAGGATGGATCTGGGTTCCCCCACCAACCCCTATGAAGTGCTGAAGGCAGATAGCACGAGGCAGAAGAAGAAAAGCAAGTGGCCAACAGACAAAGCAAAAGGAAGCGAGTTTCAGTTCCCAAATCCAGCATTTCCATTGCCCCAGAAGATTTCTCATGGGCATGAAGAAATCCCTGGTCCCAGCTGATGCCAGGCAAAATCTGGTCCCTGTCACAATCTAAGCTTCCTGAGATCTCATAGCATGAACGGAAATATGGCTCTAAATGCTGGAGGCATTTGAAATCCAGAGTGGGATTTTGGTTCTGGAGAAGATCCCCAGTAATTATTCCTTTACCTATTGCAAAGGAGGATCGTTTGGAGTGTGCCCATTCTGGTTCTTTTAGATCTGCCTTTAGTTCCACTGACTCATGCCCCCTCTTTACTTTTAAGTTCAAAGAGCTGTAAGTTCAAGTGAAGGTATGGTTGTGCTGATGTGAATGGATAGGGGGCAGTGGGTTAAGAGGGACACTGTGTATGTGAAACTACACTTACGTGGAAGAAAATAGATCATATCTTTAGACTGTGAAGGTTCAAGAAGTGTCTTGAAGTCTGTTGCATTGTAATTCTGTTAAACAGGGATTGTATGTCTGACTCCTAGGGCAGGCTATTGCCATGGCAGTGCTGTTGTTCCAGCATGTCAGAAGGCAGCATTTCTTCATGCCATCTTACAGTGTTTTCACAGAAGTTATATATGTAGTGCTATATTTATATAGCATGTAGTGCTGTGGATGGGTTCCTGACTGACCTCTCTGGAGACTGAAGTGCTCAGTCCATGGGACAGGGACAGCACTGACTACAGCTGTGTAAGCTTCTCCTGCACTGTCCCACCAAAGTGCCTCAACTTTGGCTTGGTGGGACCCAGCTCTGAGGGTATATCTACAGTGGAGAGATAGCAATGTAATTTCCAGCTCAGGGAGACACACGTATGCTAGCTCTGATTGAGTTAGTGCACTAAAAATAAAAGTATAACCATGTGGCATGAACAGCAGGTGGGCTAGATGGGATTGTATTCAGGGTGGTTAGTCCATCCCACCACTCATGCTGCCATGGATACACTTCCATTTTCAGCATCTTAGTTGGAGCAGAGATTCCATCACTATGTATCCTTGAGCTGGGAATTACACCTCAGTCTCCAGTGTAGATATACCCTAAGGCCTGGTCTTCACTTACCTTTTGGATTCGGTGGCAGTCGACGGGAGATATGCAAGTGATGTAAATCAGTTGCGTATCTCCCGTTGACTTTGCTGTGTCTGCTCTGTGCGCCATCCACACCGCGCTGCGCCGAAGGGAACAACGTCTACACAGACCGCTCAATTGATCCAGAGACATCGAACTGACGGCGGCGAATTTGCCGCCGTCAGTGTAAACCCAGCGTAAGAGTGAGAGGGAAGTTCCATCTTCACAGCCCAGTGAGGTTTTGGAAGCTGGTGAGAGAATGCCTTTAAGTACTGTGAGGTTTTGATTGTAACAGTCATTGTGAATTAGATTAAAACTTGATAGCAGGGGACTGGAATGTAGTGAGGAGCTGTGTCTGGAGAGGTGTGACAATGCAATGGAAGACTTGACAACACTGAATAGCTCTGCCCAGGTAGAACAATGGGGTTCCTATCTAACAGAACCATCAACTCGTAATAACTCTTTGCCTAGCAATCCTGTAGGGGGTTTGAGTATGGGAAATCTCCAGCAGAAGGGCAGACACAAGTAAAGGTGTCAAAGGCTTCTTTTAAAAAGTGACAAGCCCTCTGAGCAAGGTAACCAGTCCCCTACCAGAAACAGAAATCTCAGCTGGAGAAGTGGAGCAGGGGAGGCTCTGTCTTCCTCCAAGGACACTGACCAACATGAAAGACTCTCCAGAGGAGAGGAGGGGATTGCAATCAGGCATTGTGTTCCCTGCCTCTGTAGCACTCCTGGCTGTGTAAGAGTAAAGTAGGTGTATACGAGAAGTTCTTTTGCAAAGCCCATGTTCCTTACTTTACCTGCCACATATCCCCGCAGAGCTGAACTGTAAAGCAGAGGGCCCACCAGGGTGGAGCTCATTGGGGAGCATGCATAAGTGACTGGGGAGGCTTGGGAGCATCAGCACTGGTCTTGGGGAGCCTCTAAGGCAGCTGAACTGCAAGGTTCCATCCTCCTCAGGGCACCTTGGAGTGTGCCCTAGTGACCCAGCCCCAATGCTTGGAATCTGTCCAGACCCAGTTGCTTGGGTGCACGTGGGATCCAAAGGCTGGGTCCAGTCAACACAGTCTGGTGACCATCCGCTAAGCGGACTCAGCTCACGTTGTAAAAAGTGCCAATTGTGGTCCTGGTTTATAGCAGAAAGACATCATCAGTAGGAACAAGAGTGAGGCCTGGTCTGTGCAAAGCTGCATTAGCTGGAGGGGTGACTTTACACTGATTTAGTTCTATTGGTGAAAAAACTTTGTGAAAAACTTTGTGGTGGAAAAACTAGACATTCTTACATTGATTTTTATTTTTTAAACCTGACTTAAACCAGTTTAGCTTGCCTCTGTAAGGAACTCTGTGTCCTTTTTAACTGGCCGAGAGCACGTCTGGACTTCTATCACTGGTTCAGAAAGCTGGTAGGCTGCCCATGATGATCATGTTATACTGGGAATAGCCTTCAAGCATCTGTGAGGTTATCAACTGTTGATGTAAGCTGTTGGTAATAATAATATATTTTTATTATAATGATGGTGAAGTTGAGATGCCCCACTCGAGGTCAGGGCTCCACTGTGAGAGCTGCTGTACAAACACACATGAAGAGACTGACAGTCATTGCCTGGAAGATCATCTCATTCAGACAGACAGGACAAACAAAGGGAAAGGAAGTATTATTCTATATGTGTCGTTAAAGTTACGGGCTACCTCTGCTCTGCACCTTCAAGAAGCTGCATGCATGTCTAAATTACAAAGAAAAACCAGCAGGATGGAGATTCGGAGCTTAGGTCAATTAACTTGGAGGGTACATGGGATTCATACTGCAGGGCTAAAAATAATAGGGTAGATGTTTCCACTGGGGTTGGAGCCTAGGTTCCAGCACCTTCCTCCTCCCAGGCTTTAAGAGCCCAGGCTTCCGCCCAAGCAGGAATGTCTTCACTGCTTTTTTTTAGCCCCGAGGCTGAGCCCTGCAAGCCCAAATCAATTGACTTGGGCTCTGAGATTTGGCACCACACATTTTTCTTTGCTGTGTAGACATACCCTAAGAGGAAATCCTAGAGTTCCCTGATAACAGCTCTGCCCATTTGCTCTAAGGCAGGAGTGGCCAAACTGTGGCTTGTGAGCTCCATGAACTCTTTTACAGTTAAAGTGCAGCTCTTGGCACTCCCTATGCCCCCCCTCATCCTCCACCTGTCAGAGGGGGAGGGAGCTTGGAGCTTCTGCCCTGCGGCAGGGTGATGGGGCTAGAGGATTCTGCCCAGGAGGGATGGGAGTCTGAGGGGTCAATAAGTTTGGCCACCCCTGCTGTAAGGCAACCAATCAGGTTGAGCGTACTTGTTGGAGTCTTGATGCAATACTGAACCAGTCGTCCTCCTTCATTGCCTTCAATCCATGAACTGACACACTGAACGAACCCCACTGAATGCTGTCTAATTCCACCTCAGTGGAGGTGATAGGGGCCTACAAAGCTGCCTTTCATGGAGTGTGATGGTTCGCCATGACACCACGGCTCACAAGAACGTCGAGCGATGGGGGAGAAGAGATAGCTTCTCATCGGGGGATGCCCCCCTTTCTTCAACACAAGTGAAATGAGGCTCCATTTAGGCCTCACTCTGTCAGCCAGCAAACACAGCATGGGCATCGATATGAGTCTCTGCTTAGGGGAAATGCAGGCCTGGCAGGTTTGAATTGCAGAGACTTCACATGCAGGTCATGGCTGAGGTGAAATGGGCTCTGGGCCTAGGATAGCAGAGGTGCACTAGCTTAGGCAGGACTGAGGTGCATTACACATAGAGGTCTTGCTCATACTAGCATTTTTCTTACCTCTCCCAGGTGCTGTGCTGTCACAGAGGTGGTCACAATGGAGGAAGAGCGAGAATAAGTGATTTTACCACTGTGTCACGTAGAACTGCTCTGAGCAGAATTAGACAAGCTAGCGATAAGGATGCTGGAAGCTAGCCTACACTGGTGCACTGCTGTCCCTAGTGGTGGAACAGCAGTGGGGGATTTAAGAAAAATGCTAGTGTAGACATAACGCCTTGTTGTATATTTTGTGTCTTGCCTAATTGCATAGGTTGTCATAGCAACAGAGCTTAGCTTGTTGCCATAGCAATAGAGTTAGACTATTACGGGATAGCTCAGCCTGTCCTGGCTGGTTTTAGTGTTAGTTCAATAAAGATGCTCCCTGTGTTGCATCTCTCTGTGATCCTCTGCTGATTTCTCTCTCTGCATACAAGCAATTAAAAGGCATTCAACATAACACTCCTACATAAGGCTCGAGGAATAGCAGAGAGACCCCAGCCAGGTTAGGACTGTGGTGCGTTTTTCAAATAGTCTAATGGTTCTGGTTTGGAATGAGAGAGATGTAGGTAACAATTTGAATACAGAGCAGCATACCAGCTACATGGGAGCAGGCACGGATCCTCTGCTGTGCACACTGCAGTAGAAGGCAGCAGTGAGATGATTACGGTACATTGGCAGCACTGCTTTGGGGACCCAGTATGGGAGTAATGGGGGTGCCTAGGACTGGGGCTAAGCTGTGCTGATAGATGTGTGGAGAAAGCCAGGGGAGACTTTAATTTCACAAACACTCAGGAATAGGAACAAAATCAAAGCTGGCATCTGAATCTATTTCTACTTGTGATGCACCCATCTGCCTTTTAAAATCCAATTTATGGGGCTAGTGAGTGAGACCCAAGCCAGTTCTTAGCTATTAGATCCATACTGCTAATGTCTCTGCCATTTCATTGCATTCATGTCCCAGTGCTGGGAGAGCGACGTCTCTCATGCGGTGTTGGCAGAAATTGATATTAATAAATGGATCTAATATTCTTAAATCTGTATTCTTTCCTGAGACTCGCAGCGACCCCAAAGGGCAGGAGAAATAATAAGTAAAGGCCTAATTCATTATTTATAACCAAGCAAGCCAGGAAAGTAACTCAGGGAGATTACCTGGATAATCCAGCATTAGCATCTTGTTTCAGATATCTTTATTAGGATTCAGCAAAGTCTCCTGGGGGGAATGGAGACAGTGCAGTAAATTCATATGCTAGCCTTTGACCCCATGTGAGGCCCCGGGCATAAAGTTTACCTTAGGCTGCACATGAATTTAATGGAAGGACAAATGGTGTAGGTGTGGGAGAGAGGAGAAGACTGAGGAGTAAGGAATACATCCAGAATGGGGCAGAGGGTTGAGGCAAAAATGGATAAAAGTCACAAGGCAAATCAAATCAGTATGGATTTCAGAACTGTATGCAGGGTCCCAGAAGCCCAACACCCTTTTGGGGCAGAAATGCTGATACAGGACCAAGTAATGGGCTAAGGGCATCTGAGTTAATGTGGTCTTTGGGTGCATCAAATGAGGTATTTCCAGTAGAGATAGGGAGGCGATACTACTGTTACACAAGGTGCCGGTGAGACCTCATCTGGAATACTGTGTGCAGTTCTGGTCTCCCATGTTTAAGAAAGATTAATTCAAACTGGAACAGGTGCAGAGAAGGGCTACTAGGATGATCCATGGAATGGAAAACCTGCCTTATGAGAGGAGACTCAAAGAGTTTGGCTTATTTAGCCTAGCCAAAAGAAGGCTGAGGGGAGATATGATTGCTCTAGATAAATACATCAGAGGGATAAATACCAAGGAGGGAGATGAATTATTTAAGTTTAGTACCAATGTGGATGCAAGAACTAATGGATATAAACTGGCCATCAGGAAGTGTAGACTTGAAATTAGACGCAGGTTTCTAACCATCACAGGAGTGAAGTTCTGGAATAGTTTCCCAAGGGAAGCAGTTAGGGCAAAAAACCTAGTTGGCTTCAAAACTGAGCTTGATACATTTTGGAGGGGATGGTATGATGGGACAGCCTAGTTTGGCAATTGACTGATCTTTCACTACTGGTGGTAGATATGCCAGTGGCCTGTGATGGAATGTTTGATGGGGTAGGTTCTGAGTTATTCCGAGAATTCTTTCTTGGGTGTCTGGCTGGTGAGACTTGCCCACGTGCTCAAGGTTTAACTGATCACCATATTTGGGGTTGGGAAGGAATTTTCCCCTAGGGCAGATTGGCAAAGGCTCTGGGGGGTTTTCGCCTTCCTCTGTAGCATGGGGTATGGGTCACTTGCTGGTGGATTCTCTGTACCTTATAGTCTTTAAACCATGATTTGAGGATTTTAATAACTCAGTCATAGGTTAGAGGTTTATTGCAGGGCTGGGTGGGTGAGGTTCTGTGGCCTGCAATGTGCAGGAGGTCAGACTAGATGATCATGTTGGTCCCTTCTGAC
>ML675621.1:7497761-7686509 GCA_007922155.1 Mesoclemmys tuberculata
GACGCATCAGACCTGGGGTGGGGGGCCCATATCACCGGTGGTCTGACCACGCAGGGACGCTGGTCCCAGGGAGAGACTGCCCTCCATATCAATGTCAAGGAACTGAGGGCAGTCAGACTGGCATGCGAAGTGTTTCGCCACACTTTATTGGGGAGAATGGTGCAGGTGTTAACAGACAATACCACTGCGATGTACTATATCAACAAACAAGGGGGGGCGTGCTCCTCGGTGCTGTGCCAGGAGGCGCTTCGACTTTGGGACTTAGCGGTGAGGTACAACTTTTGTTTAACCGCCTCTCACCTCCCGGGGGTCAGGAACGATGAGGCGGACCGCCTCAGCAGGTCGTTTCTACCTCAACACGACTGGTCGCTCCACCCGCAGGTGGCGGACAGAATTTTCCGCGTGTGGGGTGTTCCCCGTCTGGACCTGTTCGCATCAGCTTGGAACATGAAGTGCCCGAGGTTCTGCTCGCTCAGCGGTCGCGAGCCGGGCTCCCTTTCAGACGCGTTCCTAATCGAATGGACGGGGACTCTCCTGTACGCGTTCCCCCCCCCTTCCCGCTCTTGCCCAGGGTCCTCTTGAAAATCAAGAGGGACAGAGCGGATGTGATCCTGATCGCCCCAGCGTGGCCGAGGCAATACTGGTTTTGCCTGCTTCAGGACCTGTCGGTCGCTCCCCCGATCGAGCTCCCGAGGAGACCGGACCTGCTCTTCCAGGACCACGGTCGCCTGCTGCATCCCAACCTGGACTCCTTGCACCTCACGGCCTGGAGGCTCTCTGGCTGACGGAGGAGGAGAGAACCTGCTTGGAGCAGGTCCAGCGCGTGCTGTTGGGAAGCAGGAGGCCCTCCACACAGATTGCCTACAGGGCCAAGTGGAGGTACCTCTCCCGTGCAGGCGATTCTTGACTACCTGCTGCAGCTTAGGCTACAGGGGTTAGTGCTAGCCTCCCTCAGGGTGCACCTAGCAGCCATCTCGGCGTTCCACCAGCCGATGGAGGGGCGGTCCCTGTTCTCCAACCCCATGTCGGTGAGGTTCCTCAGGGGGGTCGAGAGGCTGTACCCGCAGGTCCGTGACCCGGTGCCTCCCTGGGATCTGAACCTGGTCCTCGACAAACTGACGGAGCCCCCCTTTGAGCCCTTGGCCACCTGCCCCCTGCTGGTCCTGTCCTGGAAGGTGGCCTTTCTCGTGGCCATTACCTCGGCTAGGAGGGTCTCCAAGCTAAGAGCCTTGACTTCGGAGCCCCCTTATACCGTGTTCTTCCGGGATAAGGTTCAGCTTAGGTTCCTGCCTAAGGTAGTCTCCCGGTTCCATTGTAACCAAGATATTTTCCTCCCTGTGTTTTTTCCTAAACCGCACGGGTCCGAGGACGAGAGGAGACTACACACCCTCGACGTCAGGAGGGCGCTGGCGTTCTATCTGGACAGGACGAGGCCGTTTTGAAGGACCATGCAGCTCTTCGTCGCGGTGGCAGAAAGGATGAGAGGCTCCCCGGTGTCCACACAGTGCATCGCCAAGTGGATCACCGCCTGCATCTGGCTCTGCTATGAGCGTGCGGGTGTCCAGCTTCCCGGACCAGTGACGGCGCACTCAACAAGGGCCCAGGCCGCATCAGTGGCCTTCCTAGAGAGGGTTCCCCTGGAAGACATCTACAGGGCTGCCACCTGGTCTTCCGTGCACACCTTCGCCGCGCACTATGCCGTCGTCCAGTAGGCCAGGGACAATGCGCGCGTGGCCAGGGCCGTGCTGAGGGCAGCCCACCGTTAACTCCTACCCGCCTCCAGGTAAGGCTCGTTAATCACCTAAGTGGAATGCATATGAGCAATCACTCGAAGGAGAAAACGTAGTTACTTACCAGTAACTGTTGTTGTTTGAGATGTGTTGCTCATATCCATTCCACACCCACCCTCCGTCCCCGCTGTCGGAGTCGGCAGAAAGAAGGGACTGAGGAGGGGAGGGGCCGGCAGTGCTATATGCACCGCCATATGAGGGCGGCACTCTAGGGGGCGCTGGGACCAGCCCCTGCAGGGGCTGCTAGAAAAGTTCTCCGGAGAGCTGTGCACGAGGGCGCGCACACACCTAAGTGGAATGGATATGAGCAACACATCTTGAAGAACAACAGTTACTGGTAAGTAACTATGTTTTCCTTCAGTCTCTCCTCATAAGTCTTGTGCTCCAGCACCTTATCATTTTTGTTGCCCTCCACTGGACTCTCTCCAACTTGTCCACATCCTTTTTGTAGTGGGGGGCCCAAAACTGGATACAATACTCCAAATGCGGCCTCACCAATGCCAAATACAGGGGAATAATCACTTCCTGTCATCTGCTGGCAATGCTCTTACTAATGCATCCCAACATGCCATTAGCCTGTCTTTACTTTGCTTGTGGCCAAATCCCAAAGAAGAGTGCAGAGAGGATTCTCTCACTAGAACTTGTTCCATCCCTCCCAGTCCTCCTCATCCTGGACCATACAAAAGTGATTCCTCATGGTACATAGTAGTGAACACACCATGTGGCAGGGAAGGGCCCCTCTGCTGGAAACTGATTGGAGAGGAAGGAGGAGAGCTCCCCATGCAACAGAGGACTGGGGCAAAGCTTTGTAGCAGTGCTGGCAATGAGTAACAGCTGTAGCTCCACCTCTGGGTAAAATTTCAGGGGTTTCAGTGATGGGGCTTCCTGCCCTGCACTTCTCGTTCACGGTCCTTGGCACATACCTGGGTCCACGCCTGGGGGTGCTGCTGTGCAAACCTGAAACCAGTGTACTTTGTTTTCCTCAGCTCTGCTGTTGGGCTCAGATGCACTATTGATTGACACAAAATGGGAAGTCACGGCAAAGATGTGGATGATGTGAAATCCTCCAGGGCTGAAGGTGGCAGGCCACCCTGGCTCACGGCATTGGATGTCCCTGTGGGGGAATTTCAGCTCTGCAGTATGGGGATTTCATAGCATACTCCCTGAGGACAGGTCTGGACAGTGGGGCTGCAGAACATGGGCAATGCCCCAGCATGTCTGTCTCCTACTCACTCTAACTTCTACTTTAGCATCTCCCTCTCTCATTGTTTCTCCTTTTCATCCCATCCCATGAGAGAAAGGGTTTTCATGTCTTTTTAGGCCCCCATAGTCACTGCCATCTGCTTGCTGAAGAGACTTGCCAAGGACCATCTCCGAGTAATAATAATCACGCTTAGCATCTAAATGGCACTGTGTATGTTCAAAGTCCTGTGCAGATGTTATTTGACTCCTCCTTAGAGCCCCCAGGAGGGAAGGTAAATATTAGCACTATTGCACAGATGAGGAACCTGAAATTGCAACAACTAATGTGAGCACTAACTGCCAGACAGCCTTATCAATTGTTTTAATTTGACTGATTGTTAAAATGTTGCATAGATTAAGTATAAGATCATAAGACCTACCTCTCCCCTAGCCCCTGATCTGACACACTAGGCCTGAAGGCAGTATTGGCACTTTTGCCCCAAGGTTGGGACAAGCTGTATTGCCTCTCTGCAGAGCCCTGAAGAAGTTGTGACATCTTCACATCCAGAACATCTGTGTGTCTCTCTCATGTGACCCAGCACTGTGGTTAGTGCCATCATTTTGCAGCAGTGCTAATGTGCTTGGGTCTTGAAAATAGCCTCATGGCAGGAAACCTGGAAGAAAACAGTGAAAGGAAGAGAACTTTGGAGTAGAGTGGCCTACAGCTGTATTAATCTTGTGGGACAGAGCAGCTATGTTATGAGGCTGTGATGCTGCTCTGGGCTCTTCTCATTGGGATATGGCAGAAGATGATGAGGTAATCTGTAGTTTCATCATCACACGGTGATGCCAGAATAAATTCAAGCCTCTTTAATTGTTCTGAGGTGAATCCTCATGACAAAGGTGCAAAAGGGGGCCTCTCAGGAAGCAGAGAGTGGTTGTCTTTGAGCTCTGCAGGCTGGAGGGCAGAATTTTCCAGACTTGTGCAGTGAGCAAAATGGAACTGGAAAAGGCCCCTTTTAGGGACCCACAAATGACTGGAAATAGATAAACTCCCACTGTAAAGACCAAGCCCAGGTTAGTGTGACGTGTCAGAGTCTCAGGCCAGTAAGCACCTGTGTGGGCTCTGCTGCGCCGACACCTACTTCTCAGGGCAGGTGGAAACCGGCGCGGCCCTGGGTCTGCAGGAGGCTCTCACAATGGACCCCTCTGTAGAGGGGATGATGCCTTCTGGGCCCCAGGGTCCTGGAGCAGAGTGTCAGGCCCTG
The DNA here is from genome assembly GCA_007922155.1 of Mesoclemmys tuberculata. Lineage (NCBI taxonomy): Eukaryota > Metazoa > Chordata > Testudines > Chelidae > Mesoclemmys > Mesoclemmys tuberculata. The sequence continues at coordinate 7,502,002 of ML675621.1, forward strand.
AGTTGCCTCCCTTGCAGCCCTCGGGTGTCAGGTTTGTTGTTCTTTCCCCCCTCCAAGGCCTGCATGTGAGCTATGGAGGTTGTCTGGGAAGCAGACCATCCAGGCAGCTGCTTGCTTTACTTGTGCTTAAGGCAGATGGTGCCTTGGACATTCAGTCCACTCATGTCCCACATCTGGCTGAGGCTGGCCAATTATCAGTGTCATTGTCAGGCAGGTAGTGACTTCTCCTCTCCAACAAAGCCACCAGGTGATGGGGATCTAATCTAACAGAGATGTAGAGGGAGTTGTGCCTGGAAATTGTTTCCACGCTATCCTCATCGCTCCTTTCTCTTCCCACCACATCACCTGGATCTAGTGTTACCACCTTTGAAATGCAAAAAAACTACACCCCCCCCCCCCGCCAGGGAAGGCCCCCGCGGACCCAACACCCAGGGGCAGAGGGAGCACCCCCCCCCCCCCCCCCAATTGCCATTTAGAGTATCTAGATAGAGAACACATATAGATAAGATTGATAACCTCACTCTCGCATGACTCAAACCCTCTCTCATACACGCGTGGTGGTCTTGCATGTTGGTGGGCAGACAGCTGCCATATTTCCAGCAGTTTTGATCTGTTGTTGCTTAAATTGCAGGAGTGGGAACACTGCAGCAGCTTTAGCTGGGCACAGAACTTTTTGACATTAGACTTCCCAGTGTATTGTGGTGATGATGCAAATCTTTAGATCCACTTAAAAAAACCTGGCAGATTAAATTATTTTTCTAGCAACTGGCAAATCCATAAAAACTGGCCAGACCGGTCACATACTGGCCAGGCGGTAACCCTACCCGGATTCCCTGTAGGCAGCATTTCCTGCTTAGCTGACAAAGGGGCTGCTTCTGGGTAGCAGGATGGATTTCTTGTCTCTTTCTTTGTTTCTGTCCTTCCTCTCCCTGTTCCTTCTCCTGGTTTCCCTCTTCCTTCTTTCTTGTGCCCTCCCCTCCTGGGTTCCCTTGTCTGTCTATCCCTTGTCATCTGCCACCTCTCTTATCCGCCCAAGGGTGTTCTGCTGCTCTCCCCTGCTTGGTCGACTCAAGGTTCCAGGTCTGTGGGCCTGAAGACTTTGAGGCATGGGGGGGTCCAATTCTGAGTAACCCTGTTGGCTTTAATAAAGCTACTCACATGAGTAAGGGCTGCAGGATAGGCTGTGGGTGCTGCAGCTGCTCCCTCTCTCTCTGTCTCTGTAGGTAAGGGTAGATACAGACAGAGATCTCTGTATGCTACAAAAACATAGTCTTTTCTTAGACAAAGCCTCTGTTTTGCTGGAGTTGATCTTGTGTAATTGGTGTGGCAATCACGTGCCCTGTATCTCTGCCGGAGAGGAGGGGATCACACAGAAAGGCAGTGGCAGCAGCAGCAGCCCTGTAGTCCCAGGCTGCAGTGTGCTGGTGGCACTCACAAGCAGTCGTAAATTCCATTTCACTCATATCTGCAAAAGCTGATGCAGTCAAATAAAGCTGTTCTGACAGCAGCGTTTAATAGCCCTGCTGTCTGCAAAACCTCGGGTTCACATACTCGTTGACAATGGATGTGTGTTTTTACAAAGCTAGAATTTACTGTCTTAGCACTGGATTTACAGCCCAACCAGCCACTCAATACCCCTACGCACAAAGTACTGAGAGGGAGAGAGAGACAATGTTTGTTCAGACCAAAAAGCCGCTTTTGTGCTTCCCTGCTTGCTGAAGTCAGCAGAAAATTAACTCATCAGTCACCATGGCTAGGGCATGAGGAGGAAGCCAGCCAAGCCCAGGGAAGGCAGACAATGAAGCAAGGTGTCTCTCCTTCCAAAGTCCTTTGTCTTTTGCCGTGCATGTCTGAGCTGTGATTTGAACTGTGGTAGCGGTTGCGGTGGTTTGAGGCAAGCCTGGTGCGAGGTTCTGCAGGTTTCCTGTCCCTCAAAATTATTCCATCTCCCTCCCCACCTCTGCTAGGCCCTTGGGGAAGGTGCAGATTGATAGGAGTGGGGTGTCTTTTAGATGAGACATGGAACCAAGTTTCTTCGCACCGATGGCCATTAAAAATCGGTGCTTTTCACAAGGACAAGGGCACCCTACACGTATTCCAGATTCACTATTAATAACGACACTGGAACAAATCCAGTTCTGGTTCAACTCCATTGACTTTAATACAGTTGCAGCAGGGAAAAATTTGGCTCATTCTGCCTGCTTCAATTCCCTTTGCCGTTTCAACTGGATATAGCAGTTTTTGTTTCCTGCCTTGTGCCATTCCAGTGCATTGTTGCATTCCACCCCAGAAGTGGCTGCATTTCAATGATTCATAAAGGTGCATGACAGTGCTTTTTTCCTGACTGCAGTCAAGTCAGTTTCTAACACTTTGCTGGAAACAAGCAGTTGAACTTGCTATCTGTATGACTATGGGGGTGCCTGTCAGAGCTTGCATGGCACATAGCAGTGCTTGCAATTACTATCAGGACCAAAGGCTGCATGGTTAGTCATCTTATTACCACATGGATCTTCTTGGGGCTCTTTCTTTTTCTGCAGTGTTCAACATTTGAGCCTGTTCCTTATAATGCCGGCAGTAGTCGCTCTATGGTTAAAGGTGCAGCAAGCTATCCTTACTGAGGTTAAGATTTTGTCAGTTATTTTTAGTAAAAGTTGGGGACAGCCCCTGGGCAATAAACAAAAATTTATAGAAGCCTGTAACATGTCCCTAACTTTTATTAAAAATAACTGTGATAAAATGGGGCTGACTGGGGGGATGAGAGCCTGAGCCCCATGGGGGAGAGGGGTGGTCCAGCATCCACTGCTGCTACAGTTGACTGTTCCGGGGCCTTCTGCTGCCCACAGCAGCTTGGCGCTCTGGGTCTGCGATCTGCGAGGCCAGCTCCCATCCTGCTGCCCCAGGGCTGAAAAAGAAAATGTCACGGAGTTCTCTGGAATGTCTCTTGTTATAAAGCCCTATTCTTTCTAACACAGCCTGGTCCTGAGTAGGAATGGTTCAGCTGTGCCAACGTGGGCTGGGATAGAGGAAAGACCTCAGAAATCATCTCTCTTATTAATTAGTATCTAAGCTAAATTTCAAATCAAAACTTTTGATGGAAAGTTGGGATCATGTACAGTCCATCCAGCTGTTTGCAGGGCCTCGCTGAGGTTTTTGGGGTCGGGGGCAAAATCTGTAAGTGAAACAAATTAAAAAAAACAAACTCAAGGATGCAAAACCACTCAGGGAAGGCCCAGGTTGCAACACCACTTGATTTGGGGGCCCTCTGAAAAGGAGGCCTGGGGCAGACTGCCTCTTTTTGCATTCCCCCACCTCTAGGTGGCCCTGGCAATGTATCTACCTAGCTATCTAGATGAGAGATTTGTATGCTGCCTTTCAGCATAGTATCTCAGGTCTCCCAGGTTGAATAGATTGGCAAACTTCATGGGACCTTCAGCTTTTCCTCTTTCCCTGGTTACACGCAGCTCTACGTGTGCTTGGGTTCCTCTTTTTGGGAGGGGCAGCGATTTAATGTCATTATGGTTGCGGTATCAAACAGGTGGGGCTTGCAGCATTCCCAGAAGATGATCAGAGTCTGTGGCGGTGCGATCACCTCTGGAATTTGTTCCACAGTCCTATGCCCAGGCATTGCAATGTGCATTGTTCCAGAGGAGTGCAACTGTCTTAGCAGTTCATACATGGAAGGAGTCAAATAGGTCACTGAACCCTGATACCAAATTGCATAGGGTGCGTTCAATGCCCTGTAGAAAGATGCCATTCTCTGATCAGCTCCACAGCTTTGGAGAGTTGTTTCTAGAGAGCTCTAGGGCTGGTCTACACTAGAAAAGTAGACTGACCCAGACACGTCACCCACACCACTGAGCAACGTAATGAAGCTGACCTAAATCCCTGTGTAGACAGCACTAGGTCAATGTTAGAATTCTTCCATCAAACTGCCTATTGCTTCCTAGGAGGTGGATACCTCTGCCAATGGGGGAACCCTACCTGTCAGCGTCAGTAGTGTCTATGCTGAAGCACTGCTGTAGAGCTGCTGTAGCATTTTAAGGGTGGACAAGTCCCTAACATTCATTAAAAATATTCACTTGGTTTGTATAGGACTTCTCCTTGATAGCGCCTTCTGCCCCTGCTTTCCTTCTGTTAGGCCCCATGCACCACTCCTCTGCCTCATATCTTTGGGTTCCTCCTGGGATCTCCCATTCTGCTTCTAGCCCTCCACTCTTGCCCTCCTGCTTCAGGTACCCATTCCCTTCCAATGTTTTTCTCCAGGACTGCTTTCACAGAGGTGTGTGTGAGAGAGAGAGAGAGAGACTGACTGACTACATAGTGTGGGTGAGGGGCTGGCAGACCTCCTAGCATGAGTGAAAGCAATAACAAATCTGGGAGATGATAGTCCCTGCCCCAAGGAGACTGAAAAGCAGGGCAAGTTGAAGAGGGGGGGCACCTGGGGCAGGGTAAGAGAGAGGCTGTCCTGTGGCTGGTGCATGGCACAATGGCATGAATGGGGAGAGACCAAAGGTAGCAGAAGGGAGAGAGGGTTGGATGGGGCGTGGGGGATGGACTGGGAGTGGAGATGCAGGCAGGGGCAGCCTTTCGCAGAACCTTGCAGGTGGGATAAAGAACTTAAATGTAATACTGGGGGAGAAAGAAAGCCAGTGAAGGAGGAGGAGGTATAATGGTATCTGAATGGCCTTCTCTAGGGTGGGAGGGAAGTTGAGTCTCTATGGCTTATTCAGCCCTTGGCCTCTGAGCTAGGCAGGGGCAATTAGCAGCAGTCATGGTGGTGGTTTCTATGACATCCACTGGAGGCTGGAGTGAGACCGTTCATGCCCCCATCCCAGCAGATAGCTGTGCCTATATCAACTAGAGGGATGCACTCCATGTGCTCATGTCTCTCACTGACATGCTGAGGAGGAAATCCCTTCCCAGCCCCACGTTCTTTGACCTAGTTAGCCAAGCCTCCATCCTTTCCTTCAGCTCTCACCTTTATCCACTTAATCCCCTCTCCCCCCCGTGTTAGCCCATGTATTGTCTCTTCCCTTGGTTACTTCATCGGGAAAGCACAGAAACACCCTCCTAGTCACTTTGCCCCTCCTCCGTAGGAATACGTGCACCCCTGGACACAGGGCCTGGCCCAGGAGCTGAGGGCTATCTTTCGGAGGGCTGCCCAAAGTGTGTGTGTCTGCTGGGTTTCTCCCAGGGGTACTTAGCAGTGCAGAGGCAGAAGCAGGAGTGAAGGGGAGTGGATGCAAGGTGGGAGTTTATATAATCTGTGGGGAGTGTGGATGTGTGTGGGGTTTGGAGACCTTGTAGGGGGGCTCTAGGATGAATCTCCTGGGACTGATTTTTGGAAAACACTGGCCTACTAGTGCAATTAGATACATTCCCAAGGCAAAATGTTGCTATTCATAAAGGCTAGGTCTATACTGATGGCAGCAAATTCACCGTCATCAGATCGATTTCTCTGGGTCGACTGAGCGGTCAGTAAAGACCCGCTCAGTCAATCCAGAAATCGACCTCCGAAAGTGGCACAGCGCAGTATGGACGCCCCACAGAATGGAAGCAGTGGAGTTGACATAACTTACGCAAGTTTTTTACGTCACTTGCGTATCTCCCGTCGACTGCCACCGAATCTTGGAGGTAAGTATAGACCAGCCCAAAGAGTTAGCTGAGCCTCGACTGGCTCGGCAGTATCCAGAGAGGGGCGACGTCCAGCAGAGACAGGGAAAGCACCCAGAGGTGGAACTTTCACAACGGGTGGCTGGGAGCCGGGGCCTGCTCTAGCGCACCCCAGCACACTGCTTTGCATTGCCTCTTGCTCGTGTCTGTATGCTGTCTCTGTAGGCTGCGGGTGGTTTGGGGTGGGAACATTATCTTCAGACATGTCTTGAAGACACTTCATGCACATTTGGTCTCATGCAAATTATTATGATTGCATTAGTAAACTCCGAGCCCCTGTGGAGAGGAGAATGGGACCTGGGTCATTACTGTAATTATTTATGTTGTATAAGCACCTAGGAATCTCAATTAATGTGAGCTCCATGCAGGGTACTTGGCACCCTCGCAAGTGACAGATCTGCCCCATAGAGCCATCTATGTATCAGACAGGACACAGCCGGTGGATGAAACTGGGTGTGATGTGATGAGAGGACAAGGTAGGCACAAAACAGACAGAGCTTAACAGAAGTAACAATCAGATCAGAGGAAAGTCCCCATTTCCCATTGGGCCTGCATCAGATCATTCATTCATTCAATTCTCGCTTAATCCACCATTGATTCCTGCAAAACTCATCACTGTCACATGGGCAGGGTATTGTGCAAAGGTAGATTATACAGCCCATGGGCCATTTGGCTAGAAGGCTGTAATTCGGCCCAACAGCAAGCAGTAAAGGCCTATTCTAGCTTCTCTTTAGTGAGGCACCAGGGCTGACCACAGGCACTTGAGCAGTGTTTTAAAGCAGTGCAAAGTCCTACTGTTCTGATTGGGTGAAGTCTGACACCCACAATGCACTGATGTAAAGGATTGCACTAGCTACCGGGGAAGGATGAACTGGGCCCAAGCAGTTGCCTGAAGCCCTCTGACACAACAGCAACTCTAAAACCCCGGCAGAGGGAAGCATAATTTGCCCCCAGAGAATTTTAATGACTTAGCTAAGGTCACACATCAAGTCAGTGGCAGAGGCAAGAATAGAACCCCGGATTCCTGCTGCGTAGTCTTCTGTACAAACCACTGGATCTCACTTTGAAGAACAAGCAGCTGCTGTAGGAATGGCCATAGGTGGAGCCAGGTGGCATGCCAGAGGTGGGGTGAGTCAGTGACATTAGTGACCTTGCTGATTTATTCATTAGACAGTGTTTAGAAGAGGGAGAGGATTGATTTGTCTGTCACACACAACACCAAGCCAGGAGGCCTGTGAGAAGAGGACTAATTGCGTATCTGATACGGAGGCAAGAGTCTGACTCATCCATTCAGGCAACTTTTAATTTTATTTTCCTGCCATTCAGCCCTTCCACTTTTCATTCTTTCCACTATCTTGGGCTGCTTATTGATGTGAACCTAAATTTGAGAGGTTATTTTGCATCTAAAAGTAGACTAACCAGAATGCAATGAGATGTAGGAGCAGACTCTGAATTATTATTTGTTGGGATTACAGTAGTGGCTAGAGACTCCAGCTAAGATCAGGGCACCATTGTGCTAAGTACTGTACAAACACACACTGGAAGACAGTTTCTGCCTTGAAGAATTTACAATCTACATAGTCAAATCGGAATTATTTCATTTTACTAAAGGGAAACTGTACCACAGAGAGAGAGTAACTGATTTGCCCAAGGTCACACAGGAAGTCTGTTGCAGTGCTAAGAATGAGATCCCAAATTTCTTGTTATAGGGTAAAATGTTCAAGGTAATTTAAGAGCCTACACCCCATGTTCAGAAGCTTTTTAGACATTTAGGGCCAGATTTTTGAAGGTCTGTAGGTACCTACAGCTGGGCACTTAGTGGGATGTTTAAAAGCCTAACTCCTTTAATAGCTCCCAAGTGCCTAAATTGCTTTTGAAAATGAGATTGCAGCTCCTAAATCACAGAGGTGACTTTCAAAATGTTACCCCTAGCTCAGAGCCAGGCAACCCTTCCATTCTGGCTGTGTAGTCCAACCCAGACTACTACATCACAGAACTGCATGTTGCTCTTGGTTCACATCCTTTGTGTGCAATGCGTGTTGCTTACCCAGTGTTTCCTTTGCAGTCGTTGCGGAGTGGGGATTTGTTTTTTGCGCTCCTGTGAATTCCTGCAGAGTGTGAATAATTTGCCAGGCTTTGTTTTCTCAGCTGCCGTCTCTGGTTTTATTGTTCTCTAAGCGCGCTGTAAAACCTCCTGTCTTATTCATGACAAAACACCAGCATCCCTCCCTCATCCTCATAACTGGAAGCTGAGCAAGTTGCTCTTCCCCCTCCCTGGGTGGCATCCGAGGATTCTCCTTCAGAAAAAGAAGTGATTAGTGCTGGAGATAGGTGAGATCAATTTAACGATCCTGTCCCTTTTTGAAACTGCATTTCTTATATATTAGCACCCAGCTTCCTGCTTTCATCCTCTGAGCCTCTCCATCCTTGCTCCAGCAGCAGACTTCAACTTCTGTCCTGAAGGAATGGAGAGATCACCATTCTGCTGGGGTGTCTGAAGTGAATTCAGTCTTTGTTCAGTACTGGGCTTCGTTCCCTGCCAGTGACTCCTAACTCTGATCTGGTGACAGTCTTTGGGGGCCATTAAAGTCAGTTGAAAGACGTCAGTGGGTGTGGAATCAGGTCCTTATGAGGATGTGAGGGAGAATTCATTGTCTGTACTAATTTTGGTTCTTGGATTCTTTCTCACTGCTCTGTTAAAGCAGGCACTTCAGAAAAATTCATACCCCTACAGGAATAGGTACCCATTTGCAAGTGGAGGAAACTGAATTTTCCAGTTCCTTTATTTACCACTAGCATTCTTTTTGCTCTGTAATTTGTGCTGCTCCTCCACAAGTTTGGGGCCTTTATTCTCTAGTTGCATGGTTTTGCCCCCTCCCCTGCTCCATCACTTCCTTCAATCAGCCTATTGAAAGTGGTTCTATCTTGAGAATAATCAGTCATTTAATTATGTAAATGAAGGAAGCCCGGGATCTCTGACTCCTGTTGCAAAGCAGAGGCAGCATGAGTCTGCTGGTTTGTTTATGTGCTTCCAGTGAGCTGTTTCTTTAAGCCATGTATTACACCCAGTGCAGGCTTTAAGACGTAAACGAAAATGCCAGCTGAGAGATTCCTGGGCTCTTTGGAAAGCAAAGAGGGATTAATACGTGAGAACTGAATGCCCCCCTCCCTACTCACTTCATCCCTATTGCAGATAAATGAGGGATACCCTCAGTGTGAGGGCAGCATGGGTGGAAAATCAACTGTTCTCTTGCTGTGGAGTGATTTCAGAGACCCTCCTGGGGACTTGAGAGAGGACAGCAATAAAAGTAATAAATAAACTAATGATGGATCCTCCAAAGATCTGGCTAATCCTGCTTTGCATTTCTCTGTAGTGCCTTCTGTCTGTCGATCTCAAAGCACTAATGAATTAAGAAATACAACAAATCCCTTCTTTAGACTTGCCTCCACTGTGATGCTGGTGGTGAGCAGCTTAATGGTAATGGCCAGGCAGGTGGCCTGTCAGTGATTCAGTATTCTCTCTTGTTCACTTGCCAGTCCTATGAAATCACCAAATTGGACACTTGCTAAGAGATGCTTTGAAATCCTATCAGCGCCCTCGTTGTCTTTCCTTCCCTCTCCCTGCATTGCTTTTTATACCCACCTCTCACAGCTTTGTCCCTAGTTAGATTGTCAGCTCTTTGGGGCAAGAACTCTTTTGTTTTTGTTTGTTTGTACAGTGTCCAGAACTATGTGGCCCTGATCCCAATTGGGGCCTGATTTATATACATGACAAATAAGGATCCCTATGAGACTTCTTATCCCCATTCTGCTTCCCTTCTGCCATTTCGTATGGCTGCTCCCAGTCCTGTCTGGGCTAAGGAACCCCAAAAGTGTGCACAGGTAAAGAAAAGAAAGACCAATGGAAAACGTTAAGTGAACTCTTTCTACCTTGTGAATGGTTTGGGGTGAAGGTTCAGTGTGTTGAAAAGGGTGGGAGCATCTTTTAATGGTTAGGAATCTGAAGACTTCCATTCCCAACTGTGCCATTAATTTAGTGTGCAAACCTGGGCAAGTCTTTTCACCTCTCTCTGCCTCATTTTCTCCATCTGTAAAATGGGGATAGTGGTAGAGCAGTATCATGGTGGGGGTGGATGGGACAGGTCTGTGAGGCTAAGGAACTAATATCTGCAGAAAGCTCTTGTGCTAAAATAGAATAAAGCAGTATTTAATATTCATTGATTGCTATTGTATCATTTCATTCAGTGTAAAATTATCTTTGGACCGTTTTCCCTGTTTCTAAAGAGACCCAGGGTGAAACAAGCAACATCATTTGGGAGAGAATAACCTAGAGGTTAAGAGGCATTGCTCACTGGTGGAGTTAATGGGCTGCACTCTTGTGCTAGCTATCCATTTACGTAGTATGCACGACTACAAGCCTTACAAGTGTTAGCATCCATCACCATTGTGGGGAGTTGGGTCATCGCTCTGGGATTCTAACCTTTATAAGACACTTCATCATTTGATGTTGAAAAGACAAAAATAACTGACCTCTTGAAAGGAGGTGCTAGTTGTCCTCCTATTCTATTGTGGCATTCTTTGGACACCAGTTACAGAAGGCGAGAGTCAAAGAGAACTTGTTGAATGACTAAATCGGCTTATAGAGCTTTGTAGCGATTTATTCCGCTCTTTGGTCCTTTGGGTTTGTGTGCTTCTCGTAAATGAGCTTATTATTCTAACATGATTCATGGCTCTGCAGAGGGAGCAGAGGGTGCCTGTGCCGCCAGGGAAGAGAGAGGCACTGGCGCTGGAATATTTGAAGTGTAGATCAAACCGAGGTAAAGCTGAAATGCAGAGGAAGGGAGGGAAAGGAATGGCTGTCCATACAGAGGGCTGATTGACAACCGCACGTGTGATGCAGCTTGAGCAGGAGATGACTCTCCATGATCAGTAGCCTCTGGCACTCATTTCAGGGGCTTAGTGTACTATGTCACCACTTGTGCCCTCTTTCAAGGGCAGCTTCCAACCCCCTGTCTTCCTCCCCTGGCGACTTTCACATTCATCTTTCCTTCCTCCAGGGATTTGCTCCCTCTTCACACAGGGAAATTCAGCCTTCCTTCTGTGGCAACTGGGTTTCTTATGAGGATGATCTGCTCAAGCTCTCCGAAGAGTCTTTCCTGCCCCAGAGATCAAATTCCCCTTAGACCATATGATATGTTGTCCTACTTACTGGCATTGCACAGCTGGCTTAGTCACAGTGGAGCCCCTTTGTCATTGAAGATTAACGCTACAAATGGAAACCAGCAGGCGGTTTGAGACAGGCCTACAAGACGTCCCAGCCCGTCATCCGTGTGTCTGATCTAATCTGTCAGTCAATGTCTCCTTGGCAAGAGTGTGACAGTTTGAGCCAGGCTGTTCAGCCAGATGTCATAGCATGTTTGGTGCCTCTGAGTTTTCAAGGCAAGAAATGGTCCATCTTTTAGTCCCTGTGTTTGTCTTTCCAAGGCATTGAGTGGGAGCTGTGTTCTGCACTGGGCTCACCTGGACATGAACTAGGTGTGCTTTCTCTGAATTGTTCAGTCCCAGGCTAGGTCATAGGGCCATGGTGCAAGTCAAGTAGGTCCAGTCTCAGTTCTGTGTGATTCTTTTTAGCTTTCCCAGAGACTCTCTCAGCAAAGGGTTCTTTGCCTAGAACCTGACAGCTGCTGGTGCAGTTGTGGCTGTGTTCACTCATGCCTGACCTTGGGAGGTCTCCTCTGATCCTGTTGTCTAGAGTCACTTAGGACATCAGGGCCTGATTCTCCTCCCCTTTACACTTGCACCAATCAATAATAACTCTTCTGAAGTCAATGGAGATACACTAGGTGAACAACAGGACAATCAGGCTCACAGTCTTCATGTATACTTGGTCCTGAACTTTCTCACCCTGCTTCTCTACTGATGGACCCACATTTTGGGACTGGAAAGGCTTTACTTTTTGGGCAGCCAATGGAGAATTTATTCTGTTTGTTCTGTTGTGGGTTTGGTGCTCTAACTTACTGGGTTTCTACCATGGAGGCAAGGTATGGTAGCACCAGCCCAGCCCAGAGCAGGCAGCTCCAGCATATAGTGAGAGAGCTTCGTTTTCTGCAACTTTCAGCCCTGGTGAGCAGACACAAAAAGTCCTGCAGGAGCAGTTTGTCGGTGCTTTGCTTATCTTGCCTGAACCAGCAGACTACTGATCGTGCCCACTGCTAAACTAAACCTAATAAAACAGAGAGAGGGAGACAGGAAGCCAAATGCCTCCAGCAGCCTCGCTGGATTCAGTGAGGTTTTGCACAGCATCCACATCAGCACAAAGTAGCCCCTGGCTGATAACCATCTCCAGAGGCTCCTAGCACTAACCATCTGTTAAAAGCATGTGTATCTTTGTATTTGCCTGCTGTGCCAGATGTTCCCTAAAGCTGGTTTCTCCAAATCCACTGGTACACAGTCAGGAAGAGGCAAGGAACCAGCCTGACACTGGGCCAGGGCTCCATGAAATAGTACAGGTAATGGGAGACTCCTGCTTGAGCTCGGGCTGAATTTGGTGCGTGCCGTTCCCTATGTTGGGCAGACCGTGGCACTTTTGCCATGTTCCAGCAGTCAAGATGAGGGGTTTACTGGCTGTTTAACATGACCCTTTTCAAATGTGCTGATGGATGAAGGAGCCACTTCCTGCTGATCCTTTAGGAGGCACTTTGGTATCCAGGCTGGAGAGGTCTATGTAGGCTGGCAATTGGCAGCTGGCTTGGGGGAGCGTGTAATGGAGTGGTTTACTGTTTGCACGGGGTGGAAAAAAGTGAGCCAGTGAAGCTTATTGTGGTTTAAAGAGAAACCAAGTAACTGGGTAAAAAGAGAAGGGACGTGACATTTTTATTATCATTGCTATTTATATTACAGTGGTTCCTAGAGGCTCAACTTAGATCAGGGTGCCATTGCGCTAGGTGCTGTACAAACACATAGTGAGAGACAGGCCCTGCCCCAAAGCTTTGCAATCTAAATAGACAAAACAGCCAGAGGGAGTAACCTGAGGCAGAGGGAGATTGTGTGCTCTTGGGTAAGTACACAGGGAATTTGTTACAGTCAGAAGAGAATCTAGATTGCCAGGCTGAGACTCAGACATGTTTAATCACAAAACCGTCCTTCCAGAAATAGATCATGACAATGGGCCCAAGCTAGAGGCACAAATAAAATTCAGAGCTGGGAGAGACTGATGCGTCTTCACTGGAGCTACAGGTGCTTGCCCCAGCTCTGAGTGTGGCTTGGGGCCAATCTATGCCATGGAAATAAGACAAGAAACAGCGAAGAAAGCGAGTTTGGTTAAATTTGAGAAAGAAGTCCTGGGGAGGAAAAGGGAAATGCCACCCAGAGCAAATCGAGAGGAAATCTACTAGGAGAAATTATAGGGTGTGGGTGTTGTCTTTTTTTTTTTTTTAAATGATGGTTTTAATGGCTGAAGTAATAAGGAAGGAACAGCTCAGTGTTGAGCAGATGTGGAGGCTGGGGCTAGCAGCAGGAGCACAGCCAAGAGCTCTTCCTCCCCAGAATGGGGGAGTATCTCAGCAGCTGTTAGAAAATGTCACTGAATAATCAAACCGAGTGATCACTGATGTCTTGATGTTGTCACTATTTAGGAGAGGTGCAGAGTGAGCTATGGATGCAGTCCTGCAAGGTTCTGAGAGCCTTCTGTTATGGTCTAAGGGTCCTGAGAGTTCAGGACTGGGCTCCCTGCTTGTCTGGAGTAAAGCACTCTCTGTGAAAGGCTTGGTGTTGGATTGTGACTCTGCCAGTTGGTCAGTTCCCTCTCGACTCAGCACAGCATGTGGGCTGGGCTTTTCAAAGGAGTCTGACAGGCTCAGGGGCTCCGAACACACTGCAATTCAATGGGATGTGGATGCCTAATTTTCTTAGGCTTCTTTGGTAATCCCAGAAGTTTCACGCACTGAGGTCCATGACACATAGAACAAGAACAAATGGCTATAACTGGCCATCAACAAATTTAGGCTGGAAATTAGATGAAGATTCCTAACCATCAGAGGAATGAAGTAGTGGAACAGCCTTCCAAGAGGAGTGGGGTGGGGGGAAACCTATCTGCCTTCAAGATTGAGCTTGATCAGTTTATGGAGGAGATGGTATGATGGGACTGCCTACAGTGGCATGTTGGCCATCTGCAGCTGCTAGCAGCAAATAGCTCCAGTGGCTGGTGATGGGACACTAGGTGGGGATGGCTCTGAGTTACTACAGAGAATTCTTTCCTAAGTGTGTGTCTGGTGGGTGGTGGATTTTCTGTAACTTGTAGTTTTTAAACCATGATTTGAGGACTTCAGTAACTCAGCCAGAGGTTAGCAGTCTTTTACAGGAGTGTGTAGGTGAGGTTCTGTGGCCTGTGATGTACAGGAGGGTCAGATTAGATGATCATGATGGTCCCTTGTGACCTTAAAGTCTATGAGCCTACATGCTAGGGGCCAGATTCTAACAGCTGTATTTAAGTTGAACACTACCCTCTGTAGTTGCAGATTGATTTACTATCAGTGATTGGATTCTTTATCACTTGGAGTATATTATTCAAGATTGGCTGTTTTTCTAAAAAATCTGCTGTAGCTCAGCCATAAATTACTGGGTTTGCAGAAATCACTGGGTGAAATTCTAGGGCCTGTGTTATGCAGAAATTCAGACCAGATGGTCACACTGCTCCCTTCTGGCCTTAACACCTCTGCATCTTTCAGCTTTCTGGAACAAGTCACAGTGGTACAAGTCCTGTTTTGCACTGTTGCAGCACAGCTACCCTGGGGGTTTGCAATGATGTAGCTACAGTGGAACAAATGAAATTACCAGAGGCAGGGCCTTCCAATGAGCATGCCTACTGTAGTAAAAGCTACTTTGCTGCTGAATCATAACACTACTTGACAATATAAACAACAACAAAACTGCAAAGATCAGCAGACCCTGAAGGCCCTGGTCAGCACACATCTATCTGGATTTCTTCTGTTATGCAGAGAAGAGTTATCTCCTGGGAGGGAATGCTCCAAGCCCTACTTTTCTCAGTGGGAAACCTGGACTTGCTGAATAGAAGACTGAACTTCAAAGATTAGCCTGTGCCTTCCAACAGCAGATGATTGGCTCAGCAAATGGGCCAGATGTGGGGGCATATTGGAGACAGGATACAAGATGTGGGTGGAAGAGGAAACCTGGGCAGCCTCAGAATGGCCTGAGGACAGGGTTGTTTAATGCTCCTTTCACCCACAGCATATGTTTGGTATCTGGGAATCCTTTGCTTTACACACATGGTTTACTGGTTAAAGCCATTGGGTTCAGAGCTGGGGCAATGACACGTGTGAGCATGTGTGGGGAATCCTATCACTAACCTGAACAAACGGTCAAGGACTCTCCAGGATCCAGTGATTTAGAAAGGGGGTCAGAGTTTTTCATATCTCATCCCACTATAGTTAACGGGGAAAACAAAAGCTGCTGGCTGGCTCTCTATAGACTAAGGAGCCTCCTGAAGGGAACACAGTTGAAATAATTCTCCTCTGTTCCCTCTTCATCTTGGTCCTGATTGAGGAAAGCATTCAAGAATATGATTAGTTTTAGGCACATATTTAAGTTCCAGTTAAATCAACAATGCAAAGCTTCAATTTTCCATTGACTTCAGTGGGACCTAGGGCTAAAGTTAAGCACATGCTTAAGTGCTATTTTGAATAAGGATGCTTTCCTGAAATGGAGCCTCTGGGAAGAGTTGGGTTCCTTCCTGGTCAGAGTTGGGCCCATTAGTAGGTCATTGTTATTTATATTACTGTAGTGCGGAGGAGCCCCGGTCATGGACGAGGACCCCACTGTTAGGTGCTGTACAAACACAGAACAAAAAGACAGTTCTTGCCCCAAAGGGCTTACAGTCTCAGAAGGAAACCCAGGATGGAATGATGTTTCTCTTGCCCCCACTCATGGACAGGATCTGGGCCTATGCATGGAACTGCGTGCGGAATAGCAGGGTGGAATGAACATGGAGACTGAATTGCCTTTCCGTGCACTTTCACAAAGAAAATCTGACAGATAAAAATGTACTGAATTGTTTCTGGACCCACCGGGGTGTTTCCTGAGCTGAAGTATTGTTTACACTTCCTTTGCATTGTGGGTTTCTGTTTTAACATTAAACATGCCTGTAGAACAGGTTTTTATGTAACTTCATTCCTCCAGAGCTTTTGCACACCACATGTGTGGGAATAATCTTTCCAACCAGCAGGGGCAGACAGAAGTAAAATGGAAGCTTAGCAGTTTCAATTGACCCTTCAGAAAGAGTCTCCCTGAGTCTGGCAATTTTCTTCAGTCTCCAGCAGGTTGATGATGTTCCCCGTATCTCCTCAGACACAGAAGTGGAGAGACATGTGGGTAATTACCTGCTATTGCTATCATCTCCATATCAAAGCAGCATTGGTAGTTTGGCCTACCTGGCCTGATTGGCCTTTTCCATGTCTGACTCCTGTGATTCTGTGCTAATGAGCCACTCCTTCGTAGTGGGGCAACCAAGGATTCATGGAGGTTGTATCAGAACATAGCGAGAATACTGGGGAACTCAGAGGATGACCTGTTCACCTTGTATATGTGTTTGCATTTGCTTGCCTTATTTTTGGTGGGCCTATGAAATAACAAATTTCCGTGCCTCTTTGTTCACCCCACTATGCACAAGGCTGACTTGAGGATTTTCTTAAACCGCTGAGCTTATTCTTCACTGCCTTGCTTTACATTAAAAAGCGTATGTTCAATCTTTAGCATCCCAGACTCCTGGCTCCTCTGATGTCCTAAAACTATTAGTTCTCCACTCATCCACGACGTCTTCCAGGAAAAACAGGAGGGACAAGACCTGCATTTCTAATTTAAGGAACAAGCAGTGAACAAAACCCAAAGGCTGCCAGGCCATCCTTCATACACCATAGGGAAGCAAAAAAAGACACACCCCTTTTTTCACCGTTTGCAGCTCACCTTTAAATATAATATTAGTAGCCCTTCTGAAGGGGGGTGGTGGATGGGAATAGGCTAGTTTCTCTTTAAATAGTTTGTGAGCCCTCAAGTGGTGCTCACCACCATGTTCTGTGTTTTTGAGAAGCTGCCAGAAACCAGTGTGAATGTAGCTACTCTGTGTGTGTTTGTGCACTCCTACTTTGAAATGAGTGTAGATTGAAGTGCACTGAGGACCCGTTAGTGTGCATCACCAGGGTCCTAGTGGATATTTAGTGCACAGCAGGCTAGCATGGGATTCACACCCTGCTTTGCAGGAAGCTAAGTTTTTGTGTGTGGGCAAGCCCAAATACAGTTATCGGGGACCAAGTGTGTGATTTCTTCATGTTGTAGTGTAAAAAGCAAAAGACACCATAAAGGAGAATGAAGAGGCTGAGGAGGGAAAGGGTGTTTTGGCAAAATTCCAGGGTCACAGCAGTGGAGCCTTTCTGGCTCTCAAATGTAAGCTACCCGTTGATATTACATTAATATTCTTGAAGGCAAGGTTAAGTCATATTCAAATAACCATTCCTCACAGGCTTTGTTAATAAGTTCTCTGGGAGATTTTAATTTTAAAACTGAAAAAAGCCCATATCACCCAGCACTCCTTTCCTACCGGACCATAAATGGTGGGAACAGACCTGCCTAGAGTCTCACACTTGGCCTCCTGCTGGTCATCTGCAATTTCATTTGAGAAAGGGGAAAGAAATACACCAACCAAAGAGACATCGTCACAGCACGTAAACATAATGAAAGGAAAGGGCATCGTGCGTTTGGCACAGGGTTGTATTTCTAGGCTGGAAATGTGATTTCTTCTGTTCTAGGCACAAAGTAGCTTTTCCATTTGGATTGCAGAGCTGGAAAATGTTTATTTGATAATGTTCCTGTCTGGCTCAATCATAGCCTGTGCAAATACAAAGCACTGCTCTGAGAAATTTGTCTGGGGTAGCGTTGGGCGTGTCTTTGTCTGTGTACCTGTACGTATGTAATAATCCATCGTGCTTGTGTTGGTAAGAGTAATTATCTGATTTACAGTAGGGCTGAGAGGCCAATAGTTGTAGGCACTGTACTTACAAGTGAGACACTTTTCCCTGCCCAAGAAGCTTAAGATCTAGGCAAAGCAGGTAGAGAAAGCGGTGTTGTCCCCATCTATAGAGATTGTGATTTGCCCCAGGTCACTCAGGGAGTCTGTGGCTGAGCCAGGATTTGAATGCAGATCTCCAGAGTCCTTAACCACAAGCCCAGACTTCTTTTCCAAGATGCCTATCTGAGTATGTTATACATGTACCTGAGTCTGAATGGGAGTCTGGATCTGCATGTCCGACTTTGCACGTCTGTCTTTCAGTTCAGACATGTCTGGGAGGAGCTTGGAATCTTGTAACAACAGATGCCTATTGCAGGCAACATACACACACCTTCACAAAGTGTGCACACAATTGGGGAGCTAGGAATGGAACCCTGGTCTTTCAGCTCCAAAAAACCATAGGTCTCCTCCTCCTCCTCCTCTCCCCGCCCCCCGAACTAGAAGAGAACTCCTCTGACATCAAGCACTGACAGAGTGTGCTTTTATTTATTTATATGCTTTAGCTGCTCCTATCTATATTGCAGGGCCACACACAGCAAAATATTTACACACCGTAATGCTTTTTTATTTTCCTTTCTGTAGTAAGCACTCAAGTGCGTGGATGAGACATAGAGCCACGTGTCCTCCTGAGTTTGTGTGGGGAAATGTGAGCACTGAGATGTATTTAGTACATACATGGTGGGGTATCTCTTCTGTGATGCCAGCCTTCAAGAAGAGAATAAGCCTGGATGTCTTCACTGTAGGCCTA
This sequence comes from Mesoclemmys tuberculata, assembly GCA_007922155.1. NCBI lineage: Eukaryota > Metazoa > Chordata > Testudines > Chelidae > Mesoclemmys > Mesoclemmys tuberculata. The sequence goes on from ML675621.1 coordinate 7,520,499, forward strand.
GAGCAGGGGTCGGCAACCCGCAGCTCCAGAGCCACATGCGGCTCTTCAGCCGCGGTAAGCTATATTTTGCCTCTCCAGACTATAGCTCTTCTGATAGTAAAGGTTGCCGACCCCTGGCCTAGAGCCTCAGGGATGCATTTACTTCATGTTTAATGAAGAGGAACAGGATTCTAGAACATGTAGACTTCAAACACTAGTAAATACCTTCAAGTGTTTGGAAGGTGTGAAAACCACGGAAGGTAAGGAACTATTTAGAATATAGCCATGGGGATAACCTCCCAGGTATGTTTATCATGAAATCAGGTTCATGAACTGTTTGATATCACAGTTGGAGCACACAGTTTTACAGTGCCTCGTATTCAGAAAGATGCTCCGGTATACAGGACTCTGTTACATCACACTTGAAGCCTAGATTTTTGTTGGTAAATGTCGGGAAACATTGATTTCAATGTGTACACACAAACTGATGAAAAAACATTTTCATTGACAACAGCTGAAATTTACAGCTAGGCAAAGTAAGAAAAATGCTGCATGAAAACTTATTAGTTTGATGTAAGGATAATTACTTTGTATATTTTGACATGTAATGTTTTCAGTTGTGTGTTAATGGTGTTAAAGCTCCATTTTTGAATCTCAGCATCTAGTCATTAAATAATTATTGCCCAAGACCCCCCCCCCCAATTTACCATAACTTAAAATTTAACGTATGCAAGAAATGCTTAAAATTCATAATTTTGCACAACTGTGAAAATTTAAATGGATATAAATAGAAGAAATGCTTAATAATAAATATTTATATTATCCATCAAAATTATATTTAAAAAATTGAACTCTGCCAAACCTAGATACAATTTTTAGGTGTGTCAAAAGGTAAAACAATTAGATAGTAGACAGGAGTTGGAAGCATTACAGAAGGTAATGTCCCAGTGCACTGCCTCTCTGCTAGAACGAGCCGCAAGGGTTTGGAGTAAAAAATTTCTCTTGCCTCCATATTCTCTCAGCCAAATCAGGGAACTCTGCTAAAATGCCTTCTCTCTCTCTCTCTCTCTCTCTCTCTCTCTCTCCCCCCTTCAGAGAAACCAAATAGAAATAGATTCTGCTGAGCTGACACTCTTTGGTCACAGGGAGTTGGCTGAACCAATCACAGAGACAGGAGAAACACCAATATATGACTCATCCCATTGATCTATCCTGAGAAGCCTGGTCTGAACCCAAAATGGCCCAGAAACGGCAACATTACAGTTTGTGGATAGCTGGAGAGAGGAAAAATTTCTCTTACTGTGATGGTTTGTGAGCAGAAAATTGTCATGTGCCTCTGTTGGGTTACAAACATGGGACACGCTCTGATCCAAGCTGATTTCAAATAGTTTTGCAATCTGAATTGAACATGTGTAGAGCTACTTGGAATTATTAAAAACAATGTTATGAAATTAAGCAATGGAAAATTTGGACTGAGAACTGTTAGACTGTGGCAGTGTCCTAAGAGAAATGGCTTTAGCCCTATTGTTTGAGGTCTAGAGTGAACAGGAGCTATGGGATAGAAAATCAGAATTTATCATCATTAAATCAATTGCAGGTTAATTTTTTCCTTTCCAAAATGTATTTATTCACATATGAGTCCGAGCATCGTTACAAGCATAGATCAGTAATTTGAAAACCTGGGCACCTAAAGTTAGGCTCCTGAATCCAAATCTAGATTCTTAAATGAAGTTTCTTGTGTTTTGGAGGTGCTGAGCATTAACAGCTTCTACTGACATCAGTGCATGTTGAATCAGGTTTCTGGTTCATGGTGATTGGTCTTGCAAGTCACTTGGCCTTGCTTCTGTTCCCTGATTTATGAGCCTAACTCCTATAATTAAGAGGAGGGCTTGAAGAAGCTTCTGCAGCCTTGTGTTTTTTAGGGACAGAGAGCAATAGAAGCTGGATAGACGATAAATGAGGCTAGGATGGTTCAGAGAACTGGAAACCTTTTCCCATATAGGCCTGTCCTGAGGCGTCATTCCAAAAAAACATAGGCTGCTGGAAGATTTCTAGGCTGTGCACAGAGTTTAAAATGGAGGCTTCCAGAGTGGAAGAGCTGAGACTACTTAGAGATTCATTGCCAAAGCTGTATTTCGCCTGGCTCCAGTCCTCAATCTCACAAGTGCAAAAAGATCACCAAACTCCTTTCACAAAGTAAAGATGATAAATAACCAAATTTTCTTTTGAATTATATACCAGTTCTAATGAAATGCAGCAGCAGGCTGGACTCCTAAAGAGCACATGGTACAAATATCTCCCTTAGCCAGGACCTGACAGCCTGCAAATGTTAGGATGGAACAAGAAGACAATTTCCCTGTTGATGAAACACTGTCTTGCTCAAGGGGCAATATTATTGCTATTACTTATTATTTATGCAGAGCTATTGGGATGTGTGTGGTGCTTTATATTCCAAAAAAAAAAAAAAAGACTGGTCCCTTCCCAGACGACCTTCTCACAACTCTGGAGTATTACAAGGAGGTGCAGTCGAGCTGAATTCTCTCTACATCCCAACATAGGCTCTAGCCACTCTTGTAAGGTGTCCTGGGTGTTGGGTCAGGGTGGCTTTCTCTTCTCCTCTCATCTGCAGATGGCATCTGTGAGGTCATGTCTCTTATTTCACATGCATTCTGAGGCTGTCGACAATAGGAACGAGCACACGATGAAATCGATGCTCTCCCAGTCCTGGAGTTTTTTATGTTTTACAGATTCCCAGCCATCTGCTGCTTCACCAGCTGCTCACAGTGCGACAGGAGACTTTATTTCAATTCAGCGACACAGCCTCTTGCTGGGGAAGTTGGGCTGTGTCAGGCATGGCGGGCAGGGATGGAAACACATTCTGCTGGTGTGAGGCAGAGGCCATGCAGGGAGTTCTGCTGTGAGCAGAGGGCCCAGGAAACCCACATGCATGCCCAGGCAGCGGTAAAGCATCTTTCTCTGCCTCGGAGGTACCCTTTGAGCACTTTCCAGTGTCATTAAACCTCATTATTATAATCCCCTTCGGATCCCTGCAGCTGCTTACAATGCTCCGTAACCTAGCCCGCCTCCTGCTCCCTGATGACCATGCAGTGATACAGAGCCGGACACGGGAAGGCAATCTGGGTTCCTGCGACCAGCTGCGCATGAGCGATCCATCTGCATTACTCCTTCCTGGAGAAATTCTTCCCTTCGCATGTGCCGTTTCAAACCTGTGCAGAGTACCCCCCAGCCTGCCCCATCACATTTTTATGCATTTTTCCAATTATATTTCCTCCACAAGAAGGAGAGATACTCCAAAGCCATTAGCATTAGTAATTATGCAAACGCTTCAGGGAGTCCACTGTCCGTCATTACCTATAATTAATGCTCCTGGTTACAGGAATTGTTCCTTCTTTTTTTTTTTTTGGTAGGGGGTAGGTTTGCAGGAAGGCGATGTTACTGTCTTTAATTTGTATAATCAGGAAGTCTGATCAGGTATGCATGAGGCTGGGAGGAGGGAGCTGGAGGGAGAATCAGAATGTAAAGCATGGGTCCCGAGTGGCTTTGGTCAACAAGATAGCTGGAGACACTACTCTGGACTGAGCCACCTGAGCTAGCGGGGAGAATCAGCTGCCTTTAGACTGCAGGGAGACCTGCTTCTAGCTATATTCATCCCTTACCTTTCCCTTATGTTGGAGACAGCTCTGGCCCCCTGGATGGGATGTAGAGATAAGGTTGTTCCTGGCTCTTACATGGACCTCAAGTGGGTCACTCAGGCTGGAATTTCCAACACTGGGTGCATGAAGCTAGGCCCTGACATCTGTACTGAAGCATCTAAATAGCTGCCCTGATTCTCTGCATTAGCTGCAGTGGAAGTTGTGGGGACTCAGAACCTCCAAGAAGCAGGGAACTTATTCAGGTGCCTGAATCTGGATTTCTGTGCCTAATTTTGGGCATTCTAGTTTGAAAATATGAGGCTACATCGCTCTTTGCCTCCAGTGTCATCACCTGCGACATGGACTTAGTGAGCTTCTCTCTCTCTCCCTCTCCTTTGTAAAACAACTGTAAGATCTAGGGATGGGCTGTTTCCTGCTTACATTCTAAAGTCACAATTAATCCTCTCTCCTCCCCCTCCCAATGCAGGACACAGGGCAAGACCTGCTCCCTCTGTCACAAACCTTTCCTCGCTTTCCCGCTTCCACTTTGGCTCCCCATGCTCCTTCTCTTTCCTGATCTTTCCCTTTACCCATCTTCCTTTCCCTCACATTCCTCCTCTCCTTTTTCCATCCTAATAATCATCAACTAGCACCTTCTAACCCTGCAGCTAGGCTGGTGCGTGCAGCTCCAGATGGTTTGCTCACTGGAGCTCAGGAGATTTGCAGGGTATGTCATTGCCACCCAGTCACATGCACTAAAGGAATCATTTCCCTATCAGCAACGAAGGACATTGCTGGGTTTTGAATGGCAGCCATAATAAGGAGTTTCCTCTGAGCTGTTTTGCTAAAGGGAGATAAAGAACATTTAGGCCTTTGACATCTAACAGGGCATTGACTGGGTGGGAAGAACAGAAGGCACATGGGTCTGAGACAGACTCTCTTCTACATTTAGTTGCTGAAAGGCTTACAGAAACTGGTACCCTGATGGGAATGGCATGCTGACGTTCCAGGAGTGGAGAACAACTTGGACAAGTATCCTTCAGCCAGGTCTCTGGCACAGCTGTAGTTCTCTGCAATAACATGCAAGAAATTGGCTTTACACTGCAGGGCTAATTGGGGCTGGAAGGATTTCCAAGACAACTGCACTCAGTCCCAGGAATGGGAGGGACTTGTCCTCCCTTTCTCTTCAGCTAGAAGAATGGGAGAGGGAGGGAGGTAGCTGAAAAAGGCTGAAATTCACCATTGAGTGATTTTACACTGGAGAGGATAGCTGCTGGAACAAGGGACTCATGGCAAAGCTGAAGTCTCTTCTTTTTAAGGTTGTTCAATAGTTGGTGAAGCATCTGTACCGTCTTCAGCTAGAAGAAACCACCAGGGAGGAAGTTTATTAGAAGCATCTGTAAAATCTCTAATGTACAAGAAAATGAAAGGAAAAAGCCCAGAGAGGACCTATTGGAATGGAGGTCTTGTGGCTTTAAATGGAGGAATGGCTTCTGCACAATTGTCAGAGGGGGGGGGAAGCTGCTTCATTGATTCATAATCAGTAGGGAAGGAAGTTTCTGGCTGTGAAATAAAAAGGAGGATGTCACTGGCCCCAACCTTGAAATTCAGGCCTTGATAAACTGTGCTAGTGTGGCCGTAGTCATCAGAGACAACAGCAAGTAGCAAGAAGGAAGGGAGCAGGTAACCTTGCTGGTGCCTGGAAAGGTGTATGCAACTCTGAAATAGTCTCCCAAGAAAAATGTGGGAATTCCTGTCCCTTGAGACTTTGAATACTAGGCTGTCCATAGCATCCTATTCCTTTGCTTTTATACGGAGCTTTATATCAGAGGATCTCAAAGCACATAAATTATGCCCCATAGGTAGAATAGTATTATTCTCCTTCTTGAAGATAGAGATCCTGATGATGTGAGGATTGATCCAGAACTGAAGGCCAAAGATGGGACGAAGGGAACAGGAGAGAATGAGGTTATGGGGATTGTCACACATGAGGGTGAGGGATTGTGAGGAGTAGGAGAGCTATGTGTCCAAATCAGAGAGGAAAGAGGAAGGTGAGGAGCATGAAGACTGACAGAACACTAGGAACACACCCATGTCTCAGCTTCCGGGCACCTGTCACATCAGATCGTCTTGTGCCAATGATCCATCAGGATCCTACTTCCAACTGTGGCAAATACCGGGTGCTACAGAAAGAAGCATAAAGTCCCCAGAGTGCACCTAGTTGCGTAGTACTTCTTAGGAGTCACGGTCCCCCAAATGTAGGGCCACGGAGGTGCCATCTTGCTGAGCAAATTCTATAAATGGCTGATTCAAAATCCATTGACATTAATGGAAAGACTTTAGGGCACTGGGGGAATCAGCTTCCAGCTGTCAAGCTCTGGTTATGCATGGAGAGGGGAAGAGAAGAATCCCCTTTGAACTCGGCCCCCTGCCAGCAGCTCCACAAGTGGTCACGTTACTGATTTGTGTATCTGTCTCCTCCCTTCCCCCTTTTCTTTTTTGGGTGTAGGGAAATTTATGTGCAAGAAGGAAAAACACAGCAACGCGCACACACGCATACGCACACTGGATATTGCTAAAGGCACAAGTTAAATCCCACATCAAAGCAAAGAGCTATCAGAGCAGCACTGTTCAAAGGCTCCAGCTTCCTTTCTGGTAAAGGCAGATTGTCACTTTGATTAAGAGATTCTAACAAGGGAGGGGCAGGGGAAAAGAGAGTGTGAGAGAAGAGAGGAAAGAAGAGAGTTTTCATTTATACGCTCTCTTCCCTTTGGCCATCCAAATAACATTTGGGTTTGAAGAGAAAAAAGAAAAGGAGCCCAGTTTAAAATAAGTTTAATGTAATAATGAATTATTTAAGTGGGAAGAAAATACAACCTTCTGCTTAAAAAAAAATGGGAAAAGCTATTACTGAAATGTCAGAACAAATACCTAGCTTGATCTGCATTAATATGAGAAATACTAATATATTCATTTCCCCCTGGTGCTTCTGGGCTCACAGAGGTACGTCGGCAGTGCGTTGCTTACGGAAATCAGGTCATAGCTTCAAAAGGAGAAGTGCAAAGTATTCTGGGTGACATTATGCAAACTGTTGCCAGAAACCCCAGCTGATCATCTTGTACATCTGAGAAGAGTCACCAAAGGACCTCTTAGGATGCTCCAATTATCAAAAGAGATCCAAGAGGAGGTCCTGTTCTTCTCTGGGCCAGCGGTGTTGATTCCATGCTGGTACCTCTTCATCAGTCTCCGTGTTCTCATTCTGCTGACCAGTGAGCAAATGACAGAGCTACCTACCTCTCATGCTGATAGCCTGATCTCCATTTCCCCCACCCAGAATACACTGCTTGGTTCTGAATAGGTTTTATTCTGCAATCCACCAAAAAGGGTTAATTGCACCATTGCTAATCCATAGGCCACAGATGGAGGGCCATGACTGTATTAGTCTGCATACACTGTGGTTTTGATTAAAGGCCTCTGGGAGAAGTTTATGGTGTGAGTTGCTTCAGCCTGAGGAAGCATCGTTTTCTTCCAGGAGGCTAACAAGCCATGGGATTGAAAGAGCGGCTGTAATCTGAGGGCTCTGTACTCCCAAGCATTTGGTGTAGACAAACATCATCCTCTGCTAGTCATAAGAATGGCCACATTGATCAGACCAATGTTCCATCTAGCTCAGTATCCTGTCTTCTGAGAGGGGCCAGGTGCTTCAGAGAGAGTGAACAGAAAAGAGCAATTATTGAGTGAGCCATCCCCTTTTGGCAGTCACAGATTTAAGAAATCTCAAAGCATGGGGTTGCATCCCCAACCATCTTGGCTAAGAGTCTTTGATGGACCTATCCTCCATGAATTTATCTAAATCTTTTGAGTCCAGTTATTCTTTTGGGCTTCAGAACAACTCCTGGCAATGAGTTCCACAGGTTGACTGTGTATTGTGTGAAGAAGTACTTCCTTTTGTTTGTTGTTTCATTTAATTGCATTGGATAAAATGGGGTGACCCCTGGTTCTTGTTATATATGATGGGGTAAATAACACTTGCCTACTCACTTTCCTCACCTTTCATGATTTGTAAAGACGTCAGTCATACCCCCTTCCCTCCCTCCCCCACATTGTCCCTTTTACTAAACTGAACAGTCCTAGGCTTTTTAATCTCTCCTCACATGGAAGCTGTTTCATTCCCCTAATCATTTTGGTTGCCCTTTATGTACTGCTTCGAGTTCTAAGATACATTTTCTGTGATGGGTTGACCAGAACTGCATGCAGGATTCAAGGTATGGACACACCATGGATTTATATAAAGGCTTTATGTTGTTTTCTGTCTTATCATCAATCCCTTTCTAATGGTTCCTAACATTCTGTTGGCTTCTTTGGCTGCTGTAGTACATTGGATGTTTCCAGAGAACTAGCCACAATGACTCCAAGAACTTTCTTGAGTGGTAACAGCTAATTTAGACTCCATCATTTTAGATGTATAGTTGGGATTATGTTTTCCAATGTGCATTATTTTGGACTTGTTGACATTGAATTTTATCTGCCATTTTGTCACCCAGTTAGTGAGATCCTTTGTAACTCTTCACAGCCATCTTTGTACTTAACTGTCTTGAGTAGTTTTGTATCAGTTGCAAACTTTTCCACCTCCCTGTTTATCCTCTTTTCCAGATCATTTATGAATATGTCGAAGAGCACAGGTCCCAGTACAGATCCTTGGGAGACTCTATTTACCACTTTCCATTGTGAAAATTAACCATTTATTCCTACCCTTTGTTTCCTATCTTTTCACCAATTCCTGATCCATGACAGGACCTTCTCTTGTCTCATGATTGCTTATTTTAAGTGCCTTTGGGGTAGGACCTTGTCAAAGACTTTCTGAAAGTCAAGTACACTAGATCACCTGGATGACCCTTGTCCACATGCTTGTTGACACCCTCAAACAATTCAGATTGATTGGTGAGGCATGATTTCCCTTTACAAAAGCTGTGTTGACTCTTCCCCAACATATTGTGTTGATCTATGTGTCTGATAATTCTGTTCTTTACTAGAGTTTCAACTAATTTGCCTTCTACTGAAGTTAGGTGAATACCATCTGGTCCAGGTGACTTATTACTGTTTAACAATTTTTGTTCCAAAACAACCTCTTGACACTTCAATCTGCAACAATTCCTCAGATTTGTCATCTAAAAAGAATGGCTCATGTGTGGGTAGTCACCTAACTATCCTTCTCCTTGTTGCCTGTCAGGCAAACAGTGGAACTAGAATTTCTGCTGTTTTTGGGTTGCAGTGTGGGTTTTGGGGGCCTGTTTCTGCAGCACCTCTACCTTCAAAATAAGGAATTGCAGATCCACCCCTAGTAGATCATATCTCCATGTAAAGCCAAACTTGTTTCTACCCCAGAAAGGAGTAGTCACAAAAACACCCCTCATGGCAATTCAGCTAGTGCCAAGTTCAAGGAGGTTGGTTGAAGATTCCTGGTGAGTGAATGGCATTGGGTGAAGGTGTGTGTAAGTGGTGCCTGCCTTTACTTTTAGTCACAGTGGGAAGTGATAACTCTTGCAGCAAGTGAATGACCACAATGGAGTAACCCTAAGGAATAGACAATGCCAGTTATAGATCTCCAGATGCTGTGGTTGGGAGCTTGTTGGAAGTAGATTGGCCCCCCCTTGAGATGGCATTCTGCTGTGTTTTTCCTACAATGGTCCAGTTTCTGGATAGCACCAAGTCTCCTTTCCGGTACATTTGATTTACCAGTGTGGCGGGTGTTGCATCCATCTGCTTCTGTTCTCCTGTCTCACTTTTCCATAAATTTAAGTATTAATGTTGGCTTTTGGGCATTTTGTGTGAACATGTTGTGTCCGAGCTACGGACCAATTCCTCAATTATACAGCGTGTGTGTTCAATTATTTATACCATTATTTTCTGTGGCGAGATTCCAGAGGAGGTGCAGTCTGGCTGTTGATGTACATCCTGGCCATAGCCTGTGGCTTTGGGCTGGAAAAGGCAGACTCTTCCAGCGGCCATTTTCAATCCATCCACCGTAAACAGTGATTACGCCTTATTTATTACAGATAAATGTTCCTGCTCACAGTCATCCTGGTATTAAAGTAAAATGTTCTACGCTTAACATGCTGAATGCAGAGACACGAAGCTAAATGCAACACATAAAATCTTTATGGGGCCATAAATAGCCTCTCGGAATATTTTCAGCAGTTTTTTGTGCCGTGAATCCTGGGTCCCTCCTAGTGCCAGACAGGCTTCCCTTTGGTGCCCTTGAGAATCAGACAAGATTGTGGTGACACTGTCAAGGGGTTGGGAAGGGAAGGGAAGGGAGAACTGAACTGAAACTGGACCTAGTTACTCATAGTCATTACTCATGGGTTTTGCATACACCAGGAGTTGCCCCAAGTACAGCCACTGGCAGCCAGTGGCTGGTGTAGCTGCACCAGTGCAAACCATGTGCGGACAGGCAAAGCCTCTGTAAGTTGCCATTTGCTTTAGTGCACTTACTCCATTTTCACTCCTAGCTAGGCTGCTTTGGAACAAATTGCAGTTGATAGTGATTTTTGCCTGCCTACAAAAGTGGTTTGCACCTGTGCAGCTATGTCAGTCACTGGAGACTGGTGACTGAAATCCTCAGTGCAGACAAGACTTCCAGGGGTGAAAAAGACACTGATCCTGTAACTCAGTATTTGAAGTGCAGATCTACTCTGGAAAGTCCCATCTTCTTACTCCAAAAGCCTGCTCCTTGTGTCTGTGCTGAGTTCTCCGCTTTCTGTGTATATTCATATCTGCTTAATCTACTGACCAAAAAATAAGCTTTACTCCTTTTCCCTCCTGTTTGCACTCCACGATCAATGCAGCTTTGGGAGGGTGAGTGGATTCTTATTATAGCTTGCTCACTGTCAACAGACTTGTTAACCAAGTTCCAACTGAAGGGCCAAATTTTGTTTTCAGCTAGACCGATGCATCCACTCCAGAAGCAGTGGGGCTGCACTGGTGTAACTGCTTGTCCTGCAGACTGTTTAATACTGCTGGTAATGTGGAAGCAGGACAGAACCCTGTTTGACTCAAATCCCAGGCTGAGTTTATAGGGCTGAATGTTAGAAAGAACATCTTTTTATTTTTAAACTGAGCATGTGTGACCTCGAATCACTGAGAGATTATAAACATGACATCCTATGATGCCACTTTTACAATAATTGTGCACGGGGTGATTACACTTCAATACCAAAACCTCAGCATTGCCTAATTATGTGCGTGTGACATTTTGGCACATGGGAAAAAATGAAGCTGTTATGTCCCACATGCCTGGTGTATTGATATGTTTACATGCAGAGTATCACTCAGCCTCTAGATGTCTCTCTGTGTTGTATAGCGTTCTATATGGGGTGTGACCATTGGTAAAGAATGGAAACAAAGCTGAAACTCAAGCTATATGTTTCTATAGTTTTGTAGTTTTCTTTAATAAAAGCTTCCTGTTTAAGACCATGATTCCACCTCTCATGATATGGTAACAGCAGTGGAAGCTTCACTAATCATGCCTATACTTCATGGGTATCCACAGAATACTCACTAATTTTCCAAAGCCTTCCTCTGGAAGATACTGGGCTTCGTGTCAAACCCAGGATGGTTTCCCTGAGGGCTGGTCTGATTTGTGGATGTTGCTGGTCTGGAATCTGGAGTAGGAGATCCCTAGGAGGTTAGCAATTGCAAACCTTTTTGGACACCACTTAACATCCACATGCATATTGGGAATTCCCCTTCCTGCCTGCAGTATGATGACGGGGACAGCTTTAAATTCTTGCACTCCCTTGATTGCTTTGGATGCTTCAGTAGCACAGAAGTTTCCATACCCATGCGTCTTTCCTTCTCCTTTTCTATTCACTGTCTCTTGCTTCTAACATATGGTCAGACCATCTTCTCTCGAATGCAGATACTTTTGCTTCCTCACTTCAGCAGCCATAATAACTGTGGAGTGGGAAATCTGCCGTTTAACTCAGCCATTTGCAGCCACCAAAGTGAGGTAATTACAATGGCCCTAATTGGCTGACGGCAGTACCACTGTCCATATAATAATAAATAGTACACACTTAGGAACTAGATTAGATGTAACAGTGTTCGGTTCATCCTCCTCCAGCCAGGCGTGGATCCAGCCTATTTAGGAGACCAGTGAGGGTGTGTCATGCTTGAGCAGGAAGAATCCTGTCTTTAGAAAAAAAGGACTGTGTTCAGATATTGCACCCTTCTCCCACTATAGCTAGAGACAGATTTTGAAACCGCTCTAGAAATCCTGTCAGGAGGAACCCTGGTAGGGCAAGCTGCTGGCAGCTTCATCCACAAAGCCCACTTTCCCTTTTTTGCCTGAATCCTCTCCCCCCATCACTGCCCTTCCAGGCTGTTGGGATTTTTTTTCATTAGCAATTACACAGGCAGTGCTGTCCCAATTACTCACTGCTTGATGCTTGCTGGAAACCCACCCAGGATTGGTAAGCGCTATTAAGTGAGGGTGTAACCTTAACTATGTGCCATTACATTAAGTTTCCAATTGATATATGGCTGAAGCAAATTGAATTCTTGCTGCGATCCTTTCTGACATTTGTTACATTACGTCTGCTCTTTTGTTTTTGAGTCAATAGCTGCTGCTTTTGAGAAATATGGATTATTAGAATTTATAGCTCATCCGATGCGTCTTTTCAAACACTCATATCTTTTTATCATTTCTTTTTGTTGTTGTTTCTGCCCAGCGTGGTTTGTATTTCTCCAGGTTTTAGCACCTGGGACTCTTGCTACTTGTGCTAAATCAATACGCCTTGTCCTCATTGCTTTAATATACACAGCCATTTGCGTGATGCATGAATTGCAGTGGGTTTTCTGCCTGCGATTGCCATTTACTTCTTCTGCTACAGCCCTGCATCCCCTCTCTGCTTGTGCATCACTCTTTGGAGTAAATACAAAACATCTGCATTTAAATGTAGATTTCTATCTGAAGTCATATACCTTGGGTGTTGGATTTGTCGGCTCCTTTGTAGGAATGTATTGCAACTGACATTATTTAAATACTTCCTACAAAACTATGCAACATGGAGTTTATATGATCCACTTTTTGCACTTCTGGCAACACAGCTGAGTTCCTGTGTACAATTCTGACAAACGATCTGGACACCAATGAATTCAGAATGAGAGTGGGAGAATGGCTCAGGCAAGAGATAATGGGATAAAGCACTGTTTTGCTTCTAGCTCAATGCATCTCAAGCCCGTAGCAACTGAGAGTGCTGTGGTGGGCACCGCTTCATTAGGAGGTTCCATTTCTGCTATTGCAGACAACCTGAACAGAGAGGCTGAGGGCTAGATAGGACCAGACTCCATGGCCCATCTTCTCAGGTGGTCTCTCCAGACCCGAGCTGATGTACAGTAATAGCACAGTATGGGGAAGTTATATCTATTGTTGCATCTGTTTCTTCTGTTTATGAGGGTGTATGGAGGTCTCCAAGGATGTTAATCAAGCACCTCTCTTCCAGGAATGTGCCAAACATCTTGCAGTGTACAAGTTTAATGGCAGGGATGCTTGATCTTTCTGAGGCATTCCATTCACATCCTTACATTCTGGCCACTTTTTCAGTGGTGTACCAGGGGCATAAACTGGCTGGCTCCAGCCCTTGGGGGAATACTTCTTGCATAAGGAGGCTCCCCAGGCATCATAGTGCTGCCAAAATGGTTCTTCACAATCCCCATTGCAACCCCATGTAAGGAATATGCAGGGAGCACGGCTGGAATGGTGTTGTGCTCTAGCTAGTCCCAGCTGCAAGAATTGTCCCCAAGGGCCTGTGCCACCCATGTGCAAGCTACAGAAGCCCTGAGGTTGCTCTAACTTATTCCAGGGACCTAGAATGGGGGGGGGAGGGAAATCTTTGCTCTTCTCCCCCATTCCTGTGCTGGGTGTAGAAGTGCAGGAATGGAGGATTGCGCCCATATCTCTAACTGCACCCACTAGGCTGGAAGAGAAACACATACATAGTGCATTCCATAGCCCTTTGCAAGGTCAGTGAATGCATGGACCATGAACAGCGAGTAAGGGTCAAGAGTGAAAGCCACATAGCCAGGAAAGGGAAGGCTTAACAAGACCAATCCGAGGGCTTGTCTCGATGAACACTTAATTTATGGCAAGCTGGGGTGTAAATCTACCCTGTGCTAGCCTGCCACACACTAAGTGTCTGTGTGGACTCTGCTGCCACAAACTAAAAGTTCCCTTGTGTGCTTTAATCTGCTTTGAAGCGGAAGTAAATCAAAATGCACTAGGGAACTCTGAGTGCATGGCAGCAGGGTCCACACAGACACTTAGTGTGCAGCAGGCGTGTGCAGTAGGCTACTGTGGGATAAATTCATCCCCCCCAGCTTGCCGTAAACTACGTAGGGAGACTCCAAGAACTTGGTTTGTTTAGCCTAATCAAAAGAAGGCTGACGGGAGATCCGATTGCTCTCTATAATTATGTCAGAGGGATAAATACCAGGGAAAGAGAGGCATTATTTAAGTTAAGCCCCAAAATCGACCCAAAAACATATTAATATAAATTGGCCATCAACAAGTTTAGGCTTGAAATTAGGTATCTGATGGTATTTCAGAGTGAAGTTCTGGAACAGCCTATAAAGGGAGAACTGGGGGGAGGCAAAATCCTAACTAGCTTCAAGACTGAGCTTGATACATTTATGGAGGGGATGGTATGATGGGACTGCCTATAACGGCATGTAGCTGATCTGCAGCTGCAATATCTCTGATGGCTGGTGATTGGACCCTAGATGGGGAGGGCTCTGAGTTACTACAGAGAATTCCTTCCTAGGTGTCTGGCTGATGGGTCTTGCCTGTATGCTCAGGCTTGCAATGATCGCCATATTTGGGGTTGGGAAGGAATTTTTCCCTGGGTCAGATTGGCAGAAATCCTGGGGGAGGTTTCACCTTCCTCTGCAGCCTGGGGCATGGCTCACTTGCAGGTTTAAACTAGTGTAAATCGTGGAGTCTCTGTAACTTGAAGTCTTTACACCAGGATTTGAGGACGTCAGTAACTCAGCCAGAGGTTAGGGGTCTATTACAGGAGTGGGTAGGTGAGGTTTTGTGACCTGCAAAGTGCAAGAAGTCAGACTAGATGATCACAACGTTCCCTTCTGGCCTTAAAGTGTATGAGTCTAAGTGTTTGGTTTACTTTAGGCAAGCCCCAAGTTTCCAGTGATTAGGAACTCTGGCCAGGGTTTTCAGAAATGGTGCCAAACTCCATCTCCAGGCACCTAAATCAGCAGCCTGATCTTCAAAAGTGTTGAGCATGCAGTAGAGCCCATTGACTCCAGTGGCAGCTGCTGGGTGTTCAGTACTTTTGAAAATGAGGCCACTGGTCTAGGTGCTTAAATGCAGAATGAGGAACGTAGCTTTAATTCTTGTTTTGTGAATCTTGGCAATGCCTTACAGATCCTCTAGCCCTAGTTTCCAGACAATTTAGGGGAGCAAATGTGAGTCTTTGGTTGCACACCCCAAGTGTCTACAGTACTTCTACATGTGCATGTTATATCCACAGCAGGCTGCAGATACATTTTACATTCAGCACTTCTACCTATGCACAATGCTGCCACACCACATGTTGTGTCTTGCATGTATATTCGCCATGGCTGCACACTGTGTGTAAATCAAGATCTGCGTGTCCAAATGGCTGATTAGGCAACACTGGGGGCACTTTTCTGATTTGCACACGCAGTTGCAGAAGCTGCGTGCACATGCTAGGCACATAATCGCATATGTGCTTTTGGTGCGTTTCCACACCCTGGTTATCTGAAAATCTGGCCTAGTATACAACTTCTAAGCTGCACATATAGCTACATTCAATACGTAGGAAAATGGAATATAAGACAGGAAGCTACCTCCTGGGTCCTTGAGTCTAGTCCCCTGCTATGGGAGGCAACCCCATAGGTAACTCTACATATGCATGCTATTTCTGTATGCTGCACACACATTCTAAATGAAGTGCTTCTATAGATGTGTAGCATGGTCTGACAGTAGCATGTAAAAGTTAGACATTTCTATACATGCATATTAAAGCCAAACCATACTGCACATGTTTTACATACAGTACTTCTATATGCACAGTACATACTTCTGTCAGACCTTGCTTCATACACATTTTAAATATAGTATTTACATGTACCTACACTACTGCCACTCCAGATACTGCGTACCCCCTACATGTAAACCCTATTTCTGAATTGCATGCATATTATATACACATGGGCATACTGATCTGTGTATACATACGCCTTCCAGATCATCCTTGGCAATGTCGTTGTCTTCACGGGCTTCCCTCCACGTCTTCAGAGCCTCCTCCCCACCTTGGCAAGCCTGCCTTTGTTCCCTGCACTGATGGATCCTCTCACTGCAACGTGCTGCTCTCACGCCACTCTATATTAAGAGATAACGTTGATTGTTTGTTGTTTGCTTTGTTTTAATTCTCCCCTTCTTTGTACCAACTGCGCCGCTCTGAGTTGTTCCCTGTTGTAGCTGTCTCATCCTTGTTGCTGCCACCACAAAAGGGGACCGGAGGGATTTAGGATGCTGCATCTCCTGTGACCTCCAGCATGGGTCTTGGCTTTCTCTTGCTGACTCCAATAACCACCATTTTAGGGGTAAGAAAGGGAAGTCCTCCCCTTCCCATGTGCAGCAGCCTGCAGAGCTGTTTGGTGTTGGGGCTGTCTGCAGAAGTACTTTTCCCATGGCAATGTCCTCTGAACTAGTGGAGAAGCCTTCCCTGATCCAGGACTTGGTGTGTCAGCCTGTCTCTGCTCATCTATTCCCCTGGCCACTAGTGGTAGGTGCCCATATAAGTGGTGTGATCTCAGGTGCCATAGACCTCAGTGTGGTCCCTCTTCCCATCTCCTCCTTTCCTGCTAGCTTGGCCAGGTGTTCAAGGGGAAAATTCGGAGCCCTTGTGCAGTTTGCCCTGGGGACGGATGGCGGGGGAGAGGTTAGGAGGAAGTGGGAAGAAAAGGGCACTCTTTTCCATCTCCTTTACAGCAACGGGCAGGGTGAGAGAAGATTTGTCCTCTGTCACCACTTCACTCTTTCCTTCAGTCATGGACCCCTCTCTCACTCTCTCTCTTCCACTCCAGTTTCCCCTCCTCCAGGCCTCCAGTCACACATACGACCAGTTCATTCCCAGTCTCTCCTGCCCCCATCTCACACCCCCTTCACTCATGCTCACTCTGACTTTCTTCTCCCCAATCAGAAAAAAGCTTGTCTTCTCTATCTCACTTAGCATAAAATCCCCCCATTCCCCAGACTGAGCACCCTTCCTTCCCACGCAAACTACCCTCAGCTCAGGACCATTCCACCCCTTCCTGAAACCCCTTCCAGCCCACACGCCCCACTCTCTAGCTTAGTCACTGGGCATGGCAGTGGGTGCCGGTGAGGAGAACAGCTCTGTTACAGTCTTGGAATGTGAGTGGTGGCAATTGAATTGTGAGATTTCCAAGAACCACGAGAGTGACTTTGCATGTTTCATTGATACACAGGACAAAATCCTTCATCCCAAGAGAGGGGCTTTAAAAACTGCCTCAGAAATTAATCCAAAAAGAGCCAATGTCCCTCTTCTGATGAGCGAGAGGCATTGTTTCCTCTTCACCTCTGCCTTCACAGAAATCTTGCATTTTTCTCTATGCTGCTGCTGCCATTTTCATCTCCTGTGCCGTCCCCCACCTTTGAAAAATGAGATTGCAGCTCTCTTGGAAGTGGGTTGGTCCAGGTATTCCCGGTAAAACCTGTTACACAGAAACAGATGGGAGAGAGACACCAGATTTACTGACCAGCTGGATTAACTAAAGCAGAGATGGGCAGCAGAAAGAAAAGAGCTGGCTAGATCCTTAGCTGGTATAAATCAGTATAGCTACACTGAAGACAGTGGTCAGTTTACATCAGCTGAGGACCCAGCCATTGAGCTAAATTCTGTATACACCCTGTGTAACCTCATTTGACCATATTCTGTTTTCATGGAAGGCAGGATAAATACAGAGTGACCTGGCTGGACTTCAGTGGAGTTCTCAGGTTTGCTCCACCAGTGTAACGGAGCAGAATTTGGCCCACTGACTACAGTGGGGATATAAGCCAGACCAGAATTTGGCCTTTTTTGCATGGTTCTCTTTAGTATCAAATTTATCCACCATCTTTTCCCACTCCTGGTGAGGCCTGTCCTGTCTAACACAGTTTGAGGCCCTCTGTGCTACCCATGTCCTAAATACTGATGGTAGCAGAGATTTCAGTAGGGCCTTCAAAAATCCATCACCATGGGTGGCACATGTTTCTGTACACTTTGTGAAACATAAATGCTCCAGAATATAAAGATTATTTACATTCCCGAGCAAAGCTGCCAACCACTTTTTAAACGTGTGTTAACAGCTCCTCTCTCTTTCTTTCCCCCTCGCTTGCTGATAAAGGGCCATAAACAAGCTTGACACATTTATAATAACCTTCTCCCCCGCCTTTCTTTTTCCTTCCTCTCCCATCTCACTCATATGCTGTGTCGGGTAATTTTTTATTATTCTGCCATTATTCGGGAATCTATTGTTTGATGGGGGGAATAAAATGTTGAATCTCTTTTTATTTTTATTTTTTCGTTCCAGCGGCAGCTGTTTCAAATGCCACTAGTGGATGTTTGGTTTTAAAACTTTTTTTGTTCCTTTTTCCTTCTTCCCCTTTTTCCATTTCTTCCTTCTGAAAGGTCATCTTAAATGATGCAAGGATAAATTTTTTGCAGGTTGTTTTTATTGCTTCTCAGGCAATCCCAAAGGTCATTCAGGCTGCTTGGCAAAGGTTGTGGGTTTGTAGTCCCCTCTAACCCCCCCACCTTTTTAGAAGAAAATTGATACTATGAACAAAATGGAACAGCCCCACAAAAATCCAACCCACGTAAAATAAGATCCAAGTAATTTTTTTTGCTCAAAGCCAGATATCTCTGAGAGCCACCTTTTTAATGTTGCCTCTTCCTCTTTAGAGATATTGATGCAAGCACCATGCCTGATAATTCCTTCTCTGTTCTGTATTGATGGGGGCCTGGAGGGAAGGAAGAGAGATGTTCCCACCCCCACCCTGCTGCTGATGAATGGGAGCAGTGACTCCAGTAACAAATGGTTCCTTTGGAGCGGCTCTTGTGGATTTCTTTAGCCCATGAGGGTCAGAGTAAGGGTTTCAGGAGTTGGAGCAAAGGAAAGTCTATGGGCAGCCAGCTCCTGAAACTGGTTTCCAGTAACCATGTTTCCTTCATTGTTAGGTGCCTCCCTAACATCGGTAGCTGCATATTGGAGTGACTTTTTAAAATGTTTTGCATGTGTCTGAGAACCGTGCAGCCCCCTCATCATCACATTGCCATGGTGATTCACCAAGGAGAAATATGGATGTCATTCCTATCCCACCCAGTGCATATGTCTACACCCCAAAAATCCCCAAACTCAGGGCAGCGAGTCTCAGAGCCCGGGTCTATAGTCTTGAGCTCAAGTGACCGTGCTAAAAATAGCTGTGTATGGGTGTGATGGACCTTTGTTCTGACATTCTCTGGGGCCAAAGGAAGCCCTGGTGTAACAGGAAGCCACATCCATTTACACTAGGGTTGAATTTAACCCTATGTTGCTAATCACCTCCTCTCAGGAGGGATGATGTGGTCCAGGGGATAGGGCGCTGAAGTGAGAGATGGGTGCTATTCCTTGCTCTGCCATTGACCTCCTGTATAACCACTTCCCCTCCTCACTTTGTCTTGTCTCTTTAACTGTAAGATCTTCAGGACAGGGGCTGTCTCCTGTGATGTATTTGTACAATGGGATGCTACCATAATAATAATTATGCCACATGATTCTTAGAAGCTATAAATTTTAATCTTTGTGTAGAACCTTTGAGGATGGGGAAGGGAATTTTTAAGATAGATAAAATTAGATCCAGTAGTTTTCTGTGCATGATATAGGCCAGGGTGTGTTCCCTATAAGTTTACAGAGATACATTTTTGGTTATGAGGCTCGTACAATTCTCTAATTAAATGGCTTAATAGTAAAATACATTCTATTGTACATAACAATCAGCTATTCTTTTGTACCACATGTAAAGTGCTGTAATTAAGAAGAGCTGAGACAAACCTTTGCCCAACACTTGAACCCAGCCAAATCCAAATTTGATTAGCTGTTTCTGTAATTAGTGAAATTCTCACAGTGACCTCTGGTTTCATCACTGACTGAAGACGGAAATAGGGGGAATAACACACACAAGACCAATGTGTTTCCAGCACAGATGAAACCACTGGTTCTAGGAAATCTCACAGACTGGTCTCATCCTGCAAGGAGGCCAGGCTGAATTGTAGAACTGAGGGGGCCAGAGGTCCAGCTGGTATAAACTGGCATAGTCAACAGAGCTGCACTGAATTACACCAATGGAAAAGCTGTCTCTAGAGGTTAAAATTAAGCAAGGAAAGCTTCAGCATTTGTATTTGATTCAGATACTATCCTGGCCCTTTAAAATACCTTCCATTGAACAGAATGGAGATCCTGTGAAAGAAGGTATGTGCTTTTTGCAAGAAAAGTGGAACTTTAGAGGACAGGACAATAAGCATCTAAAAATGTGGAGGTTCAATTTGATGACTAGAGTAGTCATGCTAAAGTCCTCACCTTTCTGAAACTCTTGAATCTGCAAAGAACCAGGCTGGAGATCATGTTCTCCCATAAAATGTGCTTTGGTTCTAACACTGGGCAAAGGCTGAGCTGGGGGTGGGGAGGGCAGGGTGGGACAGGGACTAGGAGTTCTCATCTAGTTCTCCCATCCCAACTCTGGACAATCATCCAAAATTTGGGATGCTAAAGCAACCAAACCAGGTCCTAGTCAAATGCTGAAGAATTGATGCCCCACTCCAGTTTGTCTCCAGGTTGTGTTTACATTCCTCCTACAGCACTTGGCCCCAATCCTGCATCAGGATCTACTAACACAAGTCCTTTGCCCTGGTGCAGCGCCCTGTTCAAATGGGTTTGTGTTAGTGGCCCTGAACCAGGTTTGGGGCCCTGATCTGTTCTAATGATGCAAGAATGAAGTGTCCTCTCTAGTACAACATGAAACCCTCATCACATGAGCTATTTTCCAGCATATTAATATTCATTTTGCACTAATGCAGGATGAATACATTTAAATGTTTGGCCAGAGCACATTAGTCATTTTTATGTCATACTCACAGAATAGATCCATGTGATATATCATGAATTTTAACATAATATTAGACAATACCATACAGTATTTCATTTGGACACACACCAAGCAGTAAGACAGGGAGACAATTACTGCTGGACAAGGGGTGAGCTCAGGAAAACAAATAAATTAAAATATATTATTCTGTAGTGAATGTCATTACTTGAATAAATTACAGGCCTTGGCTTCAATCTCTTGCCGGGTTTGTCTTCCTCCTCATTAGTCTCATTTGGGGAAACCTGGTTTGAAGAGTATCTTGAACATGGTCACAGGTGTGATGCATTTGGGAGTCTCAGCCTTGCACATTGCAAATCCAGCACAAAATTAAACACCATCATCTGACTCTGCTTAGCAGAGGTGCAGGGCTGGGACAGCGGACTAGCTGCAGGGCAGGCTCAAGGCTCCCTGGCCAAGTGTGTGAGGGCCGAGAGTTTGCACAGTACCCATTTACAGACTTGTCTAGCTCTGGCCAGTGTTAGCATTGGCTCAAGAGAGGACCAGGATTGGAATAGCATGGGGTATTGTTGCTCTGCAATGAGGTGCCTTAGCAAAGCTGTATGGCATCCTGTAAGCAAATAAGTAGAGGGTGTTTGATGTCTAGACAGGAGCACTAGTAAAGCCCTCTGGCATGCCAGAACTGGAGTAGCTGGGGATGCTACCATGTCAGGATGGAGGATCATTGACAGAGAGGGTAATACCTGGGAGTGGAGAACGGGGAGTGCTGTAGGTCTGGAGTGAAGAGCATTGGGACAACTGAGGGATCCCAGGTCTGTGGTAACAGGGTGCTGCAGGGCAGGAGAATTAAGGTGCACTGGCAGAGCTGAGGGAAGGTGGGGGAATTGCAGATGCCTTGCGTGTGGGGAAGAGGAGCAGCGAGAGTCTATTAGAAAGGAGGCTGGAAGGGGCCAATAGAAGAGCAGCTGGGAGGTGCTGCTGCCTGTCTGCATGTGGAAGCAGGGGGGATAGGGAAGAAGGGGACCAAAAGAGGCTGGGCAGTTGCACAATTACTTAACAGGCTTTTCTGTTTTGCTTTCTTTGTTGTGGTGTTTTGCCTGGGAGGCTGGTGTTTATTAATTTAAACCAAATGGATCTGAAGAGTGGCTGTAAAGGGGAGTTCAAATACGAGTGGACGTTGGAAAGGGCCAAACAATGCTATAAAGAGATCAACTGAGAGAGAGAGAACATTCCCCTGGTTGTGGATATGGCTGGAGAGCTTTATGAGAGGGAAAGAGAGGAGAAAGGCTCCAGTCTGACTGACACTCCTTTCCCCACTTGCCCTCCCCTGTAAGGCTCAGGGCTGCTGGGAACGGGAGTGGAGATGATAAGACAGGAGCACATGAGAGAAGGCAGCAGTCTGGGGTTGATGAACTCTTAGTCTAACCCAGGCTAAGTCACAGTGGAGGAAATGACTTACTCAGCAGCCAGCCACATGGTACAGCGGGAACCTCAGACTTCATGAGGGTCCCCTGGAAGTGTGTGGCATGGCACCTTCATGCTGCATGCCACTCTCCAGGCATTGGCTGAACCCCAGGGAGTGCGGAGGAAGCAGCCTGGCTTCCTGGCACACAGATGACAGCTACGGACAGTGGAGGGCCCCCTCAGCTCTTGGCCTCTTGCACAGAGACTAACATTGGAGTCTAAACGGGCCAAATCATTCACTGGTATTTATCATTTGTTAAGCGCCATCAGCACATAGCGGGAGGCAAAGGTCTGACTCCAGTTGTGCACTCTTCGGCTGTGAGGCTGGGTTTTTCAAAGACACCTTAAAGAAATGAGGGGCCCAAATTCCTCTGAGCTTCACTGAGAGTAAGATTGAAAATCCCAGCCTGATCCTATAGGCGCTTCCCATCAGGATTGCTGGTGGGAATCTGCTGAAGCAACTGGATGGGTGGCTTCTGTGTGTGGCTGCTGGATTGGGCCCCAAGATGGCCAGGCAAGAAGAATCAAGGCTGAAGAGAATGTAATAGTCTTTCCCTCTAGTGGTTAGTTTCTGGGTCAGTGCTGCCATTGTTCTGAATCGCTGCAGAGCGAGGAATAGTGGTTTGGAATGTTTCTTAGAATCTCTCTGCCCCTCCTTGCACCACCAGAGGCTAAAAAGCCCCTTCCAGTGAATCAGTAAAGAGAGAGGCATGGCAGGTTGAGTGCGACACACTAACAGTCTCCTACAGCTCTAGTGCGTCAGTGTCTGCTCTCAGAAAGGGGGAATTTATTAGCGAAATGTCTGGAGTGACACAGTTTCTGGCATGGACAGTGGCTAGGTGTAGCATCCCTGGGTTGTGGCTGACAGAACATGATGGGTAGCAGTGTTTAAGGTGCCCTGAGTAGTTATGGAACTGTTAGTACAATACAATCCATGTCCTATCTCTAAGAGGGTGCTGCTCCTGGTTTGCATGTGCACACTTGCTTTGGCCCAGCACATCTCTCTGCTGTTTCAAGGCTTGGGGTAGGGAGCAGTTAGCTGACTATCACGTGACGGTGGCCTAGAGGCTGTGCTTCATATAAGAGGGAGCCTGCTCCCTCCCTGGGGGAGAGGTCTGTAGTGGCAGGTGAGTTGGGGCGGGAGCTCCAAACCAGTCTGCTGGAAAGGCCTGGCTGGGAAATGTCAAGCAGCAAAGTTTGGGAAGAAACTCTTGAGCCCAGCAAGCAAGGTGGAGTCTGGGAAAGGTGGGGTTGCCTTTGACATTGAATAGTGGTTCTCAGGAATCAGAAATCAGGAAGGGGGTGTGCTGAGTGACTTAGAGTCGATGTGATGTTGTTAGGGAGCCTTTACTTTAGTCCTTTCATGTCTGGTTGTTTCCCTCAATCTAAAGTAAAAGCTGTTCAGGCTGGAGGTACATGGCTGCTCTCCTTGTGTGGGAAGAATGTACCATGAAATGCTTGCTTGGACCCAAAAGAGCAGCAGCTTTCCTGTCTTCACCCTCTTAATTCTGCCATCCCTCAGAGCTGCTAGTCACACCCAGGAGTGGCTTTACATGAGTCACTGGGCTACAGTCACTGTATCATGGGGGAAAAGGGAATTGCTAACTGCGCTAGCATGTGCACCAATCCCTTTTTAGGTAGGCCTGCTGGTAGCCCAGCCAGACTTGGCGAGGCTTAGAGAAATGGCCCATTGCCTGCTGGATGGGGATCCATAGGCCAGGAATGGATCTTCACTGTGGGAAATATAGTTCTCCT
Organism: Mesoclemmys tuberculata; assembly: GCA_007922155.1. Classification (NCBI taxonomy): domain Eukaryota; kingdom Metazoa; phylum Chordata; order Testudines; family Chelidae; genus Mesoclemmys; species Mesoclemmys tuberculata. Next base: position 7,544,535 of record ML675621.1, read on the forward strand.
TTCATCTCACTTTTTTCTGCCAAGGAATTGACATTTGATTTTTTGACATCAGATCTTTGTTCGTGTGATCACCTGCTTTTGCCACGTCTCTTTCCCTCTCCTTCCATCTTTCATTCTAATGCCGCCTTTTATCCTTGTCTTTTTGCCTTTCTATTAGTGTCTCTCTGTCTCTCTCTCTCTCATTTTAATTCTCTCCTAACTTTCCCACTCCCACATCTCTCCTCTCCCCTCCAGCTTCCCTAACTGGCTGTGGCAATGAGACCACTACTGACCCACTTCACGGTGCAATGGCTGCCTGTATCACTTGAAGCCTTTCTGCCTCACCCAAGTGAATGCAGAACTTGGACTGGAGGCAACCATGGACTCTGCCCCAGATTTCCTGTCTGGATGTGATCAGTTCCTCCTGCAGAGCCCAGCTGATTGGTATCCCTGTGAAGGGCTAGGAGAAATGAAGTGATAAAAGGGTTAAGACAGACATATTTTATTTAATTTATTTATAGGTTGTTGTTCCCCCCCCCTCCATGCTGAACCAAGTGGCAGAGCCTATTGATGCTGCAATTGCTTTTGTTGTCCCAGGGGATGCCCGATTACATTGGTTGGGTGGAGACTTGCAGAGGAGTGAGTACAAGGCTGTGCCCGGTGGCACTGGGAGTGGGGAGCTCTTGGAGGACCAGGAGCTGTGGCATGGAGAGCAGGGGATGAGTTGCAGCCCAGTGGGAATCCTGACACCTCAGCACAAGGTAGCTCTGCTTCATCCTTGCTGCTCTCTGGCGGTGTCTCTGCACGCATCCCTCTGTTCTGGAGTGGGGTTGATGACCCGGTAAGATAGGGTCTCGCCAGCCCAGGATCTGTTCAGCCTCTAAATGGGTGGGGACCCCATTGACATTTCAGAGGGGTCCAGAATGGAGGGGAAGGAGCAGTCAGGTCCCTTTGAGGCTGAAGATGAGTTCAGGGAGGAAGGAATCACTACAAAGACAACTTCTGTGTTTTACCTCGTTGGCTGGGACGCTGCTACAAGTGCAGGCTGCAGCAGGACATGATCATTCTATGGGGCAGATCCCCAGGCAGTCTTTTCCTTAGTGCAGGTCCCTGCGGCCCCCTAGTCGGCCACTTCCCAGGGCCGGTTCCCTACTGGCCTCTTCACTTGTCTATCTAATATGCCCAGACAAACAGAAACAGGCCATTTCCCAGGGTCTGCCTTCACCTGACTAAGGCTCCTGAAAGTCCTGCAGCTTTGGCATGACCAGTTACCATAGTGAATGGTTACACTGGGAAAAGATTCTCAGCCCTGCTGTTTCACAGGGGGAAGCATCTCAGTCTGAGGACGAAGAATGTCTGGTTCCAGGGCTCTGAGGGGTGGTATGAACTGACTGAGTTTGTAATGGACAAGGCAACCCAAACTGGAGACTCAAGGCTCAGTCTTTCCTGAGCATCAATCCTCAGCATCTTCAGCCCCTTCTGAAGTCAATAGGAGTTGAGGGCACTCATCACCTTGCAGCATTGAGCCCTGCAAGAGCAAAGCTATAGATTCAGATACCCCATCCTGGGATTTGTTCTAGAGCCCACCAGTGCTGATATTTGCATTTCAAGAAAGAGCTGCAGGAAGTTAGAGTCCCACCCACAGCAGAGATGGGACAATGTATCTTAGTGCCAAAGGCTGCAACAGTTTCTTAGATGCTTGTGCTACTGGTAATGCCTCCTGGCTCTGCCTGTGATGTTGAACAAAGAAGGAGATTTTTGGGTGTTTTCTTTTCTTTCAGTGCAACGTGGCAACAACCGTAAATCCACAAAGTTGTTTGAATCAAGAGGCCCTAATATTGCCAATGGAGGGAGGTGACACAAAATAAACAAAGCATTTTAGTTTGGGTCAGTCTCTAATGGGTGCATTCACCAGCCCAGGAAAAGCAGAAGACTTGGAACTATGGAATGTAAAGGGACAGCATTGTTTCTTTATCACCTTCACAAAATTCTCAATGGCTTTAATGGGACCAGGCTTTGGCCCTAAACGAACAACACTTAGACAACTATATAATGTTAGGAAATTCCATCATTGGGATCTTATGCCATGACCTTTGCTTAGTAGGTGTATAATCTCAGTGGAACCACTCAGTGTTCTCCAGGAGTCAGTCCTATCGAGTAGTCCTGCTCCAAAAAATAATACCTAATCTAATGTAGTGTTCTTCAACAGGAGATCTCAAAGCACTTTCGGTTGCTGAGTTAGTTGAGTTGGTGAACCAGATCTCTCTTTAATTTTGCATAGAGGGGTGGGACTGAGACTGCAGTAGACACCAGAACACTAATGGGCTCCTCAGCTAAGGTTTCAGGGGAGGAGAGAGGGCCCACAGACACAGAGCAGTAGCTCCTCTGTCTTCATGTCAACCTCTCCTAGAACCTGCCCTGCACCCTGTACAGGTGACCCTGGTCCATGAGCAAAGTGAGAAGGGGCAGAAAGTGGGTCCTCTTGAGAAAGAACATGTACATCTCCTCTTGACACAGTTTAGCTCTATCTAGAATCAGAGAGGAGCTGCTATCCAGGCAAATGGATATGCAGCTGCCTGCTTTTTTCCAAATGCACCTGTGCAGTACATCTCCACTGGCGTTTGCTTTTCCTCAGCCTTCCCTTTACCATAGAGCTTTCATTCTGCCCGTGTCCACAATGGACAGAACAATCACCATGGCACAGTTTATCAGCTTGGGAGGATATGTGGAATATTAATGAAATTGAAAGAGAGGGGAAGGAGGGGAGATATATAAAACCTCGAGACCGCATTCAGAGCGGCAGCGATAACAATAAGCGAGAATAATAGTCTAACAAGTCGGAAATGTCACATGCGATCTGGTGCTATTAACACAACATGGATCTGAAATATCACATAATTAGTTTTGTGCCTGTTGTTCTGATTTGGAGAGAAAAATATTAAAGGAAAGAGACTGGTGGTGGTGGTAGTGGGGGGCATAGCTGAAGCAAAGTCATAAAAGGGTGAAGCTTACAGCCTCTAATGTTTTTGGAATAATATAATAAAGCTCTGTCTCCTTACCCATGTCTGAGGCAGAGATTTTTATCTGGCGGTATGGGATAAAAAGAAATGAGACCTTGAACCGGCTAAATAAAAATTGCGATTGATCTCTTTAAGACCTCCTTGCCTCCTCTCAGAGACAGCTTGTGGGCTTCATAGATTGCTCTACTGCTGCAAACCATAATCCCCCCTTCCCCCCCAATCTCTACCCTATCCCTAAAAGAAGAAAAATCAGTTTTTATGAGGCTTCTTTTAGCCTTCGGCACAAAACATCTGTTTAATGGCTGTATGATGACATGTGAGCTGTTAATTCCATGAGAACACCCCTGGCATGTCTGTGTTTGAGAAATAAAAAGGACCAATTGCCCCTCTCCCCAGTAAAAGTCCATGCAAATGCAAATACATTGCGCTCTGTGTTCAGTTCTTCCAGGCTTATATGCACCAATGGTTGCCGACTGCATAGAGGCTGCTGCCTTTGCCTACACAGTCAGTGTGTGGCTGGTGTTATTTTGTGACTCACTCTGGGATATGTGGCCTATAAACAGCCATAAATAAAACCAAATTCCTATTCCACCCCTGCATGGTACATTTTCTGTGATGACAGTGATTTATTAATTACATGGGTTCTTCTGCCTGCTTTCAAAGGCATTACCAGAAGGGAATGTTGCAAATATGATTGTGATTGACACTTGCAAAATTGGAGCACTTAAGGCACGATCCCAAAGCTCTTACATGCAGAATTCTGTTAACTACATAGGACTCCATGTTGTCTTCTTCAGCTAGCCCTCGATATGGGGATGATGTCTGCACAAAGGATTCATTGGTGGATTTTTAGGTGACTAAAGAGCCCAATTTGTGTCCTGCTGATTTTCCCACAGAGGTGACAGGTGTAATCTTGGAGGAAACATAGTTGTTGGATAGAGTGTTGTGTCTTTTCTTTCCTCCTTTGTCACTTCTCTGTCTCATGAGCACATCTGTTCTCCTCAAAGAGGGCTGTAGGCTGGTGTATGATATGGCGCCACTGTGTTCTGTTCCACACCAAGTCCTCCTAGCTTGTTGGATTGATCCAACCCTTTTTAAGTATGTCTTTGAAGCACTTCCACTGCCCTCCACAAGTCCTTCTTCACTGACTTAACTGCGAAAAGAGGACTTGCTTCGGGAGGTGAGTGTCAGGCATATGTACATAGTGGCCAGCCCAATGGAGTTGGTGTTTCATGATGTGCGCTTTTACACTGCTGGTGTTGGTTGTAGAGAGAACACTGATGTTATTGCGTCAGTCTTCCCAACTGATCCTATTTGGGCAAGGTTTACTTGTATGTCTGAGGCTTGTAGAATCTTGTTCTTTGGTGATCTCTTTGACTTATCTGTTCCCCATTTTGCTCAAGATATTTTGCCCTATAATTACTTGGGTCCAAATTTTCAAGATGCTCTGGTGCCCGATTCCACAATCTGTGCTTAGGCAATTATGAATTTAGGGCTAGATCCTGGAACTTGCTCCAGCTGCTTTGCATTACTTGAGTAATGTAAAGCTTCCAGATTCCCTCTCCATGTGCCTCCTATGCCCCCCTGCCCCGTCCTGGCCTCTGAACATCCTGGGAGAGAGGAAGCATGGTTCAGGTGTACCTGTTCTCCTGAGATCTCTGGTTTCTGATACAGCCACTTGGGGCTGGCCAGCCTTTGCTGGAGCACCATCCATAAATAGGAATCAGGGCTGAGAAGCTAACAGCTTCAGTATTCATAAGGAATATACATGCAGGACTGATTCCATCAGACATGGCAGCAATGGGGAAACATCTGCTGGCTGGGGAAGCCTAGCCACCTTTCAGCCTCCAACCAACTATTCTGCTCTTCAGAAATGAAATGTGTATTGTACCTCATTGACTGCAGGGCGAAGTAGTGAGAACAGGATGTAAATCATTCCCATTCTGATTCAGTTGCATCTTGTGTCCTTTTTGCACTGGTTTAACCAGTGATGATATCCCAAATTTTCAATAACCAGTTCTATAATGGCAGGTCATATTTAAGAACCTATTCTGAACTTTGGACTACTCTCCACCTGAAATTGACTCTGCCTTGTCAATTTCGGTGGCGGAGCTGGGGCATACTCTCCGCCGTGAAATTGACAAGGCAAAGTCAATTTCGGCGGCGGAGAGGGAGACTTGGCATCGCAACCGAGAATCTCCGCTGTGAAACTCGCTCTGCGCTGCCAAATTCGAAACCCCTCCAGCGCCCCGCAGAGCGCAACGGGAGGACGCTAACAACCAGTTCGCTGCCTTTTTTTTATTTTAAGAACCGGTTCACGCGAAACCCGCCAGCGCCCCGCAGAGCGCGACAGGGGAGGACGCTAACAACCGGTTCGCTAAATTTTTTTAATTTTAAGAACCGGTTCGATATCATCACTGGGTTTAACTGATGGCCAAGGCGCAGAGCAAGGGAGAATCTGATCTAATTGGGTTGCTGTGACTCATGAGTCTTTAGTGTCAAGCTGGGTCTGGTTGTAACCAAAGCTGGGTTTGATTTACATTTGTGCAACAAAAGGCTGAAGAACTCATGTTTGCCTGGTTTTTGGGGTAAACATGGTTTGGGCAGAAATTTGCAGAGTTTGGGAGTTCATTTGAACCTGAAACTTGAAGCAAAGCTTAGGTGAACCAGGCAAATCAAAACTGAAGCTGCCAAGTTCCTCTCATAGTCCATTTCAGCCAGTGCTGGAGACCCAGATACTTCCAGAGGAGATGCAGGAGCCACATGTTGCATTTTATTTGGCACCAATTCAATTTCAATGTATGTACTGTGTCCTTAAATGTGTAGCTGGAGGAAACTGGTTCCTGTTTTCCTTAAAGTTCCTTGTTGACTGTTGAAAGAAAACTGATTCCTTGCCATTGTCACATGAAACAGATGATCTATAGATGGCACATTGTCACATGACACAGGTGACCTATAGACCTGAGGTTCTTTTGACCACTTGTGCTCATTAAAGATCCCATACAGCACTAATCACAGCAGCAGAGTGCTATCCCCACTGTGCTGCCCAGAGGCCTGTATAACTATACCCTACCTATCTAATCAAGGACATTTTTAATTCAAGTGGCTTTTTAATGAAAAATGCTGTTTCTGTTAACTTTAAACATTTTTTTAAAATGTAGAGTTGGACAAAATTTTGTTTAGGAAAAAACCAAAATGAAGCATTTCAATAATGACGAAATGACCCGTTTTGGTATTTTTTTGAACAGAAGGCTATGATATTTCATTTCAAAGTCACTTTTTGAAATAAAATGCATTGTTTTGTATAAAAAATAACGTTTTAGGAGTTTTAAAAGGTCAAAATCAGTCAAGTGTTTCTTTTTTATCGAAATGTTTCCATCAACCTGAAATGAGGGCAGGGTTTCAGAATTTTGTTTTTCAGGAAATTTTAAGTGAGTTGTTTTCATTCAGTTTCAGAATGGAAAGAAAAATGATATTACAGAATGGAAAATCTAGTTCCATCCAGCTGTACAACCTATATTCCCACTGCAGTTTTAACTAGTCCAGTAGTCGTCTTTCATTTATCTGCTAATCTGTTGTGCTGTTAATTGCTACATTCCACCCCAGAGGTGACTACATCTCAGCCATGCCTTATTTCAGTACTCTGTAAAAGGACAAACAAACAAAACTCCAGGTTTAGGATTGTTGGACGAAGGGTATTATATACAGTGACACCAATCATCCATCACCACTAGACAGAGCAATCGGTGTTTGGCATGGGATGCAGGGATGCAATTTTTGGTTAAGAGTAGCTCTTGCCCAGGAAACATTTGAAAATAATTAGAAGTAGACAGAAAAAAATAATTAATATAAATATTTAAAACATGCTGATGAATATCTCTCTGCACCCCGGCAGGAAGGCTGGTAATATATTAATGGATGCACCTGTAGGTCTTATGACATATCAAGAGTACTGCCTTCTAGATCCCAAGAGTAGCTGATCTGACCCGCTTTGTTTCTCGGTTCTCCCCTGTTCTTCAAATATGCATGGCACAGGCAGCTGTTTCGTTCACCGTGAGAGGTCAGTGCCAAGGAAAGATGCCAGATTGACAGAGTGCAAGAGCAAAGTCCTGTTTGCAGTCACAGAGCAGAACCTTCTCTGCTCTACCTCACCAATGTGCTTTAATCCTGATCTGGAAGGACCTGGCAAGTGAATAGCCTACTCTCTCTGGATCACTCAGTGCTTTGGCCTCCCTGCTGACACTGCTAGGAAGGATGTCAGTGAATTATTAGTGCCAATAACAGCAGTGTTTTCTGTGATGTAGGCATAGAAGCTGGGCTGAGACCATCGGTTGATTTCACATATGCCATCAGACAGGCATGGAGAAGGAGATTTTTTTTATGCAATAAAAGTCAGAAAAATCTACACATTACTGTCTTCAAAGTGGTTTCATCTAGAATTGCCAGAGATCGGGCTAACCCAACAACACCCTCCCCGCCCCAAGATCCAGAGACTCATTGATGTCCAAAATTCCTACTCCGGCGCCAGGTCAGAGGAATGAGTAAAAATGAAGTTGTGTGTTGGGTGTGGAGAGTATGACCCTCAGCATTTGGAAATGAAACACAAAGCCAGGTGGGTTTTGCAGGGTTAGGGATTTGGGCATGAAAGTTATTTCTAACCTCTGGCAAAGAGGGAGATGACTGTGGGAACACGCCTTAAGCCAGTGCTCAAAACTATTTTGGCTGGTGCCCCACAGCTACAGTAGCATTGCCAACCCCAAGCATTCAAAAATCATGAGTCAGCTAGCCCTCCCCTGACTCATGAGAGTGGCTTAAAAATAATGGAACAATACATTTTAAATTCTTTTCAGTTGCCTTCTGGTGGGCTTTTAGGCTTTACATTTTTCTAGCTATTTTCTGCAACCACAAGGATTAGAGATTTTTGTTTTTTGTTTTTTTAAATGGGAAAGCCAAGATTCCCGTGACTCCAGGAACTGGGAAATTGTTTTTTTATTTTTTTAAACCACCAACTCACTTGAGATTCATAATAAAATCATGAGAGTTGGCAGCGCTGCAGATATAGTTGCTGGACTGGCAAGAGTTAACCAATTTCCCATTCTTTTTAAAAAACTTGTATTTCTGTTAAACTAATTAGGCTGAGTTTCTAGTGAGGGCAGTAAGAGCTGAGCACACACTTGTGAAACAGTAATATGGGTGTCTGAAATAGAGGAGGGGACCTCTAATGAGGGAACAGCAGCCTACTAGTGATGCATAGCTAATTACCCCAGTCTCCAGCGGCCCACAGCCAGGCAGAACAAAAAATCTATTTCCACCAACTGCTTCATTATAGCCCAGCTACACTTGGCTGAACTGCTCCATTCTGCAGAGGGGAGAAGAGAATTTGGCAGTACAGCTGGGATGAGGAGCCGTGATATGGGATGGCCACTGGGAAATGAAAGCTGTCCCAACACGCTGCACACCAGCCAACTTCCCCCAGCTCACTGGAGTCCTCCTTTGGTCATCCCATTCTGGGGTATGGATGTGAGTCATGGTCCACGGGTGGGGACACCGGGTGTGAGCCACACGTCTTTGAAGTAATTAAGATAAAAGGATGTGATCCCAAATCATTAACAGAGCACATGATGTAGAGATTTACAGTGTGAGGGCCTGGCTCTGCTCCCATGGGAGTCAATGGGAGTTTGCAGTTGTTCTCTGTGGGAGCAGGATTAGGGTTTGGAATCAGGAAACCAAGGTTCAATTCCTGGCTCTCACATCTCATGCACATTCAGTTGGGATTGCACGTGTACACTGATGTGTGCGGATGTGTGCATGTACACAAATAGCTCACCTTTGTACATATCAGGGGCCATATCATCAGCCAGGGTAAATCATCATCAAAATTCCTGGGCAGATTTACATACCCCTTTTGTCGGACACTGCTTAGCTGTCTCTTACTGGTCTCTGATATGAGGAATGGAGATCGCAACAGTTTAAACAAGGATTAACCCAGCACACCACAATATTATACCAACCACAAAGGGGTGTTGTGAAGCTAAATTAACTGAGACCTGTGAAGTGAATTGAGATGCTCAGAAAGGAGATGCTGGACAAGTACAAACCATTGCTATTATTATTAACCATTATGTATTAAGAGCACACTTACAGTTGAATGGGACAATGGCAGATTAAAAATCATAAGCAAATTTGTTTGAATATTATTTAGTAACATCTGAGACCCAGGTCCTGCCAACACTTAAGTACATGTATAACTTTATTCATGCAAGCAGCCTGATTGAAATCTCAAGTCTATGTAGGAAAGAAAACAAGCCAGATCTACACTAAAAAGTCAACCAACTACGTTGCTCTAGGGTGTGAAAAATCCACCCCCCCCGAGTGACGTAATTAAGCCAACCTTAGACTATCCTTCTGTTGACCTACCTACCACTTCTCAGGGAGGTGGATTAACTACAGAGAAGGGACAATCCCTCCCATGGCTATAGTGAGTGTCTACACTACAGCACTGCAGCTAGGCTGCTGCTGTGGGTTGTGTAGACTAAAATCAGTGAGATTAGTTTCAGTTTTGTTTATAGTCAGTTTCACTTCCATGTTCTCAATGCTGCAAATGTGTCTGTCCATCTGTCTATACACCTGTCCACCCACCCACCCACCTACCTACCGGAAATATATTTGAGTCTAAATTTTTGCTGGTGGTTTACAAAATCCAACTTCCAGTCAAGTATGAGTTGAGTGTCCCTTTGAAACAAACTATTTGCAAGCCTTTTCCTCCTCTACTTACCTTCCCAGAGCTGGGGTTTTTCATTCAGTTTCTGATCTACAGTAGTTGACAACATCAGACAGAAATCTATGCTAGCATGTGATGCATTGTTGCTTTGTGTTCCTGAATCCAGTGGGCTGGACTTCACCTCCTAATGCCATCTCCTAATACCATGTGATCTGATTGTGTGATGCAGTACGGTGCACCTTACACTTTATACTCTTTGGACTCTACGGGGCAAAGATTCCTAAACATGAGCAAGAGATCCCCAGGACTAACGTGGGATAGCCCTAAAGGACATTCAGAGTTGACATATTTCAGCAGCTCTATCATCATCTGGAACCTAAGACCACACACAGTTGTGTGTGTATGTTTATCTGTTTTAACCTTGTAAATAACTTTCACTGTTTTGTCCTAGTTAGTAAACTTGTAGTTTGTTTATTACAGGACTGGGTACAATGCATTGTCTTTTTGTTGAGATCTAAGGTGCAACTGACCTGGGGTAAATGACTGTTCTTTGGGACTGGGAATAACCTGAATATTTTGTGATCATATTTTGTGACCATCTGTCTCAGAGACAAGCCTGCCTGAGTGTCAAGATAGACCAGAGTGTCAAGGGGGCTGTCTGTGGTTCCATGTTAAAGTTGGATCATGCCTGAGGAGTTTACATTTGTTACTTGGTTGGTGAAATCTAATTAGAAAACGCACAGCCAGTTTGGGGTCTGTGTCCTGCTTCTTAAAAGTCTGCCCTGAGGTTGGTTTTCTTCTACGTAAGCCACTCCAGACAGTGTAATCGTTTCTCTTTTTTACAGAGTACTGATGTCCATCGCTAAAGTCTAACCGAGATAAAGCACTGTTGCTAAGAGGTTGCTTACCCAGGGACAGCTCAAAGCAGGATTTCCTGCCAATAGGTTGATCTGAAGATTTGCTTTTTGGTTGCTGCTGCTGCTGAACGTTCTATTTGAATGGAGACCCGTCCATTAACCTTCCTTGGGGATTGTTTCTGATCCTGCTCTCCATAGCTGCAAAACAGCTTCACCTTCATCTCTCTTTCACTCCACACAATACCTAACTTCCAGGGGCTGTACCTGAGTTCCAACATCCAGTTCAGGTTCCTTGCCTTCTTGGAGCTTTCTCTAGAATCCATTCCAGGGAGGCTCAGAAATCTGCTTCTGGTTCTTCTGCTTCCATAGCAAATCAAGGCACTAATTCTGCAAAGAGGTACTGTATGGTCTTTGCAGGATCAGGGTCTAGCATGCTGTTTCTATCTAGGATTTACTTGTAACTAAACCTGGCGAAGAGATTTCCCTAACAGAAGATGGTGGTGTCTCTCCCTATTACCATTGTTTTCTTTGTAGCACCTAGACATGTGCCTGCACTGTACAAACATAACAAAACGATGGCCCCGGCTCCAGAATGATAATCTGGGAAGAGTCCTGCAGTAGTGGGGTCAGGCACCAGAAATGGCGTTCTCTGCCTAACTGGAAGGACCATGTCTATTTTGCAGATAATGCCTGTGTATATATAGAGCAGGTCAAATACTGATTAAAGCCCCAGTTCAGCAAAGCACTTGAGCATGTGCTTAAGTGCCATTAAAGTCAACGGAACTTCAGTACATGGTTAAAGTTAAGCATAGGCTTAAGTGCTTTAAATAAGGATGGAAATGCTTACAGTTAGGCATGTGTTTAAGTGTCTTGCTGAGTTGTGGCCATATTGCAGGTCAATTTCGAATTAAAATTCCATAGTCAGCAAGATTTAAAAATCCCTAAAGATCTGTGACAAGAACCCCTTCCTTTCCCCCCCACTGCCCTCCCACTCATGTTGGTTCTTAACCGCCCTTCCCTCAAGTATTTAATATGCTGCCCCTATTTCTCCAGTGAAAACCTAGAAGCTGACCTTATTATTTGCACCCTTTGGAAAGCAGAGCTGCAGTGGCACTGCTGAAATTGTTAGACAAAGAAACCTTTGCCCAAGCAAATCATTGTGGTTAATAGAGAGCAGGTTCTAATCATCCCCTCCACCATTTCAATTTCCTCCATATAAGCCTCACCACTTGGAAATCTCTCTGAACCCTTTGAAGGCAGCTTGTCTATTCTTGCTACCTGCAGCCCTTCCCATTTGTCATTTTTGTTTAATTGCAGCACAAAATTTGGGCTGCCCACTCAGCAGGAGGGGAACTCTCCCCTAAGACCAGTCGTTACCAGCTCTTCATTAGTGGCAGGCTTGTAGTGGATGACCAGAAGGGAAGCCGGAGGCGATGCTTGCTGAAGCCATCCAGCTGCTTGCTGCCGGCAGTGATCATATTTTAAATTTGAGGCCTCAATGAATTTTTGTGCATGTTAAAGAAAAACAGACCAATACGATACCCAGCGATGACTGGATGCTGCATTTATATTGGTGAATATTTTCCCCAGTAAAAGCAATAAATGGAACACTTATTTGTTTGAAAATTCATGCCACAACTTCCCCATTTATTTGCTATTCATTCTCCTCCTCCTTTAAATGTTGTAGTCATCCAATCAGGCAGCAAAAGCAAGACCACGTGACCAACTAAACAGCACAGCTAAGGAATAGTGAAAGAGAACAGTTTGCAGACAGCCCCGCAGGCTGCAAGTGATTCACTATGTCTGGATAATGAATGCATCTGAAGGAAATGCAGATCCGCTTACGCTAGCTAAGGAAGGTTTTGTAATGAATCTGATTCATAACAAGTTGTTTAACTAGCTCTAATATCCTTCTTTGTCAGGGCTTTGTCTGTCTCCTATCCCTCCTGTGTGGAGTTTTGTGTCTTCCAGTGTGGTATCACTACCTTTTGTGTCCACCTATATGTATAATGAGATTTTGGTTCATTTGAAAATGAGCACCGTATGGTATCGGGACCCCCTTCCTTCTGGGAATGGTAACTGCTTTCTTGCTTTGCATTTTCTATGGAATTACGTGACATTTCTAGACTCTTTCCTACAGTGGGCAGTCCTAGACACCACGATCACAAAGGCACTCGGCTACCACAGAGATGGGTAGCCATATGAAAAATAACTAGGGCTGGTTGAAAAGTTTCCTTTGAAACTGTTTTTGGAAGGAAAATTGGGTTTTTGACTAAACACCTTGTTTAATGAAGAGTGTCTGTTTGCTTTCTGCAGAAAATTTGAATTTTTGTCAAAAAATGGAATGCTCACAAACCAAAAAATTTTCAGCCAAAATATGGAACTTTGATTCTGGTATGACATCACAAGGCCTATGAGAGATGGAGTTTGGTTGTCTCATGATTCTGTTCTCCTCTGTGAGCCAGCTTTCCTAGCTGGATTACGTTACCCATGATACATCATCTCCCAACAAGAGGGGAGACTATGACACATCATGGGAGGTGTAACCAAAGAGGAGAATGGGAGTATAAAGCACAGGAAGTACAACTTCCATGAGGCAGCGTGATGGCATTTCTGAATAAAAATATTTCATATTTTCATTTTTTGCCAAAATGTGAAGTTTTCCCTGGAAACAAAAGCCAATCAGCTCCAAAATCAAACCAAACCTGGATGACTCAGAAATACAACAATCAGGAGTGTTTGAATCCAGGGCTTTATTTCAGATCCATCTCTAATTTCTACTGTATGTCAAACCTGCTGTTCTGCTCAACTCTCTTCATTTGGTTAATTCATTCATCTCTGTGCTATTTGGCTGTTTTGACCTCCTGTTGAGTCTTTATATGTCACTTTATTTGTGAGCTCTCTGTGGCAACGCCTGGGTTCTTTGGTACATGTCTGTACAGAACTCATCACAATGCAATCCTGAGCCTTGATTGGGGTTCCTAGGAGCAATCTTAATCTGTCTACTAAAAGACTCATTAATAATACCACCAATATCATAATAGATTAGTGTGATGATCCCTTTAATTTCTTTACAGCCATTTTACATGGCTGATGCCTCCACTATAGAAAAAAGCAGGGCTTGGGCACATGGGAATATTTCATTAAGGATTGAAGTGATTTATACTAGAGAAGAGAAAGAAGAAAAGCCAAAAGTTTAACAATTAGCATCGTTGCATTTAGTTTAGCCTAACAGGATAGACCATTACTCTGTTTGCCGAATAACACTGCACATAAGAAGGCTACTCCATGAAATCAAAAGATGACTTTGGGTATATCTACACAGGGATTAAAAAAAAAAACAAACCAGCATCTGGCCTGAGTCAGCCCCTTTGTGGCTAAAGAACCAGACTGGGGCCCGGTCCACACTTACCTTTGCGATTCGGCGGCAGTCGACAGGAGATATGCAAGTGACGTAAATCGCTTGCATATCTCCTGTTGACTTTGCGGCGTCTCCGCTGTGCGCTGTCCACACTGCGCTGCGTTGAAGGGAACAGCAGCGCTACGGCACTTGCCCTTTGACGCAGCGCTACGGCACTTACCAGGGTGGTTTTCCTGCATCGCTTGCTGGATCGACTGAGTACGTCTATACAGACCACTCAGTCAATCCAGAGCAATTGATCCAGCGGTGGCGAATTTGCCGCCGTCAGTGTAGACCCAGCCTGGGACTCCAGTCACTTAGATTCTAATCCCAGCTATGACACACTCTAACCATAGGAATTTAGGCAAGTCACTTACCCTTCTCTGCACCTTGGTCTTTCCATTTGGGCCTACCTCATAGGGAGACTGAGGAATTTCATGGCATTTGTAAAGTGCTAGGAGATCCCTGGATGGAAGATGCTGGAGATACGCAAGGATTGCTGTTGATAAAGGATCAGTGGGTTTCAATATCCAGTTCAGACAGTAGTTAACAACTCAGTGTCACTTCCTTGTTTGCCTGGCCAAGTCTTTTAAAGTTGAAAAGACTAGACACTACCATTCACCCATCAAGATGTTGGTTACAGCCTAGAATGACCTCTTCCATTTCAAGAACATAAAGAACAACCCTCTGGACAAGATGGGGCAAAGCACACCATTGTCACAATGTTTTATTCATGCTATGTTTTCATCGCAGTGTCAGATCTTTTGCAAGATTATTGCTTAAAACAGACTTTTCATCTGAGGTGACGCCTCTTGCTAGCTTCCTAGCTGCATTTCACTGGTGGTGATCTCTCCTGAATAAGGCTACGTTCTCAGTTACACCCATTCAAGCCTGCTGGCATCAAGGTCTTGCACAGGTGGCGCTTATGGGAGAATTTGGCTCATACATTAGTGAGGCATGTTGGGATCCCCCTGAATGAAAAGCACTAAGTGAATGTGAGTCATAAGTTGTCCTTCTCATCTTCTCTTGTTTTGTATGCTTTGTTTTCTCATCTTAGTGAGCACAGGATGTGGCTGGTTTTACTTGGAACATTACAAGCAATCCTGTCTGAGTTAATTGACCAAGACAAATTTTGTTAACAAAACCCTGACATTAATAATGAGAAACAAGAGCTGGGAGACAAAACACGTGCGGTCTATAATACATTCCTGGGCACCCCCCCTTTCCTGGCTCCTCCTTAAACAGCTTGACAGAGTGTTAAGGTCAATTAGTTTAAAATTAACTTCTGGCTTCCAAGTCAACCTCCAACCAGAGCGTCTGAGTGTCGTCTATCACTAGTTTATTTAGCCTCTCTGTGTCAAGGATGGACAGAATGGTTTAGCAATACCCTAGCAAATCCATCACTACCAACAGACAGAATTATAGTATGAACTGCCTCCCCTGGAGATCTGGGCCTGGAAAGCTGGCCCTTCAGCTCCAAAGCCACATGCCTTGATGACTTGAGCAGGAGGAAAGTGTCCCTAGCTAGCACCAGTAGTAGGGCTCTTATCCTTTTCTGAGAGCCAGCAACAACATTGCATTACAGTACCTCAAAGACAATATAGGCTATTGGGCTCCATCTTTGCAGTGATAACCCCACCCCTTTCCCTGCTTTTCTGGAAGCTTTCTGAATTCCCCAGGGACTGGAGTGTTTCCCTGATGGGCTGGAAGCAGAAATCATTAATGTTCCTTTCCCTTGCACACTGGTAACCAAAATAACTGACCTTTCCATGTACAAGGCAAAACTTTTTTGTGGGAAGGTGGAGGAACTAGTTGTATTCTTTCGCTCCGCTCACCAGCTAAACTCAATTACATTAGAGTTATCACTGGCCATCCAAGTTAGCATCCCACTAAATGGGGCACTTCCCATCACTCAAAGCAATTGTTGCAGAGAGGCAGACATCGAGGCATTCAGTACACTCAGTTGTATCCAGGAGAGCCAGAGACTTATTTATTTATTTATTTATTTAAAGACTCAGATTCTGGAGAGAAAGATGGCGGCTTACATGGAATCACCCAACCCAGTCTGAGTCCTGTTTATGTGTGACATAAAACCTTTGCCCACATGGTGCCAAGGCACAATCTCACCAGTTTGCTTCCTCAAAAGCATAGGACTTTCTGGTATTCAGCTCCGATGTTCCCCCAAAAGGATTCTGGGAAGTTTGTGAAACAGGCTCTTCCATGGCATTTCAGCCCCTCTGATTACAGTTCCAGATAGACTAGATGTGAAAAGATGGTCCTCAAATATCTCTCATGCTCCAAAAAGATTGGATCCAAATTTTACTTCTAGAAGTGGTTGGAAGGTTGGGGGCCCGGAGCTGGTTCTTATCCCTATTTGTCACCCTGCAGGGTTGTGCTGTGTTGGTTTGTCTCGGGAGACTCCTGCCAAGGGTTGCTAAGCTGATGTGTTTCTGGCAGGCAGGCAGGCATTGTGGTATGGTCCTTTTCCTGCAGCAGAGCTGCACCCGTACATAACTGCTGGATATACCACCCAACCTTGACATGGAATCAGTCATTCGTAGCTTGCTCATTACTGCTGGCTAACTGTTTGCCTGCATCATCCCCCATTACTATCCTTCCCTCACTGCTGCAGAGTCACAATGGGATTCTGTAACAGTGTTATTTACATACAGCATTTCATCAGCCTCTTCTTCCTCTTGCTCAGTTTCCCATCTGTGTCATACCCTCTGCCCTCTAACATCTCGGCGGGAAAGAGTGGAAGGGAGGTGTTGGGGGCTGGGGATAGCAGCTTCAGGTCTCTATTGCTGCCTCTGTGGCCATGGAATACCCTTCCTGTGGCTAACTGGGAGGACCATGGAACTAATGCCCGGTAAATCCTGTATTTAAAAGTCTCTGACGCTCAGGAGGCCTTTCGCATGGTGCCTTGCTTTTACTGTGGTTTGATAGTGGTTTTTAATTGAAGTAATTTTAATCCTCTATGTATTTCAGTCTTCTAATCTGTTAGTGTTTACATTCTTGTAAAAATGCTTAGATGCTCTTCCCAGAGATCTGCTCTAGAAAGACAGTGTATTTATCACATATATAATCTGGGCGTTTTGAGTGTATTAACACAGGGAAGAGAGTTCCTTCTAGTGAGTTAAGAGCTGTAGGTTGAGCCCCGTGTCCCTGCAAAAACAAATCCCCTAGAACAACAATAAAGTCTCGGATTTGACTTATGACCTCTATGTCATGAGCTATTAATGGTCTCCAGACAGATAATACACTGACAAATGCATGTTGAGGGATGATTTTGTAATCTGCTGGTATTTCATTGATTGACACAAAGTGACTCAAACCGTACAACTCATTCACTGTTAAAGCTGCCCTCACTGACTGAGGCCTGGCTAGTGATGCTGTAGGAGGAAATGATTGCACTCAAGGAAATGGGTGCGCAGATGTCTGGTGCCTGCCAGGAGTTATTTTGACAGTGTTCTCAACAACCCAAGGGGGGGAACACAGCCAAGGAAATCAAAGTGGGCCCCATAGAAAAGGCCTCACTAAAAACTGGTTGTATTAGGCCAATGCAACTCCCCAAAATACCCTCACTCATAATTTTCATGAGTTTAAAAATACATATTAAAATGAAGCTGCCTTAGGGAGGAAAGTGCACCTGGGCCTAGGCAGTACCACAGTGTCCTCCACTGAGCCCTGCCCCGCAATCCATCTCGCCACAGTGCCAAGAAACTACCCTTTGGCTGGGGGTGCAAGGAGGCTCTTGGGAGCCCCCACTTCCAAGTGTGGCACCTGGGCACATATGTAGGCAGGGGAGAACAGCCTCATTGCCAGCCCATGGAGCCACCAAGCAGCAGCAAGAGAGGAAGGTTGGCTACAGCTGGGTGAGATGCTGGGCCTTGCTGCTTTGGCTGGCAGCCGTGCCAGGCTCAGGTGAGAGCAGTGGGTTGTCGCTGGGTATTGGCAGAGAGTCAGCACGCCCTGTGCGAAGAAACTGGCTGAGCAGCAGGATGGCTTTCACCATGACCTACTGGATGGAGAATACTGAGGGCTTGTCCTGATGCTGCTGCTGAGGAGAACCACTGGCTTAGAGGCTACCATGTCATTTGGACTGTAAAGCTTACTGAAAAGCCAGGCAGAGCTTTGGTGAAGGGTTCTGGCTGGGGACTGATTAGTGTTTGTGTGGTTGTTATTACTATGATTATTTACTTGTTTGTATTTTGGTAACGCCTAAGGGTCCCAGTCACAGATCCTGTTGTGCCAGGCACTGTACAAACACAGAACACCGAGTGCACATGCCCAAAGAGCTTAAGGGGCATTTGTATATGTGTGCATGTGTAAAGTTAATATAATAATGTAACGTACAATTTCTAAGTTAAACAGTTAATTTAAAAAAAAAGACCATACATTGTCAGGTTGCTATCAGGGCGTTTCAGTAGTTTGTTAAAATACTGCAGATGAGCATAATTAATGTTTCTCCTTGGGGCCAGGGAAACTTTTCTAATTTACCTAACTAGATAAAGGGCCACATTTTATCCAGAGTGATACTGGTGTAAATCTGGAGCATTGCCACTGAAGTTGATGGTGTTATGTCATATATACCGTAGTGTAAATGACAGCAGGATTTGGTCCAGTGAAATTAAGGACAAGGAGAGTTTTTCCATCGTTAAGCCTAGAATTGTTTTGCTGGTGTGGGCCCCTGATTTCATTTTGGTGGTAAGACAGGAACTGCTATGTGAATTCCCTCCTTCCTTCACTCTGTAAGCAGCACGGCAGTTTGCTGCATTTCATTTTCAAGTGTGTGTGTGGGGAGGTCTTTTCCTCACAGGTCATCTTTGCAGGTATTATATTAAAAAGTTAGAGAAAGCCGAGTGCTGGGACTGTTTTGCTTGTTACATAGGTCTCTGGTCATTTTGCTGAGAGAACTTGTGGTCTTGATTTCAGTGTTCTCCAATGCAGAACTTCCAAGGAGATGGGTGGCAGGATGAAAAGTAAGAAATGTCACATTTTCTGTATCAGTGAAAATTGGAATAGAAGTTTTTGGCTTACTGGCTGCCTGGCTGGCTTTCTGGGGAGCTGGGGAGCCCTGGAATTTCCTGTTCAGGGTCCCCAGGAAATCAGTGGGCTTGGGACCCAGCCAGCTGGCTCCCTGCATAGTCCAAGGAACAGGGGAACTGCAGAGTAAGCCCGTTCAGGAACTCATCTGAGAAGCCAGTATCTTGAAGAGCCTGAGAGCCCATCCACCAGTTGACTGACAGGCAGGGAGGCTGCTGCCCAGCTAGTTTTTGATGGAATCAATGCTTTCTTGGGGAATGTTTCAGTTCCATGGAATCAGCATTTCCGGACTAGCTCTACCTCAGCTGAATGAATCTGGAAATCGGAGGAAAAGTTCGAAAAATTTTCAAACTATTCTCTTTTCCCTTTTTGTGTTTCTTGGTGTTTCCTGGCTCTACCTGGGACTGAAAGTGTGGGGGACCCATGAGACCGGCTGTTTTCTGGATGTTTCTGGCCTAGCCAGGGAGTGCTAGAAATCACACAATACAGCCTGTTCTGAAGTTTCCAGACTAGTTTTACAGACCCAATGTTCGGGGGACACATCCTGCTGGTAGACAAGATCCTCTGTTGGTGAAGTCAATGGATCTACACCAATTTACATCCGGTGAGGAGGTTGCCCTCAATATATCCTCAGGATATAGCCATGCTTTTAGGTGTTTTTTCCCAACCGAACCTGGTGAGGTCTACATCCTATTTTACGTGCTACAGTACATGACAAATATGCTGACCTCCAGCCTCCATGCCCTCTGCCTGTCTTCACCACACCACAGGCCTCCTATACGGTTGTATTCCAACCAAAATCAATTTGGAGCTTTCAAAAATGTATGCAAAACTGATGGATTTTGAAAGAGTTTTAAGTTGTTGCTTCCATGGAATTTGGTGTTATTGGCTGGAAAGTCAATATTTTCTCTGTGCTGTCTTTGAGCTGCATTAATTGCAACCCACCAGCAGCGCTGCAGCACTGATGGTGCTTTGCCCATGACAATTTGAGTTTAGACAGTCTTTGACATGCTCAGAGGAGGAAAATAAATCTGAAAGATCATGGTGAAAATTGGCAGAGGTGGGTAAGGAACTTGCCTCCAGCAAGTAGAGACAGAGGATTGTTTTCTTTCCAAACCACTCTTGCTATGACTCCAGAAAACTTAAACAAAGTAGATTGCACTTTACCAAAACCCCCATAGTTGTGTCCAGCTCAGGGCACCTGTGTCTCTGGGGTTTGGCCTTTCTCAGGATCAGGCCCTTTATCTGTTTGTCCTTGGCAATGATTGATTTAAATAACAACACTTAGCTCTTTGATTTTCATCTGGAGATCTCATCTTAGCTTACAGGACTGAGTAAGCATAATCAACTCTGTTTTACAGATGGGGAAACTGAGGCACAGAGGAATTACGTGACTTCCCCAAGCTCACTAGAGTTATGAATATAACCTATCCTTCCATCTGTGTTTTCATACCATACCAGCAGTCATTGTCAGATCTGAGAGCCTGAGGACCTAGATCTTCTAGGGCTGAATTTAATGTATTGCCAATTTAATATTTGACTGGTTCTGTCTAGTTGAAGCAGGCCATTATGCTAGTTGCACATGGCTGAAGAACAGAATCTGACAGGAAGATCTTAAACTCTTCATCCTCATGGTAACCACAGAAGAACTTCCAGGCAGAGATCTATTCTATTCTATTCTATTCTATTCTATTCTATTCTATTCTATTCTATTCATCTTACACTGTGCTCATCAATACAGTATCCAAGTACCTTCCACTAGTGCATTAAGCAATGTGACCAAGCACTGAACCACCTTGGTGTTAGTGGTGTGGTGGTATATGGTGAAGGATAGCTACAGCTGTGTGACAGCTGTAAGTTGGCCAGCTGCATCCCTGGTGTAACTCCATTAGCTTCTGTGGTGTTACACCAGAACTAACTGTGATAGTTTGCGAATAAAAGGCACTCAAGCTTCCAGCATAAAGGGAAAAAACCAACAATGTCGCAGTATCCAAAAGACTTTGGAGGATTAGGACAGTTCTGTGGAGCACACAACGCAAACACAGGGCCAAGCAGTGCAAGAGAGATGCAGGTGAATTTCATCTGCAGTGAACCCCTTCGAGTTACAGAGAGCTGAAGCACCGCTAGGGATAATATTTTAATTAGAACTGGAAAGAAGGGTGGCAGCAGATTTGCAAAAAACTTAGAGATACTGGTAGTGGGACCGTTGTTCAATAACTATAGCAAAGGGCCTCTCTGCCACTGATCTTGTGATCCCCATGTGTAATGAGGGAATAATGGTGCTTGCTGTACACGCTGAGACATATTGAGGTTCTGTCTGTACCACTTCTGAACTGCAGATGACTTTATGAAATTGTATCATAAATTACTGTGTCATGGAAAGCCTCAGTCTGTCTGGTGTCACCTTGACTTAGCAGGGTTGCATCATGTTTCTGCTAAGCCAGAGACCATGGTGAGTGATGAGCACCAAAGTAAAACACCTTGGGACATTAGGTTGTTCTGCCTGGGAAAAGACACTTCCTCCTCGTGTCTCAAGGGAGGGGATTTGGGAGTAATTGAAATTACCCAAAGGCAGAAGAAAAGAAGCAAGAGACCCCAGCAGTGGTTGATAAAGGGACTCAGAAGGGGTAATTTTACACGAGATAAAGCTGAGAGAAGCTGCTGCAGGGGCAGAGGTGGAGAGGCCTGCCTGCCGGAAGACCGACAGTCCCCTGAGGGAAGAGTGAGTTAGTGAGGGACATTGCATTTAGAATGTCTGATTATTTTCTATATGATGTATACTTTCTTGTGCTTTATCTGTTAAGTAATGAGCAGAAAGTTGTTAGGTTGTGGGTGGCCAGGAAGGGGCGCGCACTACGATGTGTGACATGTATGTGTGATAAAGATGAATTTGTTAATGCTCACCACATGCTGTGAGATCCTTGCATGGGAAGCTGCCACACAAGATGAAAACATTATTGCAAGGCTGAATGAAGTTAGCATTGCATTATTCCAATGTCAAAACTCCTGATGCCAGTGGGCTGATAAAATCCTCTTCACTATTCTGGATGAGAAGGATGGGTATTGACAAGTCAGATTAGACAAAGCATCATCTTAACAGTGCACTTCTAACAGCCTGGGGAGCAGAGTCAAATTCCATCAGCTGCCCTTTGGAATAAAGTTATCAAGGAAAGAGTTGCAGCAGAAATTAGAGAGATTGTCTCAGGGCAGGTCTCTGTGTCAGGAGACAATATGATTGTCATGGCAACTACACAGTAAGAATATGACCATGTCCTAAGAGAGGTCACGGAAGAGCCCAGGCATGTCCAATAAACATGCAAGCCAGTGCAGAGGCACGTTCTGAGCTTTCTGGCTTCATCAAGCTCTCACTGAAAGCAATTGGGCAGGAATGCGCAAAAGGAAAGGACAAACCATAGCTAACTTGCTGCCACCCCCACTGGGCTAAAAGGGATGGTGAGATTTAGGCATGGTGTGATACTGATGCACTATCTCCCAGGGGATGCAATTCAGACTGGGACCAGGCAAAAATGATCTGGTAATATGGGCTCCCAGTCTGCCCCTGCTGCTGGAATGTGTCAGTTTCAGTGAAATTTATTTTACCACCTCACTGCCCTGCCACTTCCTTCAAATGTATTGTTTGAAATGGCTCTTCGTGTCAAACTTTATTTTATTTTACATTATAACAATGTGACAGAGGGAGGGGAAGAAAACATGACCTAGCAGCTGACTTCAATTAACTAATCCTCTCTGAGACTGTGAACAGTGGGAGGGGCCTGGGGTCTATGTAAACCAGACCCAGCTCATGGCAGAAGGAGGAGAGGCAACACCCAAGAAGAGTGGGAAGCTGAAGGAGCGCCAAGGGGAAAAACAACTCCAGAAAGGGACAGAAGGAGAGGGAATCACCTGGGGGGAAGAAGATCCTGCGTTTAGGAAGAATTAGGCCCAGGCTGGATCCTGCCTCCTTAGGACATTTTGGACTTGCCTTAGAGATAAGAAAATTTATGGTGAAATGGGACTACAGACTTTGGGTATAGATGATGATGATAAACTAAATACTGATACCCTCCTTTGATAAGCACTACAGCATTCTCTGTGGGTTCTTGCTCCCCTCACCCTTTCTGGTGTGGTCAAGCCATCTTTTGGAGCTTAGCTGGAGTGCCAGGTCACCTTAGTGATTGCCTGGGAAATGCCCTGGGGCTGGCGAGAATCCACTGGGTTACAAATACAATGGAAACTAACAGTTAAAATAATATAAAATAAAAGAGCTCAAACAAAATTGTAGATGTTGTCAAAACAAAACACTTCAATTGCCCTGAAACAACTGTAAAACATTCACTTAATGGGAAATTTTGAAATTTCAGCTTTTTGTTCTAATTCAGAACTAACTTTTTTTTTAAAGTCAATGTGCTGCAGAATGGAAATTCTGCTTACTGACCAGCTCTAACCACAACTAACCCACCACATTATCAGACAGCAGTGTTCTCATTGTATGGCAAGCAAAGGATTTTACCTGTTCAGGCAGGGCATGCAGAAATGGTGCAGGGGCTTGCTTAATTCAGTGGGGAGAGCCTATGCCATGTGCAATGAGAGTGGCATGCTGAGACCATGTCTTTTATTGCACGTAGCATGGACAGCTAGCATGGTGACAGAAGCTCAAGCTAAACTAAGACAAAATCAGTTTAGTTGCCAAAAGGGCTGGCCCATTTTTTGTATGGCATCAAGGAGATCTAGTGCCAGCAATGTGGCAGAGTGGCAGCCCTGTGTTCATATCTTGCCATGCTATCACTTGTATGGAGCGCTGCTGTAGCTGTGTCAGTCCCAGGATAATTGAGAGACAAGGTGGGTGAGGGAATATCTTTTATTGGACCAACTTCTGTTGGTGAGAGAAACAAACTATGGAGCCAGACAGAGCTGATCTGAAGAAGAGCTCTGCATGGCTCAAAAACTTGTGTCTTTCTCGCCAACAAAAGATATTATCTCACCCCAATGACAAGAGAAACAAGGAGAGAGTAGGGGTAGGGGTACAACATACAAGTAAAGCGATCAGGTGTAATTGGTGGTGCTGGGACATCAGAAAAAATTTAGGACTTAACTTTACAGTGCCTGTGAGGGATACGCATCAGCCCATCTTCCTAAGGCAAATGCTTGGCAAGTAGGCAGGACTACTGAGATGGCATACTGCTAGGTAAATCTGAATCTGTGGCCTTCCAAATCCAGCCCTCAGCAGGCACGTGAGATGTATCACTTTCCAGCAGGTGACAGTGTAGCCCAGGGAATAGTGCACTTGACTGGGATTTAGGTGACTTGGGTTCTATTTCTGCCACTGACTCCCCATGTGACCTTAGGCAAGTCACTTTACCCATGTCTATTTGGCTTACAAATTATTTAGGGCAGGGACTGTCTCTCTCTATGTAAACATGCAGCACCTGACACCATCAGTCCTGATTGGGGCCTCTAGTTAGTTAATTAGTTCTTATGCTGTTGCTTGATCAGAGTAGAGGCCATTGAATGTTTAATGAGTCTTCAGGATGTTCTGTCCTGTGCCCAATTTGGCGTGATACGGGGAGGGTGCCTGTGAGGCACAGATGTCTGATACATTCCAGCCATTGTATTTTAGATCTTCCATGGGACCTTTTCCATTGGGTCAAAGTTGAAGATGATTCTTGCAGGGAAGCTGGTTGGCATTTGGAGCAAGTGACCAGACCATGACAGAGACCACTGGGCGCCTGTTAGAGCAGGACCTGGTTGGTTAGAAAACTGATCTCTTTATTCGACTTGAATTCATACAATGTGATGTTTTTGATTATTTGGAGATGCTCCATCTGAATGGTGACCAACGTCTTTTCAATCTTGACAGCGAGGGTCCATGCTTCAGGCCCACAGGTCAGAATATTGACCACCGTAGCATTATATATCCTCGGCTTTGTTTCTCTACTTATCAGGGTGTTAGGTTTGCAAAAGACATTTTTGAGGAAGCATCCTATTACTGGTGCTTTTGCATCATGGGGCTTTGAGTTCTATCTCAATGCCGTTCATATGTTACCAACAAGAGGAAGATTAGGGAAAGTGTGGGCCCCTTACAGAATGGGGGAGGCAACCTAGTGACAGAGGATGCAAAGAAAGCTGAGGTACTCAATGTCTTTTTTGCCTCTGTCTTCACAGACAAGGTCACCTCCCAGACTATTTTACTGGGCAGCACAGAATGGGGAGGAGGTGAGCATCCCTCAGTGCTGAAGGAACAGGTCCAGGACTGTTTAGAAAGATTGGACATACACAAGTCCATGGGGCCAGATGCAGTGCATCCTAGGGTGCTGAGGGAGTTAGCTGATGTAATTTCAGAGCCATTGGCTATTATCTTTGAAAACTCATGACAATTGGGGGAGGTACCTGATGATTGGAAAAAGGCAAATATAGTGGCCATCTTCAAGAAAGGGAAGAAAGGATCTAGGGAACTACAGACTGGTCAGCCTCACCTCAATCCCTGGAAAAATCATGGAGAAGGTCCTCAAGGAATCCATTTTAAGGCACTTGGAAGAGACGAAGGTAATCAGAAACAGTCAACATGGATTCACCAAGGGCAAGTCATGCCTGACCCACCTGATTGCTTTCTATGAAGAGGTGACTGGCTCTGTGGATGTGGGGAAAGCTGTGGACGTGATATACCTTGACTTTAGCAAAGCTTTTGATATAGTCTCCCACAGTATTCTTATCAGCGACTTAAAGAAGTATGGGTTGGATGAATGGACTATAAAATGCTTAGAGAACTGGCTAGATCATAGGGCTCAACGGGTTGTGATCAATGGCTCCATGTCTAGCTGGCAGCTGGTCACAAGCGGAGTGCCCCCAGCGTCGATCCTGGGGTCGGTTTTGTTCAACATCTTCATTAATGACCTGGAGGATGGGGTAGATTGCACCCTCAGGAAGTTTGCAGATGACACTAATCTAGGGGGAGTGGTAGATACCAAGAAGGTAGGGATAGAATACAGAAGGACCTAAATAAATTGGAGGATTGGGCCAAAAGAAATCTGAAAAGGTTCACCAAGGACAAGTGCAGAGTCCTGCACTTAGGACGGAAGAATCACATGCACAGCTACAGACTGGGGCCCGAAGAACTTGGCAGCAGTTCTGCAGAAAAGGACCTGTGGGTTACAGTGGATAAGAAGCTGGATATGAGTCAGCGGTGTGCCCGGGTTACCAAGAAGGCTGATAGCATATTGGGCTGCATTATTAGTAGGAGCATTGCCAGCAGATCGTGGGAAGTGATTATTCCCCTCTATTCGGCATTGGTGAGGCCGCATTTGGAGTATTGTGTCCAGTTTTGGGCCCCCCACTCTGAAAAAGATGTGGAGAAATTGAAGAGAGTCCAGCGGAGGGCAACAAAAATGATTAGGAGGCTGGAGCACAAAACTTATGAGGAGAGGCTGAGTGAACGAGGCTTGTTTAGTCTGCAAAAGAGAGAATGAGGGGGGGGATTTGATAGCAGCCTTTAACTACCTGAAAGGGGGTTCCAGGGAGGATGGAGCTAGGCTGGTCTCAATGGTAGTAGATGACAGAACAAGGAGCAATGGTCTCAAGTTGCAATGGGGGAGGTCTAGATTGGACATTAGGAAAAAGTTTTTCACTAGGGGGGTGGTGAAGCACTGGAATAGGTTACCTAGGGCGATGGTGGAATCTCCATCTTTAGAGGTTTTTAAGCTGCGGCTTGACAAAATCCTTGCTGGGATGATTTATCTGAGGTTAGTCCTTCTTTGAGCAGGGGGTTGGACTAGATGACTTCCTGAGGTCCCTTCCAACTCTAATATTCTATGATATTATCTTAAACAGAGTCAAGAGTAGTGACATGACCAGCAATCTTGAGTGGGTGGTCACCACTAAGATGCTGGAGCCTGCAGCATGTTCAGAATTCCTGGAAGAATTTGGTTTTACTCCAGTTAATTTTCAGGCCAACTTTTGGGCTGAACCTGATGCTTTAGAGGAAGATAAAAAGAACACTATCCCCAGTGTGCAATGCTGAATAGAAGGGAGAGAAACTCCTTACTGCCTCCCTGCAAGTGATAAGCTAACAGTCTTAGATTGGATTCCCCGAACCTTAACCTGTACAGCTACAAATATTATCATTAAATATCTGACCCTCTTAAAAATCCGGTTGCTATAGTTGTTGTGTGGATGACCTCCTGATGTGCTGCATTCAACAGGCTGACTTTGAGGGCGACCAGATATCCTGATTTTATAGGGACAGTCCCAATAGTCAGGGCTTTTTCTTATATATGTGCCTGTTGAACCTCACCCCTGTCCTGATGTTTCACAATTGCTATGTGGTCACCCTACTGACTCTATGTTTCAGAAAGGCGTGCTTCCTTTTTATTGTCTTATTTTTCATACTGTGCTGTCCAATACTTGCATGGCTGGCTTATTTACAGAGCACGGTGTGACCCACTGCCTTTCTCACTTTCTCCAGATAAGCATGAGAAACCAGAGTGGAAGAGATGAAGGGACTGAGAGAGGGAGGGAAATGGGGAGGTTCTGTCATCCTCCAAGGAGGCCCTCTCCTCTGTTGTCCATGCATAGTGTGGACTACTGTTCTTTATTGCTTAATGACACAGGAATTGCTGGACAAGTAATCCATTCTTACTCAGATGGCATCTGACCGTGCCAAGGCATCCCAACATCAGAACTTTAGATTCTCACACAGGATGTGCTGTGAATTCTTGGATGGTTCAGACTCAACAAAGGCTCTATTGAGAATCTCAGCAGCTCCGATGAAAGCAAATGCACTCAACTCTCTCCACCTCAGTTCCCATGTAGGATGCCCCCCTATGAGCTCTAAATGCCTGTACCTGCTCATCTGACACACTCTTGGTTTTCCCTTTCTCTTTAGCCACCTGAGGGGAAGCAGGAATGCCATAATTACCAACCACCCAGAAAGGAAAACTTTTTAGAATAATTAGAAAGCAATTAGCATTTGCAGTGCTATCTCTGCCATGGCATTGCTGTTTCCGGTCACATCCTCTGCCTTCCAGTCTCCCCACCACTTACCTCACTGTAGGTTTTCTTTATCAATTGCTTTTCATTTTTATTCAAGCTGGCTGTGAAAGCTGCACTTGGAGCTTAGATTAAATTGCAGCTGAAATTTGCTTCACTGGGGGGATTATAGAGTTTGCTGTGATGTGTTAGTTCTCCGGGGGGAGAGCAAAACAAGGCTTTTAGCAGGCTGAGATCAGAGGGAAGCCTTTACTTTACAGGACTGAAAATGCAGGTCTTGCCCCTGTTGACCTGAGCAGCTAGTCCATATCTGGGGCCCAGTGTGTGTTCTACCAATTTCTACTTCCAACTGGTAGTCAGGTATTTCTCTGACTGGGTGGTCACCACTAAGATGCTAGAGCCTGCAGCGTGTTCAAAATTCCTGACTTGAAGAATTTGGTTTTATCCTAGTTAATTTTCAGGCTGACTTTTGAGCAGAACCTGATGCTTCAGAGAGAGATAAAAAGAACACTCTATCCTCGGTGTACAATGCTGAATAGGAGGGGGAGTTACTCCTTACTGCCCCCCTGCAGGCGATCAGCTAACAGTCTCAAATTGAGTTTCCCCCAAGCTTAGCCTGTATAGCTACAAATATTATCATTAAATATCTGACCCTCTTAAAAATCCAGTTGCTATAGTTGTTGTGTGGATGACCTCCTGATGCCTCTTAGGGTGACCAGATGTCCTGATTTTATAGGGACATTCCCAATATTCAAGTATGATGCACTTTTGTTTATTTACAATGAATGTACAAAGTCCTGTGTCTCTGAATGCAGAAAGCCTCAAATAGAAGGAAACAGTTTCTTTTGCTTATAGCACCAACAGCAGTCTTTTCAGCCTGATTCTCTGACCCAAAAATCTCTATCCAGGTTTCTTTCAGGGTTCCTTACCGTGTTTTCAGCTGCTCCCTCTCTCGCTCTCTCTCTCTGTCTTTCTTGTCTCTATCCAGTTTCTTTATTATTCTACCCCCACACTCTACCCATCAGTCCCATAACAAGATCCCACCCGTAATCAATCTTATAACAAGATTTCACCCAGCTCATAATACAGGTATGGGGCCAAATGTTTCTTTGACTGGAATTGTAACCCACATCCTTTGTATTATACAGTAGCTTAGACCTAAAATAGGAGGCAAAGCTCCCATTTATGCGGCAGAGTTATGCTTGATTC
The DNA here is from genome assembly GCA_007922155.1 of Mesoclemmys tuberculata. Lineage (NCBI taxonomy): Eukaryota > Metazoa > Chordata > Testudines > Chelidae > Mesoclemmys > Mesoclemmys tuberculata. The sequence goes on from ML675621.1 coordinate 7,573,749, forward strand.
TGTGGCAAACTGAGAATTTTGCAATAGCCTCTTGTTCATCTTCTTCATCCTAGTCACTTTCATCCACAGTGCTTTACAAATGATACACATCAAGAAATCACCTCATCTGCCATTGAAATGCAGCCACCTCTGAGATGAGTAGGAGATGGCTGGCTCACTGGTCAAAGTGTGCATAGGAAGATTTACAACAAATGAGGAATGCATGAGATTGGAGCATTTTCAAGCTTGACATTTTGGCAACGTTTTCACACTAAAAATAGGACCATTTCAAATGAAATTATTTTATGCTCCAGAAAAACCACCCCGTTTTACAATTGCACATGTTCTCGCAGCTGAGTAGCTACTTTCTCAAAATGTTCAAGTATTCAAAATTTCAAGTGGAAATGGGCAAAAGGAAATTGCAACAATTCCCCATGGCTCCCTGAAGAATGGTGGGAGAGGGCAGAAGGGAACCTCTCCCAACCAACTCTTTTGATGAGCTGCCCCTGGAATCTAAAACTTCCACACTTACACTGTAAACTGCTTTGAGCTCAGTTTATCAACTTCATAAGGGGCAATGGCTGAGCCGGCCTCTGCTGGGGTTAGAACTTGTGGCTTTGGGGAATCTAAGAGCCTGATCCTATAAGCATCTCAGTGAGCACACCCCTGTGCCTATGTGGAATTCCACTGGGTTCAGTGAGGCCCAAAGTTCTTTCTGTTAATTGCCTTTCCCTGCCAGAGCCTCCTTTGTCTCAGCAAAGCAATATTTGATGAAATGCTAGCTGAGCTCAGAGGAATTCATCACACAATGCTTTTGTCCTTCCCTGACGCTCCCCAAGCAAGGAGGGTTGGGATTTTCTGTCTCAACTTGTTGGGAGTTACAGCTGCTGTGCTTTTGAGCAGACCGCTCAGCAGTGGAAGGCCAGAGGCATACATCTTCTCTGCCCAGAGGGAGACAGTGCCACAGGGATTTAGAGAGCAGAGCCAGTACAGATGGGGCCAGGAGAGGGTGCAGCATGTGGTGATGCAATTCTACAGGGAGAGAGGTACATGGACTGTGCTAGACTGCCAGAGCGTGAACAAGATCCTGGCTCCAAGGACACGTGATCTGTAACTGCTAGTAGCAAATACCCACGGTAGCCTGATGGGACACTAGATGGGGAGGGCTTGGAGTTATTCCAGAGAATTCTTTCCCAGGTGTCTGGCCCCTGTGTCTTGCCCACATGCTCAGGGTCTAACTGATTGTGATATTTGGGGTCAGGAAGGTATTTCCCCCCTGGTCATACTGGAGACACCACTGGGGGGTTTTCACCCATGCATCATTTGCAGGTTAAAACTAGTGTAAATGGTGGAGTCTCTGTAACTTGAAATCTTACACCATGATTTGAGGACTTCAGTAACTCAGCCAGAGGTTAGGGGTCTATTACAGAAGTGGGTGGGTGAGGCTCTGTAGCCTGCAATGTGCAGGAGGTCAGACTAGATGACCACGATGGTCCCTTCTGACCTTACAAGTCTATGTTAGCAAGCAGTGTTAAAACTGCAGCATCTGAGCACAGGAAATAGGGAGTGGGACAGATTGTCTCCTGGTTACTCATGGAAGTTGCGTCCTCTGGCATCTGCTTCACCAGTCACTGGGTCATCAGAGCTCCAGTCTGAATTTGCCTCCAGGTGTTGGGAAGGTTGGAATTTTCCTTCTTTCTGTTTTCCCCTCTCTCCTTCCTCCTAAGGCCCCCAGATCTTCCACCCCATCCCACCTATCCTTTGTCCAGCTTCTCTTGATCTGATGATAATCATCCCTTTATCTTATTAGTTTTTAAAACATCCCTCCCTGCCACTGCAGCCAAGGCATTCTGGCTCCTGGCCAGATAATAAAAATGCAGTAAGGTATAATGATGCTAATTAAACTTGCTCTCCCCTCCTGTGTGACTACACTCAGTTACTGGCTTGTCCATTGGTCTTTCTCCCCAAGTGTCCCTGAAATCATTGATTCCTGTTTCCCCTCCCCAGCCACATGCGTCTCTTACCTCCTCTGCCCTCCTTTTGCTAAGTGCTACTGGAAAATCTCAGCAAGTCTGACAGCCTTTGTTTGAATGGCTGCAATTTTCATGGCTGGAATCTTCCTATCTCACCAGTGCTGAGTTTCCCTTTGTCTTGCTCCGCCTTGCTCCATGCGCCTTTGGTTCCTGGACGCCCAAGAGTGCATTAGATGTAGAGATCTAGCTCAGCTGCTAAGAGAGGGGAGGCCTATTGCATTTGCCTGGGGAAATAGGGGTGAGATGTATTAATCGGACCTTATGAAAGATTTGGGGTTAGCATGTGGTCTCCTGGAAATGGTTTTGATTGAACTGGTTAGTTCACTCCTAGTTTGAATAGGGATTGGGCTTGGGATAGATTCCTGGGACATCCACAGCAACTCTCAATGGGGAGCAAGCTAAGCAGCAACCACTGTGCCTGCTGTGTGTACCTCCTTTCAGTGGGAAAGGCAGGAGAGCAGGGCTTTTGCTGCACACAGACTTCTCATGAGCTCTGAGACTGACTAATGTTAACTGAGTTAGTACTGGGAGAGGAGGTGGCTCTGGATACTCCAGGGGAGCAGGCTATTTAAACCAATAGTTAATGAAGGTGGAGACCTGGTGTCTCAGTGTGATTGATTCCTTTGTTCCACATGTGCTCCCTGTCTATCCCTGTTTAGGCTCATGTGTGGAAAAGGAGCATGACCCTGATTTGCGAAAAGAGCATTATTTCCCCTAGTCCATCGCTTGCAGCGAGATGGAACCAAACAAGTGCTCTTTCCCTGTTACACACATTCATTTGTGGTTCCCTCTTCCCCTTTCTCTGTTGTTGGGAAACTTTTTCTTGGTGTACATTTGCTGTTGTGTTTGCTGGGCCTGACTGGAATTTCTGGAAGTGAGGCTGAAGCATGGCTATTTCTGATTTGGCTTGATTGAGAGTGAAGTCATAAAATCGAAAGACCAGAGGGGACCTTGAGAAGTCTTCTAGTCCCGTCCCCTGCACTCAAGGCAGGACTAAGTATTATCTAGACCAGTGGCTCTCAGTTTTTCCAGACAACTGTACCCCTTTCAGGAGTCTGATTTTTCTTGGGTACTCCAGGTTACACCTCACTTAAAAACTACTTGCTTACAAAAAACTTATGTAAAAATACAAAAGTGTCACAGCACACTATTACTCAAAAATGCTTTTTAATTTTTACCATATTATAAAATAAATCAATTGGAATATAAATATTGTACTTACATTTCAGTATATAGAGAAGTATAAACAAGTCATTGTCTGTATGAAATTTTAGTTTATACTGACCTCACTAGTGGTTTTTATATGGCCTGTTGTAAAACTAGGCAAATATTTAGATAAGTTTATGTACCACCTGGAAGACCTCTTGTGTACCCTCAGGGGTACGCGTACCCCTGGTTGAAAACCACTGATCTAGACCGTCTCAGACAGGGGTTTGTCTAACTTACTCTAAAAAAATCTCCAATGATGGAAATTCCATCACCTCCCTGGGCAATTTATTCCAGTGCTTAATTACACTGACAGTTAGGAAGTTTTTCCTAATGTCCAACCTAAATTGCCCTTACTGCAATTGAAGCCCCTTGCTTCTTCCCCTATCTTCATAGGTTAACAACAACAATTTACTTCCCTCCTCCTTGTAACAAGCTTTTATGTACTTGAAAACTGTTATATCCCCCCTCAGTCTTCTCTTTTCCAGACTAAACAAACCCAATTTTTTCAATTTTCCCTCATAGGTCATGTTTTGTTGCTTTTCTCTGGACTTTCCCCAATTTGTCCACATCTTTCATGAAATGTGGCACCCAGAACTGGAAACAATACTCCAGTTGAGGCCGAATCGGTGTGGAGTAGAGCGGAAGAATTATTTCCCGTGTCTTGCTTACAACTCTCCTACTAATACATGGCAGAATGATGTTTAATTTTTTTGCAACAGTGTTATGCTCTTGATTCATGGTTAGCTTGTGATCCACTATGACTCCTGATCCCTTCCTGCAGTGTTCCTTCCCAGGCAGTAATTTCCCATTTTGTATGTGTGCAACTGATTATTCCTTCCTAAGCCAGAGTATTCTGCATTTGTCCTTACTGAATTTCATCCCATTTACTTCAGACCACTTCTCCAGTTTGTCCAGCTCATTTTGAATTTTAATCCTATCCTCCAAAGCAAAGTCACGTTTGCCCTTGGGACACTCAGAAAGAAGTTCACAGCATAGGTAACTGTGATTGGCACTTCCAGCAGTGAGGTCATGGCATCAGTTGATTCTGGATGGTTGATCTACTATTGAGGTCACGGTGAAGGATGGGTGACCCAGCTCAGGTTAAATGAGAACCAAAACTCAGCATGGACTTGAGCAGAACACTTTTTGATTGCATGGTAGCTGTGCCCGTGCTGGTTCTATCTGAGCTCAGAAGACATGTAAAAAAAACATCAGAGTGGCTGCTTGCTTGAGATTTCCAACCTCAGTTTCAGAGACACAAGCAGGTCAGATAAGATTGGCCAAGCAGTCCAACTCTGAGGCGAACCTCCAAACAGTAGGTGATTCACCCACCACAGCATGGACTAGTAAGTCGCTAGAGAAAGCAAATGGGACTCAGGAGACATGGGTTCGAATTCCCAGCACTGACTTGCTGTAACACTTCAGGGAAGATTTTCAGAGGTGCCTGATGTCAGTGGGGCTTGTGCTCCTAAATCCCTTAGCTGCTTTTGAAAATCTCACCTTTCCCCTCTCTCTGTCTTAGCAAAATGGGGCTAATAAAGCTTACTCCACCTTTCTCTGGTGTCCTGAACTGTGTGGAGGAACGGTGATGTGTGAGTGTACAGTAGTGTGCAAATGCTGAGCACCCTCAATGCTCATGAAAGTCAGTGGGAGTGTTGAGATCACTTGTCACCTTCTGAAAGCAAGCCCAATATCAGTCAGTCCTGACCAATCCTCCTGTCAGTGACCCAAAATCATAGGGCACTGGAAAGCTGTAAAGGCAAATGTTTCATGTAAGCACTCATGTCAACGGTGTGTTTACTGCATGCTGGAAATTGTACAATCACCTCTCCTTCGTTGCTTGTCTCCTGCTGAGTCTGGTGACAAAGGGTCAGGGATGCTACAAAAGAATAACAATCCTGGTAGTTCATGTCCCGGCTGAAATTCCTAAAACGGACCGTTTGTTTAAAATTCCCTTCCATTTCTAATCTCCACAGATGCTGGGTAGATAACAACATTTTTGCAGGGTTACTCAGCAACGCAACAATATTTGGGTCAAGTTGAGCTGTTTACATTCAGCTTGGTTTATCCATCTGACTGGAAATGAGGCAACTTTTCTGTTGGTTTTTTTTCATTTATTTTTATCTCTGCACTTTGTTTAAAAAAAAATTCCAAGCGAATCATGGACATTATAAGCATAATCCTGATGAGCGTCTCCCTGGGGGCTGTTCACTGTGGTGGTTTTATGTGGCTGGGCAAAGGGGTTTGCATTAAAATAAGAGCTGGCCTGCATTCCATTCCAGACTTTAACTGAATACACTGGCCTTTTGGTTTAGAACGCAATGTCCTGTTCTCATGAATGACTGGCAAGATATAAATCTGGGACCTTCTCATGAGTCATTGGCAGCATATGAATCTGGGACCTTCAGCACTGACCACTTGAAACAAAGGAGCATTCCCAGTGCTGGTAGTAGTAATAAGCTCCTATCTCCTAATGGCCCACCCACTAGATCAGGATTCAGCAGAGACTTTCCCAGCATGCCTATGGGAAAGAGCAAACTTAGCTATTTTAAAAAATCAATTTACATTTTCACTTCTTGGTTCTAAGTGGAAGTGCAAATACCAAAATGTCATTAAAAAGCTGTTTCTCTTGAGGTTTTGGGCCAGACCAAGTGTCATGGGAGAGAAGGTTCCTGAAAGATTTTCAGCCCAGTTTTACAGACACGGGTTTTGCAGATAACTTGAATTGGCATCTAAGCTCTTGGGGCTTATCACCTTAATTGAACCTTGGAACTTTTTGATGTTTGCCCATTACTAACCTGAACTTGCGGTTGATAACTAGGAGCTAAAGGAGTGAAAATGAAAGCAGAGAATTTAAGCTAAATAGCAAAGAGGGCTATTTGGCTGTAGAACAGCCTCTTCTAGGAGCAGTGCCTGAAGTCCTGTCACAGTAGGGAGTGGTCCTGCGTGGCTCCCAGGAGGTCAGAGGTGGTGTCTAGATGATCTGGCAGGTAACTTCTCTCTCCAATGTCTACGCTCTTGTGAATGGTGTCGACAGACCTTCCACTGATGACCAAGGTCAGAGGTCATGTACTGAGCTTTGGGTGCTGCTGAAGGCACCCATTGAGACCAGTGTAAGGGGTTAAACCCTTACTGAAACTTAGTGGGTCTTTTTGGTTGGCATCTCTTGAGGAAGCAGGACCCTGAAACAGCCACAGTCCCCAGGGCCAGTGGAGAGAGGCCAACTCAGGTCAGCCTGATTGACAGGCTGGCAGGCCAATGAGGGAGCCAGGAGGGTGGTGGGAGTCCCGTCCTCCGTGTGAGCTGGAGCTGTCTGCCTGGGCCTGCCTGGGCGGGGAGCGAGACAAGCTAAGGACAGAGCATCCAGTGCTGGGAGGCCAGAGGAGAGGCACAGGGAGCAGAGCGGAGCTGAGGCACAGCAGCCGAATCAGAAGGGCACCCCAGAGAGCTGAGCGGAGCAGAGCAGGGGCTGGGTGTGGAGGCCAGAGAAGGAGCCAAGGGAGCTGAGCTGACCCAACCCGCAGCAGCAGAGCCAGAGGAACACCCCTGAGAGCCGAGCTAAGCAGAGCCCAGCACAGTTGCAATGAGCAGAGTGGAGCAGGAGCTGAGGCTGGAGCTGTCTGGAGCTGGGTGCGGTGACCAGCCGGTGAGAGCGAGGGGGACCCTGGGCAAGGCCCAGGGCAGGGAGATGCCACCAGCCCAGAGACCAAGCAGGCCAGACTCTGAGGGGGATCATGACCCTGACAGGGGGGCCAACGTTGGGGAGAAGGGCCCTGTCCCCTAGGGTCTGGGAGCATGTGGCCATTGCCAGAGCCAGTGTCTGACTCTCTGCAGCCCTGCCTGTGATGTGTGACACAGACTGTGAACCTCCCTTACACCCCAGGAACACTGTGTGTGGTGCCCCCGGGCCAGGGGCAGTGCTGGGTGTTTCCTGTAACCCTTCCCCTCTTTTCTTATTTTTTTATTTGATTGCTGTTTGTTTAATAGATTGCATTGCTTTGCACTGTATGCAACAATTAGTGGTCAAGGATGCGCCCAGTAGAGAGTTAGTAACCCAGAGTGGGGACACCCTAGCCCCTGCCCTAAGAGACCACAGCAAGATTGGGGGCGGAGCCCCAGGAATCCTGGACCAAGCCTTGTCGGGGTTACTGGGACCCCGCCACACAGGAGAGTGGAAGGGGGTCCTCGAGGTCAGGCAGGCCTCTGGGTAAAGAGAGTGGGAGTGAGGACTCAGGTCCTTTTGCTAGTCAACTCCACCAGGGTAGTGTATAAGCCAGAAAAGTTCCCCACAATAGAGGGCCCATTCCTCCACTTACACGGGGATTCATGTTTCTGATATCTGGGAGTTGTTGTGGGAGACTGAAAACGTGTCACAGGCACATGAATGAAAACTAGGTCGGCAGTGGGGACTGTATCTCTATGGTTGTTAATGCGCGTGTGTGTGTCAGGAAATGTGAGGCGGTATCTTTCGTCTCCCACAGAATGGGCACCATGGAGGGGAGAGCAGACCTCAAAGGGTAGCGTCTTAGCAAATCACTGTAGTTCCATTGATTTAATTAGCGCGTCATTGATTTCCATCAGTCTCCTGTGGACTGCGCCTGTGAGTGTAGACAGGTCTCCCTGCCTGCTTGCAAGGGCAGCTGCCATTTTGTGTTTCACTTCAGAGGCAGAAAGTTCTGGCGTGGAATGTTGTGCTCTCATGGAGATGTTCTATTAGTTCTTTCTTTCTTCGTTGTTATTCCTTAATCAGGAATAAAAGTCGCTTGTCCAGAAAAATGCATGTTTTGCGTTGTGACTGGGGCAATATAACAAGTCAATAGTAGTAGCCAATGCTCTGCATCCTCCTAGTCAGCTGCACAGTTTGTCACCCCTAGCAGTTTTTATTCAGGGGGAAGACCCTGACTTCTCCTTAAACTGTTGTTCATAGTTAACCATTCATTGTGCTGCGGGGAGGTGGGGTGTGTGTGTGTGTGTGTGTGTTGGAGTTTGCACAGTGCCTGTTTGAACTATGTTTACTCTTCACTGCTCTGCTTTCTGCTCAGGAAGGCCTGAAGACTAGAATAACAGCTGGGACTGAAGCTCAGGATTAAGCTGCATTAGCAGAGGTGTAGGAAAGATCTGGGTAAGAATTGCAAGGACATAATGGTGGTTTGGACTGAGATGCACGGGCAGATGTGTAGGAGGCCCAGGAATGGAATGATAGGGGTAGCGGAGGTCAGACTTGAGTTGTGTTCATTCATGTTCGAAGTTCCAGGAGTGGAATTGCACGTCAGGGTTGAGATGCCCTGGCACAACTCTGGGAGGAGCAGGGCTGAAATAGCTGGAGTTGCTGCAAGTCAGGGCTGAGGTGCCTTAGCAAACCTGTGCATGGGAAGCTTGTACAACATGCTCTTCTCCATCCCAATACCTGGACATGAGGCAAGGCATTGCAACTGTTACAGGGTAATAAAAGAGAGAAAAAGGAAAATACCAACCATAAAACCAATCTATTTCCAGCCTGGGAAATGTGTCAGGAATTTATGACTTGGGGAGCTGATGGCCCGGCAAAGACCATGACAGCAGAGGTACAAATTTCGTTAACCTGGAGTTAGATTGAAAGATTTGAGCGCTTATTACAGGGGAATGTCGAACATGGACATTATAAAATGAGTTCACTTAAAATCAATGAGGACAAAACCATTCCGACATGAACACTCACAATCACCCAAATAATCTTACCTCTGCCTTCATCACCTCCAATACCACCACCTTGAAAACAGCCTTTGACTCATAGACTCATAGACTCATAGGTCAGAAGGGACCAATATGATCATCTAGTCTGACCTCCCGCACAAGGCAGGCCACAAAACCATACCCATACACATTTATAACAACCCCGAACCCATGACTGAGTTATTGAAATCCTCAAAAGTGAGATTTGAAGACCTCAAGCTGCAGGGAATCCACCAGCAAGCGACTCATGCCCCATGCTGCAGAGGAAGGCGAAAAACCTCCGTGGCCCCTGCCAATCCGCCCCGGAGGAAAATTCCTTCCCGACCCCAAATATGGCGATCAGCTAAACCCTGAGCAAGTGGGCAAGACTCACCAGCCAGCACCCAAAAAAGATTTCTCTGCAGTAACTCAGTTCCCATCCCATCCAGCATTCCCACAGACCATTGAGCAGACTTATCTGCGGATAATCCAAAATCAATTGCTCAAATTAAACTATCCCATCATAACATCCCCTCCATATACTTATCAAGCTTAGTCTTAAAGCCAGATAAGTCATTTGCCCCCACTACTTCCCTCGGAAGGCTATTCCAGAACTTCACTCCCCTAATGGTTAGAAACCTTCGTCTAATTTCTAGTCTAAATTTCCTAATATCCAATTTGTACCCATTCGTCCTCGTGCCTATAATAGTACTAAACTTAAATAATTCCTCTCCCTCCCTAACGTTAATCCCCCTGATATATTTATATAGAGCAAGCATATCCCCCCGGAGCCTTCTTTTGGCCAGGCTAAACAAGCCAAGCTCTTTGAGTCTCCTTTCATAAGGCAGATTTTCCATTCCTCGGATCATCCTAGTAGCCCGTCTCTGAACCTGTTCCAGTTTGAATTCATCCTTCTTAAACATGGGACACCAGAACTGCACACAATATTCCAGGTGGGGTCTCACCAGCGCCGTATATAACGGCACTAACACCTCCTTCTCCTTGCTGGAAATACCTCGAATACCAGGAAACTCACCAGCAATATAAGATGCAAAGGGCACACTGATATATATTATTAAACATCTACAATTCAAAACATCCTAATCTCACGTTGATTGCACATTGCTATCTCTGAAACCAACAGATGTGAACATTTGCATCACCAACATGTATGACAGCTGGCATCTCCAGGGCCATACACAGACCACAGAAAAATTTGTTTCTAAAGCATCCATCAGGGAATCCCAGTTTGGGTGGGGAGATGGGAATCAAAAATCAGATTGTGCCCCAATCACTCTTCTTCCTCCCTCTTTCTCTCTTTTTGTTTGTTACAGCTGCTTGCTATGTCTTGTCTTAAAGTAGAGCATAAGTTCTTTGAGAATGGGGCCATCTCTGTACCATGCCTAGCACAACGGGGTATCAATCTTGGGTGAGGTTTTCTGGAGTAACCGCAATAGACATAATAAATAAATGTATCTTGACTATGTTATGGGAGATGCTAACTGTTCTTCTGAATACAAAGAGAGCTGGATGCTGGGCCTCCTTTCTTGTTTGACATTGTGTGTCAAACTCATGGCCCTGTACCTCTTCAACAGTCGTTGCTGTGGTTGAGACCAACAACTAGTGTATGATACCTGCTTCACTCTCTATGTATCAGGTATCACAACACAGTCAACAACCATTTGTGTGTGATGTGGAGCTGTACTTGACACCTAGTGGCAAACACTGTGGGATTCTTAGCATAGGCTGCTGATTGCAGCTTTGTGACAATGTGAGGCACTAGGACCCTACTGATCTCTGAAGTTAACAGCTCATGGGGATGGTGGTTTGGGACAAGACTTTCCTAGGGGATCGATTACCTGACCTCCACTTACTCCCAGTTTCTTGTCCATTCCTCTAACACATCTGGTGCTGGCCACTTTCAGAGAGACAGGATACTGAACTAGCTGGATGACAGGTCTGGCAATTTTTACGTTCCAAGATATAAGAATGAGGGAGATATTTGTAATTTTTTTTAATGACCATCGTATGCATCTGATTTATCTACTTGATGATATCCTGCTTGTGAAGAATTAAATCAAAGGAGGCTATGGGGGTGGAGAAGAGGGAACGAATAGGAAATGAAACATTGAAAGCCAGAGAGAATACCCAGGGTCCTTATGGAAGCAATGGGGAAGCTATTAATTGGGGAGTGCCCTTGCCTGGCTCCAGCTAGGCTAGCAAGGTTTATTCTTCCCAGGCCTGAAGCTAGGATCTAAGGCGATCCTGGCTTAGGGAGGTTGAATGTGCAGCAACTGCTGGAGAGGATTCTTTGACAGAGATGCAATGCTGCAGGAGTCTGTGTGTCCCTGCCCAGGAGTAGGAGGTCTGGCTTGACGGGAATTTGTCCAACACAGGCAAGGAGAATCAAGTGTAGGTAAGATCCAGGCAGATGGACCTTTTGTTGTTTTGTCCCATCTCTCTGCATGCTGTGCGAGTTTGCTGAATAAATAGTGCCTCGTTTTGAAGAAGCTCTATTTGAGCTGTATTTAACCAGCTCGCTGATCATAGGACCCTGAGGAAAAGGGTTGACAGGGCCAAACCCAGTGGGGCCTGTCATGTTAGCATGGTTAGGGAACAGGGGCTGCTGCCACTGGAGATCCAGTCCAAGAGTGGCTGGCTTAGAGGATGCCACCCTTTGAGAAGTGCAGAAAGTGAAGCCTGTGCCCTGAGGGATACACTCAAGAGGGACTAAAAAGGGTCTAAAGCACAGCTCGCCTTGTAGCTGTGACACCACAGCTAACCCTGCGATGCTACTGCTTGACTGAGGACTCTGTCCTATGTTGCTGGATTAGATATCTGCCTGTCCATTTCACGCCACAGCAAGGTACCATGGTAGGCCTCTGCCCTGTTGCTGACTTACTATACATAGGGAAGACATCTGGTGCTAGTTCAGCAAGGAAAAGGGTTAGAAACAACTGCAGAAAAAGCAAAGCTATTTCTGAAATAGTCCCCAAATGCTCCAGTGGTGTCTCTCTTCATGCTTGCACTGTTTCAGGAACTCTTGTAAGAGCGCTATTTGAAAAAAAAAAAAGATTTCTAATATATTATTCATCCAGCAAAATCATTTCAGAGTAAAATATTTTCCTTCTCCACCTTATTCTTAATATACTCTTCTCTCCTGCCTTCCACCTCCTCCCTGCAGGGCTCCAGGGAATGGTATGTATGAAATTATTTGGTAAAATCCAATAAAAATTTTAATCAGGTCAACATCATTAAAGGGAAGGAAAGTGATGGATCTTCCTTGATGCAGAAAAATGTAAAGGAGGAAGCCACACAAACACGCAGCCACATCCCTTCGCCTACATCCAGAACTGTACACTCTCACCCTTCCTGCCCCATCACCGCTGGGCCATAGACACTGAGCAACCTCCCTTTCTGCCAACAGAAACTCACTGCCATGCCCACAGCCGTGCCCATGCACCAGATGCCTGGCCATGCCCACAGCCACCATGCCCATATTCTCAGCCTCACATGTGGACCTCCATAGACACACAGCGATATATACACTCAGCCATGCACCCATTTAAAGCCTGAAGCACACTCCGCTGTACACAAAGAAGTAGTAAAATCTCCAGAAATTTGCAGTGGGGAGAAAGAAGGGAAGGGAGGGGAAGGGGGAGAAGGGGAGGTGGGGAATAAAAACATTCCCTTCAGATGTAACCAACCAAACGTAAAACTGTGGGCATCCCCATTAATAAAAATTACAGGTAATGTGTAATTGATCCTATAGCTTTACAGTTCCTAGAGCAACTGATGTTGGGTCTGTATGGATGCAGCCACTCACAGGAGAATTAAGAGAATAAATGACAGTCTGGCTGTGTTTGGGGAGCCATCAGCTACTTCCGACACTATGACAGTGTGGTACAAGAAGGCTGGCTGTAGAGCTTGTTTGTAGTTGGCTTCTCCCACAGGGAGGCACTGAAGGGGATGGTGTGTCTGTTATGGGAGAGCTCACAGCTACGTCAGGGCTGGCATCTGGTGGAGAATTGGTGTAGGAAGGTTGGTCCCACGGTATTAATTTCCCACAGAAGCAGGCACTGTCACAACAAATGGGTGTAGCGAGATTGGCTCTGGGATGATCACAGCTACTCCACTGCTAACATCTCCCGGGGCGGTGGGGTGACCTAGAATGGGTATTGGAAGTTTGATGCCAGGAGGCTCACTTGTCCCAGCAGGAAGCCCTGTATCAGAGAACAGATGCAGAAAGGCTGGCTGTGGAGGAGTTTACAGGAACATTGGAATTGCCAGATTGGATCAGACCAGTGGTCCATCTAGTTCAGTATCCTGCTTCTGACAGTGGTCAGTATCCAGCACTTCAGAGAAAGTGTAAGAAGTCTGCAGTAGGCAGGGATGGGATAATCTGCCCCCCACTAATATCTCTTCCTAACCACTACTAGAGATTGGCATAAACCCTGAAGCATGAGGGTTTAATCCCTTCCCAACTCTTTGTTTGCTCTTCCTCTCAGTAACATGTTTTCTAAACATGGAGGACAGCAAAGCAGAAGAGAAGGAAGAGGCTGACTTCTTTAATAGCAGCTCCGGTTTTAATCCTGGTCTCAGTGAATACCACACGGCAATACAAGCCCTGGAAACACATGGCTATGCTCTGTGGATTTGCATAGTTTAATAGAGCTCACTAAGATTTCATTCCCATCTTTACAAAACCCGTGGCAGTGAGCTCCTTACCATCTCTCCCCTTCCAGATTAAATGTGAAAGTCTAAATCTGCAAGGAGGAGCCAGGGGAGCGATGGGAAATGTATTCCTCTCTGAGATCTAGGAGTAATGGATCTGTCCATGGAGGTCAAACGCTGTGGGAAATGAGCAGCCCTTTCAAGCCCGAAAGTAATATATGGTTGGTCCCATGGAGCTCACAGGTGTTATGAGATGTTATGGAATGAGGCAGCCAAATAGCCAAATGCTTGGTTTAACAAACTGCAGTGAATCTGACTACTCTGGTGAGGTCAGCCACCCCCTCACACACCTGTCCAGCAAGATCACATCAGTCACTGTAGGAAGCTGTGCCATGCTCTGAAGATAGTGTGTGCAGAGGGGTCCACTCCATTTCTGAGACGAGCATTCATGGGCAACTCTTGGACCAATATACCTACCATTGGAATTCCTAGTCTAGAAGTGACCACATTGGGGCAGGGAATATATACCTCACCCAAACAGCTTGGAGCCCCAAAGGGAAAGCAGGGGCTTGGCTCAGTGCTGGATATAATGGGCCTGCCCCAAGGAATTCAGTGTGACCCTGTCAAAGGCTAGGAGCAACTATGATACAATCACAGTTCTCTAAACGGCAGAATCAAGAGAGGTTTCATTGCAATTAAGAGACAGCGGGGATCACAACCTCATATTGGAGAGCAGTGTGGCTCAGGTCATTGAGGCCTGGATAATTGAGGTTGAACAGTGTCTGATTCACAAGGTTGGTGATCTCTGCAGGGACGAAGCAGAGACTGCAAGTGCTGGGAGCCATGAATCTGACCCACAGAGGACAGATGGATCATGCCATAGGCCAGGAAGCAATCTATATGAGTGGGGTGTATCTCCAGACAGTGTGAATTGTTGGAGCTCAGCTGATTTCAATGGTGCTGCAGAGATTTACTCCAGCAGAAGATCTAAGAGAGCACAGGTCGGGAGCAGGCGTTCAGAGAGGAAATAGTCATGTTTCATTAAAGGTCAGAATAGGTAGACATGCCTAAAATGGATTTATTGTTTCTAAATATCCCTGAGGCGGTTAGGAATGAAACATGGGATGTTTTGATTAATAACCAAGGGAACTTCTGAGTTCTTTTGACTTTGGTTTCCTTCCATGAAGCAGCGCCCCGTGCAGCACACTCTAACCATATTAGTGCAGCAGCAGCAACATGAAGCATTTCTTCGGAGGTGGAGAAAGAAGAGAAGCTGTGTCCGGGAGTTGCGGCTGCTTATTTCTCTTGGGGTGGATGGGCTAAGTTACAAATTGCAACATTCCATGCTTCAGCAAAAAGCCATACAAGGCCAAAAATAAACTCCTTGCGACCAGCACCTATGTGTGCGGGAGAGTGGCGTTACACATGTGAGGAATCTGAGTTCAAGGGACTAAGTTGCTCACACATAGAAGTGTTTGGAGGACTACCCCCTATCGCTCAAGCTTTTCCAAATCTGCTCCAGGAGTAGGCTTTATGGTTTGTGTGCGTTTGCACACCAGCCATGCACATAGAAGCACTACTGCTCCCCCCTCCCTGCACACCACACATATATACTGAATGCATGCAGAGGTGCTGGCATGGGGGTGCTGCTGCAACCCCTGGCATGAAGAGGTTGCCATCGTATACAGGGTTTACAGTTGGGTTCAATGGCTCTTATTACCTCCCCTATACAAAGAGTTCCAGAACCCTTGAACCCATGTACTCTCATACACGCACTACACACAAACACACACATAGCGCACCATACACTATGCGCACAAACTCACACATACCACATATGTGCACATGCCCGTCACATGCACCCTCCACTACACATCCATTGCACACAGATGCACACCTGCTCCCCCATCCATGTACACCACAAATACACACCAAGCCAGTGCATGCACACGCACAGAATACACATGCCCACCACACACACATCCCTCTATTAAATCCATTTGCTCTGCGTTATTTTCCTTCGGCACTGGAGCTCTGTGAAGGATTCAAAACTGTCCATTTTAGGGGTTTTATTTTTAGGAATCCGGATTGGAAATCTTCTCATGGCCAGTGACAAGGCAGCTTAGAAGAAACAGATGAACAATACGCCCAGGAATTTCTCTCTTTGCTGCCTGTGTTTAAAATCTAAAGTTAGAAAGAGAGGAGGGAAAAAATAAAGCTCTGTGGGACAAATTCCATGGTGGGATTGTTGGGATGTGCTTTCTGCAGCTCTCTGCCCTGCCTCTCTCCAGTGGATTATAGCAGGCATCCATCCTCCATTTCAGCCCCAGGAGATCACTGGCTTAACAAATGGGGGACATTTACGCCTAGGGTTCGGAGGGAAAATGCAGGCATATCCAAACACTTTTATTCCTGCTGCATGACCCTGCCATGGTGTGTCTCAGCCCATTGCACTTAGTGGGAGATATGCAGAACTGCTGTGGCCCCAGAAGAGACCGTGTCTTGGAGCTCAGCCCATACTATGGAGAAGAGAGGTCTGTTAGCTTCCCATACAGCTGGCTCAGCAGAACCCCTGGTCTGGGTGCCTGCCCTTACCAGTGTGAGAAGGGGGGACAGTGAGGGGTGCTTCACTGTATCTGCTCCAACCGAGCTTTCTTTTATGGGTGTCATTCCCCACAGGCTGGGAGAGAGAGGACTGCTTGTTATTCCACAGCTGGCCAAGAGGAGTCTGTGCTCCAGGAATCCTCCTCCTAGGACCAGGGGAGAAGAAGGCTGGTTGGAGAAACAGCCTTCCAAGGAGAGTCCTATAGGCTGGGAAGCCATCCCAGGGAAATGGAGCCAAAGAGAGGAATGGGTATTGCTCATAGTTGAGGATAAGATGCAGGAGCAGGTGAAGGAGAGGATCGTATGTCTGGAGAAGCAGCCTTCCAAAATGAACTCTGCAGTCCACCTTGGGCAGAAGAGGGCCAGATGCATGGACAAATGACCAGCTAGGAAGAGCCCTGTGTTTTAGGAGCCCAGCTACAGAGAGGGCTCTGTGGCTCTCCCTCTGCTGCTTCCTGGGCTTGACTGGACGGGCCATGCATCAGGAGAAAGTTGTGGTTGCAATGTGGTGGGATTGCATGGTGCTGTGAGAGCTGTTGCCTTGGTTTTAGGGTCTTATGTGGCTGGAACCTGATCCCCAGCCTTTCTGAGTCCCACCTCTGTTTCTTTTATTAAACCCTCTCTTGTCTTGCCTGCACACCCATCTTTTTCCACCTGGGAACGCACAAGCAAGCTGTGTTGCAGCTCCTCGTAATGGATGGCAAGTGGGACTGATTGCCCAAGTGGTAGATAGATCTTATGGGCTGTATGATATAATGAAGCACTTGACCTTTGCCCTGCTGGTTTATTTTGTAATCAGTTCCGTACAACTGATTTATGGAATAATCAATCTCACTCTCTCCTTTCCTTTGGGCTTGGCTCTTTCTGCGCCACGATCCTGGGTGATGACGCTGGCCTGGCATACAGCACCAAGGGACAGGCTCACACCCCTGGCTGGGGTAAGGACAGGAAGTGCTATTTACAGCCCTGTCTGCCCAGTAAATGTTTATTAGCTATCCCTCTTTCCTCTCACCTGGCCGTCCTTCCCACATTGCCAGTCTACAGTGCTATGGGCCAGACCATGGGTTCCCAGCACCTCTCTTTATGAATTACACAGCAAATTGTCCCCAATGAAAGGTTTTGATGTTACATGATAGATTTCCCTCAAATAAGTACAGCCCCCAAATGGCCCTGCTTTTCACAGAGACATTCTGCAAAGGGAACCGTTGCCTGAGAAATAAGTTTAGATACCAGTGTAAACTAGTGGTCATGTGATGTGATTCTCTAATGTACACAGAAGGCATCACTGTGTAAGCTTTTCCAAACACCACAGTGTAAGGGTACGTGGGCTTTGCACAGCAACGTAAATCATGGCTTCCTTAGAGATTTGAGTCAACTCTTCATCTTTGTCACTGTGTGTGGCTTTATCTGCCTGTCCCTCAGGAATGCGGTGTAAACTGGCAGTAACCTCAGACTGATGTTAATGAGATTTGGCACTTTTGTAGTTTTTATCTTCAGGCCCTTTACAAACATTGGTGGAGTATCCCAGCCCTCCTGTGCCATGGGGACATATTACAAATGGTGAACTAAGGTGTAGAGAGGGGAAGTAACTCAGCCAATGGCACCCAGTGTCAGAGGCAGGAAAGGAGTCCAAATTCCTAATCCCCTGCACTAACCACTAGCCCATGAGCTCTCCTTTGAAAAATCCTACAGAAAACTCACTATGCGGCTTGTTGCTGGATCACCAAGTCTGCCTGAGCAATCAGTAGAGACCTTGGCAGGATCTCATACATACGTTACCGTAAGAAAGGAAAAGGGAGCAAACCAGGGAGTTCCACATTTAATGGCTCTCTAATGGATAGCAGGGTCAGCCAGTCACTGACAGGCCCCGGGAGATAGCCCCAGCCGTGTTATGGCACTAATTACACCCTGATTGCTGGCTGTCAAAGGTCAGCATGGCTGGGAATGAGGCGAGGAGTTCTGAATCCAGCTAATGTTCCAAGTGGGATTCAGTGCAGAGACTCAGCCAGAACGACATGAAGAATGAGGGCTGTTGCCTCAGGATCTGAGCCATGCCCACTGAAGGCCATAGAAAGAACTCCTGGACTTCCCTGGCTTACAATCAGACTGTGATGTTATGTGCCTTAGCCAGTGCCAGGCGCTAAAGCCTGCCCCTCTCTCATCCACTCTTGGGTGTGACACTGTGTAACATGACCAAGGCAGCCGGGGGGAACTGTGGCCCCAAAACAGGTGCCTTCTATTGACACAGGACCACGGGGTGGTCAACGATCTGGTTTAACATGAGCGGAAAGGAAATAATCTGTACCAAGCAGGAGGCTGCGGGGCAAATAGCATCTCCTCCCTGCTGCCCCACAGGCTGGCAGAATGAGTGAGCAACATGCCCTTCAAACAGCTGTGCATGTGAGGGTGAAGGGGTACATGGTTGTGCCATTTTGTTGTGGGTCTCCTGACTGGATGCGGAGATGGTGAGCCCAAAGGGGATTCTTTAGTCAGGATGGACTCCAACCCCACAGCTCCCTGGCTAGCAGACAGGGCCTGGCCCAGCAAGTAACGGGGGCTGAGGTTGCTGATGTCAATCACAGCAATAATGTGTGTGCAGTGTGGATGTGGAATGCAGGAACGCTGATAAGAGGCTGCTCTTTCTTTCCTGGACTCTGTGACGTGACATGGGCCAGAGTAACCCGAAGTTAATATCCCCTGTCACTGGCAGGGGTCATCACAATGATACCATTAGGGATGTTGGGTTGGAGGAATTTTAATTTCCAGGCAAATTCTGGAGAGCCGGTGAGATGGCCTGGACCAAAACCCAGATCTGAACACCCTGAAAATTTGGGTCTGGATTTGAACTTGGCAGCTCAGGCCCCTCTTTATTTTGACTGTTTCCATTGGAGGCCTGTAGCTCTGTCCTTCCAGGGGCTGTTCTAACATCTCCCATTCTTACCTGTCAGAAGTGTTTCCTTATATCTATTCTAGACTTGCCATTTCTCCTTGTAATACATCATCCTTGGTCAGCCTTAAAGGTTGGCAAGCCCTAAGGGAAGAGAGGAAAGAGCTATAATGTGTCTGGGACTAAAGGTTTGATTTGGACATAGCCATATTTGTTCAGCGGCAAATGGCTTCTTTAATCAAATCAGTGCCGTTTCTGTCACCGCCTTAGTCCCATTTGTTTGGATATGGTGAACATGGCGGGGCTCAGTATTGCTCCTCTTTCTATAGCACAAGTGTCTACACACACAGAGTACAGTCATGGGTAGCAACTGGAGCTGAGCGGGAATTGTTTTTTTCCCATTCCATGAAAATGTTCAGGGTTTAAAAATTTTTTCTATTCTGCAACTGGTTAAAACTGAGACCTTTTGAAACTTTCATGAAAATGAAGCTAGAATAACCAATTGGCTGGTGGTTTGAGACCTCACCTGGGTAATAGGAGCCCTAGATGCTACCCCCTCCCCTGCCTGATTCAGTCCAAGAACTTGAAACTGCGTCTCCTACATCCCAGGTGAGTGTCCTGATCATCTGGCCATTCTGGGGGTGGAGTTTCTCTTGACCAGAAATTCCAGTGTGGATCTGAGAAACCTGTCCTGATTATTTTGGAGGGGGTGGAGTCAAAACTGATATGTTTCTGTGGAAAGTTTTGGTTTGCACAAACTGGTGTTTTTCCAATGAAAAAATTCTTGAAGAGCTTTTACAGCCCCTATCTCCCCAAGTATGATACTGTAGGGATTGGAGATGGGGCTTTAGTGTATATGATCCATGGATTCAATTCTAAATTAGTGCCGGATGTCGCCCTTGGGAAAGCTCCAGGAAATAAGCAGTATCTACCGAGTGTGACGGTGTGCAGAGCCAGGAAACTCCATGCTGAGTCGCAGTCTGTTTCTGGAACAGTATGGACTACATGTTGCCCCTTACTTGGGGATTGGAGCAAAGCCACAACTGAGCCTTTGGACTGTAAATCATTCCTCCACACCTTATGTTATAATGGGAGGAAAAATAGTACAGCTGTTTGATCCCTGCTGTAACTGCACCAAAGGGTCACAGCTGGGGTGAATGGAGCCCAGTGCTTTATCTCATAACTGCTATGGGAGCCAGGCTGAAGTCCATTTCACTCAGCCTTTTCACCTGCCTCCCCTAGAACTGGGCCTCTGTTGCACCCGCTGCTTCCCATGGGTGCTGCTCTGTCCAGGTGAGGACTAGAGGGACAGGAATTTATGGAGTTTGGGGTATTTGGGTGTGTTATCAACAGAGTCCATTCAGCTGTTCCTCATGAGAACGGTCTAGATGCAGGTGTCAGGATGAGGGGTGAACTGCGCCAAGTAGACGCTCGTGCTCATGGTTCCATGACGGAGCCGCCAACTGATGTTCCCAGCGGGCCGTGGGGTCAAGGTGGAGTACAGACTGGCCCACTGGGAGTCCTCCCGCTCTGCAGGTGGCAGCAGGTCCCGCCACTTGGTGTCAGGGCGGGACACGAGGGCAAGGAAGTGAAGGGTGTGCAGCATGAGTGTGTACAGATGGGCCCTTGGTGCGATTTGAAAGAGGACTGGCTGCAGGTTGCGCAGCCGGCTCGGTGCGTGAGTGGGGAGGTTGGGGGGGCTCGCGGGGCCGGGGCCTAATGGTGAGCACCGGAGGGCCAGGGCTAGGGGTGGGGGTGGGGGCGGGCTAGCTGGGCAGGCGCGTTAACTGGAGGTGTTTTCCCTTGTGTTGGAGCCCTGCAAATCTGCAGATATCCACATCCCTGGATGCAGTTGTATTGTTTACCATCTTTGCCGATCGTGGGTCAGGTGCGGATCCAAATTTTTGTATCCACGCTGAGCTCTATTTTGTGTGTCCTGGATGTGCTCACAGCTAGGGAGGAGATGGTACTGCGCCCCCAGAGGGAGATCACTGGTGACCAGAGATTTGTGTCTAGTTGACACTTTACCAATATGTATTGAATCGACTTGGAAAGTTCCATTTTTTGAATGATGGTCGCCAACACGTTTAGAAATATGGCCATACATGAAGGCAGCAATGATTTCCCCTAGGTGAAAGGAGGCTCCTTCCTTTGTAATCACATGGTTGAGGCTTTGTTTTTGGAATAGCCATGATGGCATTGGCCAAAAAATGAGTTTGTGTGTGTTTTTTTTATCTGCTTGACAATGGTTAAACAGCTGCTCTGCTGTGATCTTTGTTTATTACGCTAATTGCCATCATCTCACAGCACATGCCCTGTGCTTCCCTACATCTATTTGCTGCATCCACCAGTTGTTTCTCATCATATATCGAGGCCCCCAAGCCTGCAAAGTGCTTAACTTCATGGCCCAGGAGTTCCATCTAAGTCAATTTCAATAGGATGGCACGTGCATAAAGCTAGGCATCTCTCAGCAAGATCAGGGCCTTAGGTTTTAAGCTCTTCAGAGGCAATGACTGTCCTTTTATTACGTGTCTACAGCCGGTGCAAAGGACTGGAGAGCATTAGGTTCATACTTAGAGCTGTGAAGGCTTCCCCTGTTGTCACAGTGACACCTGCTGGTGTAGTCAGTTGCAGATTGCCTACTGCTACTGTGATTCCTGATCTTGAATCCAGAGCTGACCAGTTGCTGGCTTCCCCATCACCACATCTGCTGGCAAAAGCAGCACTGACCCTCTGTGGTCTCCTTGCTCATGGCTGCAGCAGAGTCTGGGATTTAAAGTCAAAGCTCATCAGCTCCCAGACTGGCATGCTGTCTGCGGCAGAGAGAGGAGCTGATGAGTTACTGGTTTGTTCCAGTGCTGTTATATGCAAACCTCCTCCATTATCACAGCAGTAGCTGCTGCTGTGGGCAAAGCCCAGACCTCTGGACCATCCCTTGTGACGTGGGACTGCCCTCATTTTAGGCCAGAATTTATGTCTGTGCCAGGCAGCCCAGAAGTTATTTCACTTTTATTATTTTAAATTATCTGCCCCATAAATATTGATGCATAAAGCTGAGGTTATATGTGAAGGAAATTGATTCCACTCTGTTTAAAGCCACTCGCGTTGTTATTACTCTTGTTATTTTCTGAAGGCCAGGCCCATTGCTACAGGGCTGCTGCTTTCTGAGCCATCTATTTTAGGGTTTTGCCTGAGATTACTTCCCACACTTAGCCCTCAGCAGGGTGACAGGTGGGCAGAGCTTGGCAGCTGCAGGCTTCCCCATGGTGTCAGTGGCATCTATTGGTCATGGCAGAACAGATCAGCTGGAGCCAATGAATGCTTAGGTACCATGGTGATGGGCACAGTGCAAGAACCTAAATAGAAGAGACTAGAACAGCTGCAGGCTCCTCAGAATGATGGTCCTGGTGACTGTCCACCCACCCAGGCCTCTACACTGAACGAAGCTCATCCCAGCAGTGGCTTGCCCCTCAATTCTTTGAGAGCTGGCCCAGGCCCCAATGAGCACAAGCAGAAGGGTCTAGCACACGCACAAGCCTTAACTCCCCGTGCAGGCCCCTTGAAAAGACTGTTCAGTTTGACACTGGAAGTTCTTAAACTGGGATTTAAGTTTAATTACATATTGATTAAACAGAACAAAGGTGCAAAGGAGCCGGGTCTGTTACAGCCTGATGGAATTTCAATTCTCTGTCCCCCTTCCACTCCCCAGAATTTTTCTACAGTATACATAAAGTCCTGCATCTAAATAAGTACAACATTAGTGCAGCTTATTTAACAGCACTCGGAAAGCTGACACGCAGTGGGCCCCCCGGTGCATCATCACTGGGGAGGGCAGAACGGCGACTTTCCCCACACCCACAGTCACACCTACTGGTGAGGACATGCCAGATGATCTGCGGGTTCCCCCTGCAGCCACATTGACACCCTTTGCTATCTGTTGGTGAGGGTAGATCAGATCAGCTCCAGGCTTCCCACAGAGACACAGCAGCACCTGCTGGCGAGGGCAAAGCTGATCAGCAGCAGGCTCCCCCTTTTCCCTGCTCTTGCAGTGACCGCTGCTGTTCAGAACATGGCTGAGAGGTTCCCACACGCTCTCAGGGAGGCTTGCTGCAGGTCTGAGTGATAGATTCGCTGTGTCCTGGTTCCAAGTGTGGCAGAGCTGATTCTCCTTAACCCTGCGTCATGAGGCGACTGAGGGGCTCATGAGCATCCGAGGCCATTGCTGATGGCAAGCCACAGTGGCACCCTCCTGCACCGTGCCAGTGCAAGGTGGGGGATGTGGTGTTCTCAGGACATGGAGCTTCTGTCTGTGATGTAAGCAAAGAGGAAGATTAAAATGCATTGGTGCCTTCATCTGCCATGATGGATTTGTCCACGATGTCATATCAGCATTCATTTTTATTTATATGAGGCTAAAGTCACTCCAATTTGGAAATCAACTTGTCTAAGAAGCTCCCCTCAGATCCCATTAGCTTCATGTAGCTTTTCTGTTCATTTTTGCTAATGCTATTCACAAGGCTGACTACAATAGCAGCTCTCCAAGCGGTTAACCCATTCTTTGCTGAGTGCTGACGATGATGGCAGTTTGCAGCTAAGTGATGCCAGGCAGAACCCAGGTGATGGAGAGGGGGATTCGTAGTTAAGAGAACCCTACTTCCCAGCCAACACACTGCAAGTCCTTTCATCCTGGCCTTCTCAGCTGGAACAATGGGTGTGCATAGCGTTGACGGGGCTGCATGGGGGTGGGGAGCCTCTGCGCGTCCTGGGTCTGGTCTGCGGTGGGAGCATTAAAATGGTGTGTGCAAGGTTGGGCCAGGAAGGCGCCTCCATCTGCAGCACTTGTGCCTGTCTCCATCACTTTGTGGGAGTTGGATAAAGGTGGTGCAGCTAGACAGGGAGGCTGGGGGCTGAGGAGGAGGCATTAAATTAGGAAGAATTGGAGATGGATGGGAAACAGTAGGAACAACAGGCAGCAAAGTCAAGAAGACCGAAGTTAGATTTACTGGAAGCAACCAAAGGAGGAGTCCCTAATCCTGGGGCAGTCAATTTCTTTTTGTCCAGATGCAGGTTTCTTCGTCAGGATATAGCAAATGTCCAGATGCCAGAGAAAATAATAATAAAATAATAGTAATGATAAAAAGATTTTGGGGTCTGTTCAAAAGCATCTGGCAGTCTGGATTTGGCTCATGGCCCGCCTATTGACTACCCCTGCCTTAATTCCTACGCTGCCACTAATACAGAGCCATCTCTGGCTGCTCCCAGAGGCCTCCAGGGATTGTGCCCAGCTAGGACCCAGTGGTGCAACCCTGACTTGTTCTGAGTACTTACTCATGCACGTTGTCCCACTGACTTCCCCTTGCCTATTGGGTGCGTGAGTTCCTGCTAGCTTAAACAAGAATTTCACAAACGAGCTCTGATTGGGCGGAGACTGAGGTTCCAAATGGGGAGTCCGAGGTGCACACCCCATCATCATGGCCTTACGTCTGTGTCCAGCAGCACTGCCAACCCCATCAGGATCTCTGGGCAGGAAGGGCATCTTTCCAGTGCAAGGTGGTAAAGGCAGTGTGTGGGGGGAGGGGGGAAGAGAGGTTGTGTGAGGTCACATGCTTCCCCATTTCTGCCTGGGTTTGCCAGCCCCACTTGGTCACATGGTGCGGCCAGGCCCCCTCTTGAGAGGTAGCTGCCAGAGATGTGCCCCATGGGGAGAAGCAGGAGCAACAGCTGGGAGCTACAGGGAGAGTCTGCTGCTTTCTAGGAGGGGTGTGTGTGACCTGAGTTGTTCCAGGGGTGGCCAAATGTTTACATTGTGGCCCCCCATTATCAGCAGGTATGGGTCATCTCTGCAAGGTGGCCTTAATCTCACCATTGGAGAAAACATGCCAGCTTTGAAAATCGGCAGCCAGGCTGGAGAAGGAGCAAAGTGGAGCGGACTTCTGTTCTGTTTATGAGGCATTATTTAAATAACATCCCCACTGACCTAGTACAGGCGCTGAAAGGTCCAATTAAAGTGGGGAAAAAAGATAAGGCGCAGGGCAGACATAATCACGGAGCAAAAGCAAGAGCAATTGCTAACAATAAAAACATTCTTCTTTGTGCCATTGTGTTGGCACAAAAAGCTTCCCGCAAACATGGCAGCAACAGATTTGCAGCTGCCCCCTCGCCTTTATTTTTATTATTTATTCAAATAGGCTGATACCGTGTGACTGTAATTAAAAGAAGAAAAATACACACAATAATAGATGTTTTAAATGGCAATGCAGTGGATGCAGTGAAGCAAGAACATGTTAAATATTTATTATTGCCAGTCTGCAGGGGGAAAAAATTAAAATTGTTTAGCCTGGGAAAAGCATTTTAATTATTTAATCCAAGGGGGAAAATAATCAAAAAACAAAAGCAACACCAGCACCCCTTACCCACAAACAAATGATACTATAATGTAACATTGAGTTAATATTTGAATGGGACAAAAGCCTGGAAATTTGGAGTTAAGGGCACGGTCAATTTCCCATTAAAATCAGTAGGAATCTTTCCATTGATTTCAATGAGAAGTGGATCAGGCTACATGATACCAACAGCAGTCTTAACTTTGCCCCTTTGTATTACAATAGTCTTTTATTGAATGAGCTCACAGCATATAAGGTTAGATTCTCCTCCAATGTGCCCTTATTTTACACCATGTAATTCCATTCTGTGCAGGTAGTCCTGATTTACAGTGATGTAAGTGAAAGGAGAGACAGGCTCACCACGCAAGTGAGAATCCTCTACGTCATTCCATGGGGATTCTGCCTCTTGTTGAAACAGCCGTGGGATCTGCAGAAGACCAGGACAATCAAAGCTTATAGAAGGTAAGGTAAAGAGATCACTTGATTGTGCTCTATAAGTACTTATGTAGGAAGAAGAGTTGGGATGGGGGTGCTCCTTGATCTAGCAGACCTAGACATAACAGGATTCAATGTCTGGAGGTTGAAGCTAGACAAATTCAGAGTTGAAATAAAATGCAAAATGCTAACAGTGAGATTAGTTACCCACTGGAACAAGTTACCAAGGAATGTGCTGCATTCTCCATCACTGGAAATATGTAAAGGTGTATGGGTGTCTTTCTAAAAGATACACTGTAGCTCAACCACAAATTATTGGACTGGGTGGAATTCTCTGGCCTATGCTGTGCTATGTGACTAGATGATCACCATGCCCCTTCTCATTGTAAAACCTGTGAATGAATCCACACTGAAGTTTTTTGCCTTTGGAGCAGCTGGTCCCTGTACCCCACCCATAGCACCCCCAGCAGCACAGATCCTTTGTAACTACTCTATTAGAGACCTTATCTAGTGTGTGCTAGTACTGTACACACACAATAAGGGACGGTCCCTGCTTCATGTACTGCATGCTAGGTAATAACAGGAGAGCACTGCACATTTCTAAAACTAAATGGACTCTCTTATGAACTACTGAGAGAGATGTTGCAACTGCATCTAGCACTCCAGCCATTTGCACACAGACTGGCTTCCTAGTACTTCCTGCAAACTCTTCCCTCCTGCAACCTGTGCAGTTCCATGCAGGTTAGTACATCTTTCCTTTAACAGGTTTTGTTGTGATTGTATCTTTTGTGTAAGCATTTGCTGACTTGCTGGGGCCAGAGGTTACAAGTTCCTGGTTCACCTTAGGGACACGCCCATTACTGCCAGCCCATTGCAGCCTATTAGATCTCAGAGTCCTTCAGGTGTCTTCAAACCAGGCTCCCACTGCTTGTATGTGTTATTGCTTTTGCTTCCACCCGGTTTCTACCTTCATTCTTTACGTGACAGCCTGTTGGTCCTCTGTGTTGCTTGTTTCTTCTGAATCTCTCATGTCAGGCCAGCTGATGGCTGAAGCTATGTCCTCCTGGCCCTAGCCCCCTCCCTGTCTGTCTAGGTACGCCACCAGCTGTGACCGTGGCGTTGCTCTCATTAAAAGTAAGCAGGTCTTTTCTTGGGCTCAGGGTCTGTACAGTCTCCTTCTTTGTCTATGGCTGTACTCCCTGTCCATGTTCCAGGTGTACTCTCCATTGGCATTCTTGCCTGGCCAGTAGATACACTTGCTGGATCTCAGGCATCCCTTTATCCCCAGCTGTGAAGTGTGGCTTGTCTCATGATGGCAGCTCTTAAATCTGCTGGGATTGCTGCTCAGTTGCTTTCAACAAAATCCCATCTTGCACATACAGCTCATTCCTGACCTGGTCCTTGCTCCTTGCGATCTGGCTGACCCTGGAGTATGAATCATTTCACTTCACTTCCCAATCCCAATCTGTTCCACAGAGCAGTGTGTGTTGGAATCTGCAAGGCATGCCTGGCTCTGCCACTGGTAGTGACAGTCCTGAGCAATACCTTATCTTCACATCACAGCATAGGGAGTCTCAATAATAGTTGTAGTCGCTTGGGTGTGCCCAGCAGTGGCTTCTTCAGGTTGCTTCCTAATGGCTTTTAATCTGACTGCATATACACCTTGTGCCCAAAGATGAGCTAATGGAACCATTCCATTCCAAAGAGCATAGCCAAGGGCTCCTTCTATCAGAGCATATCCCTTTTCTGTGCCTGTCAGGGCTCTCTTCTGCAGTGCGTGTACATTGAGAGTCTTTGTATCTGCTAGTTACACTGCAGATATCCCCCGTTTCACTGGTAGTCTCTGCACCCTCAATCACTGCAGTTCATGCTGCTTTTTTTTTCTTCCTGGGGTAGCTGTGAGATTGGGGCACAAATCCCACACCCCTTGCTCTAGTGTCTGGGCATTATTCTTTCTGCTGTCATGCTGCTTTCCAGAGTACATAACTGGACCATAAATTCTTGATTGGTCTCTGTCCTGCTTCCCGGGTTCCTTTAGTTTGAGCCTGTATACTCATTCCACTGTAGTTGTTATCACTTTTTGAACCTTTCCCTGGAAGTTCAGCTGTTCTTGTATTTGGAGGCATTTTCTAGATGCAGATCTGTTTCTCTGAGCAATCTCTGCTGTAGGCTGGAATCGTGTCCCACAAATGATCCTGTCTCGAATTAAGGAGTCTTTTATGTCTCCAAAGTTATATGTGGACTCCAGAGTTCTCAGATCAGTAATGTATCTATACCCTCTTCTGCTTTTTGCTTTTGGGTAAAAAGACAGTGTCTCTCTACTGTCTCGGGTTATAATAGACATCAAACTCCTTTATCAGCTATTTCAGTATTTCAGGCATTATTCCTGGCAACAGTCTCACTCACTTCTCATGTTTCATGCACTGTGTACTGGATAATAAGAGGAAAGGATTCATGGTTTTGGAACTAAACTCTTTTAATGAAGAGAACTATTTACAGAGGTGTTGCAGCGCCAGGTAGCAATCCAACCATGTGTACATAGACTGGCTTCCTGGTGCAGGTTGCTATAGTCCCTACTCCAAAGAGCTTTACCCTGAGGACCTCTGAGGATGCTATGAAGACAAAGGGCTGGACAGATGCTATTTTAGCACTTCTAGTTCAAACTGGAAATGGGAAATAAGAAACTTCCAGCTGGTACAAATGTATTAGAACCTTTAACGTAAATTGGGATCTAGAAACAGCTAATCATTTTCTGGGGGAGGAGGGGCTGTTATTTTTTCCTATATCCCACTTTAACAATCCCTCATTATTAGCCACTGAAAACAGGAGCTTAGACTGAAAATGCCCTCCCAGCCCTAACTATAACAATCAAAGCAGCTAAGTAATAAGTGTGTCTTGGCAAGACAAATTGCAATGCTTGATGTGAATGGCAGTATCCAAGGGAGTAAGCATCAAATGAAGGATTATCCTTATTTGTGAGGAGCCTATTCTAGCAAGAAATTGAATGAGGGCCATCTGCAAACAAAAGCAGGATGGCTACCTATGGAGTTATGCTTGAGAACCTGCTTTTTCCATCATTAGTTATTCTATTTGATATTTGAATTTAACAGTCTGTTACACACAATGCTACAGGATCTATGGATTGTTTTATCCTTCTAGAGGTCTTGCATGTCAAGCTAAAACCTGCTTAATGTTGAAGGCTAGATGACATCAGGCGTTTTCAGATTGGTGCAGCCCTACTTTATCAGGTGGCCATACGCTGGGCTGGATCCTGAGCTGTGGTTTAAGAGTGGCTGACATTGCCACTGTAAGCCATCTTTGTGCTCCCCTGAATCTCTAGCTGTTCAGGAATTGGTTGAGTCTTTGGAGTAAATTTGAGCAACCTAAGGGCTGCTCTGATTTATGACTGCTATTAAGGAGCTGCTTCAGCAGCCAGGGATCAGGTGGTCATAAAGGACCCCTGGCTGTGGCCACACTTCCTACACCGGTGGAGTAAACGCTCCTAGGGAGGCTCTGTGCCACCCACGGTCCTTTGCACTTGTGGGATCTTCTGGTGGGTAGGTATGCTGGCTTTAGGGCAGTGCTGGGCTGCTGAAGAGGGAGAATCAGGGCAAATGCCTTCTCAGTTGTGACTCATTATGTTTCCCTTAATGTATTCTCCCCCCCCAGCTGCACTATCCGGGAGTGATTTCCATTGTCATGATTGCCATTTGTTCTATTGTTGGCTTTACAGCTTGGGAAATTGCCGTGCATGCGACAAATTGAGAATTCAAGGAAGTTTGCTGTAGCAGTGAAAGGGTGTTGAGTAGTGCTCTCACATACATGGTGAAATCCTGCCCTCGTCCCTTTGAAGTCAACATGAGTTTTTTTTATATTGACTTTAATGAGGCCAGGAGTTCACTCCCAAAGTCTAAGCTCTACACAGTCCACGTTAATCCGAGTGTTACCAAGAATGATGTTCCACTCTGAGAGATGGCTAACACCAGTGATCCCTCAGCCTTAAGCTCTCTACACTCCTGATCAGAAAGTTGCCTTGAATATCTGGTGGTATGAGTGTGATTTTATTGTCTCCTTGTCCAGCCTCCAACCCCTGTCTGTTTACCCCACCTGCCACATCTTGTCATTACCATGAGCTGTGTAAGTGAGAGCTCTCTGGCGAAGAGAATTTCTCTGGCATTTGTCTGTTTGTGTAGCACCTAGCACAGTGGGGCCCATATCGTTGATCAGGTCAATATCATTAGCTTAGCTGTTTACATGAATCACTGAGGAAAGTCTAAGCAAGCTGAATGCATTGTTTTTAAATGGTCACATAACAAACACTCTCAGCCAGCTTTCCAGCTAAAGTCCAGTGTGCATGTTCCCCATTCCAGGTTTGGCACAAGTTGAGTTTGACCTTTCCTGTTGGGTTGAACCCAGACCAGGTTGGTAATGAATGACCAAAACTCATTGCCATGGACGGCTGCTTTGATGATCGATGTGAAGGGAGTTGGTGGCCTTTCGGCCAGTTCTTAGCGGGTAATTGTCTAAATCACCACAACCACTGCACAACAAGCACTAACTGGTACCCCACTCAGCAGTTTCAGATGACAGGCCGAAGACTGGGAAAGCTTGCTCTGCCACAGTCCATTACTGTTATCCTGCTCTGGAAATAGAGGGTCTCGATTCAAGCCAGAACCTTTCCACAACAGCTAGTGTCTCTTTGCACAGTTGATCACACCAGACCCTAGCCTTTTTTCTGAATGACCTTCAGCTTGCAGAATGACAGCAGAGGGACAGACAGCAGAGGGAATTCCTGTGGCTGACAGATGAGAGATGAATGCAGAGAGATCTGAGTGAAGAGAGATGGAGTAGTTCTTATGGGCTGATGTGGGACAGGGACAGGACTCATAGACACTTAAGGTCAGAAGGGACCAATATGATCATCTAGTCTGACCTCCTGCACAATGCAGGCCACAGAACCTCACCTACTCCTGTTATAAGCCTCTAACCTATGACTGAGTTATTAAAGTCCTCAAATCATGGCTTAAAGGCTTTAAGGTACAGAGAATCCACCAGCAAGTGAGCCATGCTACAGAGGAAGGCAAAAAAAAACCTCAGAGTCTTTGCCAATCTGTCCTGGGGGAAGATTTCTTCCTAACTCCAAATATGGCGACCAGCTAATCCCTGAGCATGTGGGCAAGACTCACCAGCCAGACACCCAAGAAAGAGTTTTCTATAATAACTCAGAACCCACCCCATCTAAGGTATTACTGTGAGGATGGAATTCCTGGATTCCTGGTTGAAGATCATTTGGGACAAACTCCAGTAGGAATCTCTCTGACCTAGGGAAGTGAAAATTCCCTTCTCTATTCGCAACCTGGCAATACTGCCAACTTAGTGCACTCCTTTCCATTGTTGCAATGGCAACTATCAAGAAAAGCAGCCCCTCGCACCGACACCCAAACAAATCCAGTCCAAACGACTCAGTCCCCCCGCCCCTGAACTGTCACAGATGAAGAAAGACCTTATGCCATAAATCAAATTTGGAGTCATAGAGGTTCCATAAACAAGCTTATTTTCTGAAGCCAGGGCCCATTATGGTATCTGTCACTTTATTGGGGTTTCTGAGCCATTTATTTTTATGTATATACATCGTAGCTGGTGAGTGGCGTTGGGCTGAGAGTATAAAACTGACAAGACATGGTAGCAGAGTGTGAAAACTGTCAGCAAAGCAGCAGCCTGTGAAATTAACATGATATGGAAAGCGTCAATGTTTATTTACTGGAAATATTTGGATGGAATGCACAGGCAGTAGAGGGCGGCCGGCTCGTCTCATCATGGCGTGGGGAGGGGCCTGCCAGAGGATGACAGTGATTACATTGGTATTGCCTGCCTGGATCAGACCACCATGTCCAGGATCCTGTCTCTCTGGCAGTGGCCAGCACCAGAGGCTTTGGGGAGAGGGGAAAGAACCTCACAGTGGATAGCTAATGCATGAGAATACTGACTAATTTGGTGGGTGGAAACCCCAAAGGAAAGCAATACTTGGGGGGACTCCTATATTATCTATATTATCATCAGTGTGATACTGGTGAGGCACAGGGCCTGATTCTCCCTTTGAAATCAATGGATGTTAGCTGCCTAAGTAGCTTTGTGTATTTCACCCTAAACAGCTGCTGTGTTCCACCTGAGTGAAGGCTGCCTGGCGGCAGTGGGAGATGAGCTACCCAGCTAGTACGCAGGTGGTTGAGTGGTTTGGGATCTCAGATGAAAGCCCCTGCATAAATGCCAGTTCAACTCCACTATCAACAAACACACCAGGCTATTGCTATGGTATCACTGATGCTGGCCTTGCAGTGCAAATCCATACAACATGTGGGATTGGCACAACTTTAACACACCAGCTGGCCAGGCCTGACATTTGCCTTTTCCTAGGTGGCTGGCCTGCCATAGCAGGCAAGCCCCGACTGCCCAACAGAGAGGGAAAGGGACTTGCTTAAAATCACCCACTAGGCTGGTGGCAGACCCAGGAAGAGAAATCAGGTCTCTTGAGTCCCAGTCCAGTGCACTATCCGCTGTACCAAACCACTTCCTTAACCTGGCATCGAGACGAGTATAATTTCTGCATTATGACGTGCAAACAGACACTGGGCTCTGCTGCCTTGCACCTTGAGATGCCATTGACACTTGGGCAATGTGTGTGCCAGATACCCATATTCTCATTCAGAAGGGTTTTATGCTGGCTTTGGCCTGTAGCTATTCTAAGTTACGCCAAGGGCTTTTTCACACCCCAGCCAGCCCACAGTTGCAGGTGCGGAAGGGTAGTGTACAGTCAGCATTTCCACCCCAGCCCTTTGCACTGCCCCAGCTAAAGACTGAACCGTCAGTATGCACGTGGAATGTTTGCATGCACTGTAGAGAAGGCACCTAGGTCTGTGGAGAAAGGGTTGGGTGAGTAGCGTGTGTATGAAGCAGGGTGGGTTTGAGTGGGCATCCAAAAACTCTTTGTATTGGTACATCAGCAGCCCTGGGTAGCCCCACCAGAGGACTATTGAAGAGAGAATGTTTGTAACATCAACAGATATCCCCTGCGCCAAGGGTAGGTAGGGACAGCAGATATAGAGCAGTAGCAGTGGATAGTTCCCTTGTCCATCGACTGCTGGAGATACATAGAGTCCATGATCAGCATTAGAGGTGGGCAAATCGCAACTGGGACAGACATTTAATTCAGTTCTGCTAAGACCTGCCAAAACCCAGATGCTTATCCAAAAATCAGCACCCTCTTTGTATCAGAAATTGTCTGCAGCTCTGGAAAGAATTGCCTCTCATCTGGGATTCCCACTACAGCCTGGTTCTGGTTGGGTCCCAGATAACTTGGCACTGTGCTGCTTCAACTTCTGCTCTGGATGGAATCAAGAAGTGTGGAGGATCATGGGAAGGGAGGAGGGAAAAATCAAGCAAGCAAAAATTAACCAAACCTCACCAAGAAAAAGCTTTGGTCTTGGCTCACATTTGCCTTCACCAACAGGCGAGCCATTCCTAGCCAGCTGCACAAGAGAGCAGCAGCAGCACAGCAACTGAGGGCTGTGAGACTGTGGCTTAAAGGAAGGTATTTTTACGGATAAGACTGCAAGTCCTGATACTTCAGTGGGAAATTTCCTAGAGATGGTTTGCTGCCTGCTTGAAAGTGAAATGTGCGACTTTAATCCTCTGGCTATTCCTGCACTCTCAGAGGAGCAAATTCCCTTCTCTTGTTTGAGTCACAGTTTCTCGTCTCAGCAGGCTGAGAGCTCGTGTAGAGGCATCCCCAGTGCAAGAAGGCCCTTTGGACCCTTCTCCTTTTCAGCAAGTAAAAATAGACGATTCCTGCCTGATTGATCTGCTGCCTACCAGCTTTTCACGGAGCGGATCTTCTTCTGTGACAGTCTCTCCCCTGGTTGGGGCCTGGTAAATCGGCTGTTAAAGGGCAAGGAGAAGCTGTTAATCATTTAAAAATAGGATAGCCTGATTCTTAATTTCACCAAGCCCTCTTTACATTGTTCTGGCTGCCTCCTTGCCGCCCACCACGCTGCTGCAATGATGTATACGAGAATTAGGCCCATGAATCTTTCCTGGAAGGGTCGCTGCTCAGTCTCATCCCACTGCCTTCGGAAAGACCCCACTGTGAGCAGTCCCACCTTGCCACTCTACCCTAGCCTGGAAACACATCAGCACTGAAAGGATTAAAACACCTCAGAACTCACCCACTACGGGTATGGCTGAGGTCCGTGCACCACAGCTGCCTGCTCTTCTGTTTCTCTGCGCTGAGCCACTTATTGACTAGGAATCTAATCTCACTGCATCACACATAATTGGTTTGCCCTGTCTCTCTCTAGCTGCTTTCCCTCCCTGCTTGCTCCCCTCCTGTTTTCATGTCATAAGCACATTTAGCTAGGAGCCTTGATAAAAGAGGCCATGAGCATGATTGCTGCAGAAAAGCACCCAACTTTTCTCTTTCAGCTTCTAAATCCAAATGACAAGAAACAGAGGAAAACAATTTTCCAAACCCATGGCTGAGTGCCAGCCCTGAGAAAAGGCCATAATTAATCTCCCCAGCTTTATTAGAATATCATTACAATTAACTTAGCAATCTTCTGTTGATCAAAGCCGTTGTTCCCCAGAGTGGAGAAGGCTGGTGCTGATGGAATGTGCACGTGCTGAGTTTAGTATGGATTGCGCACTTGTTAATGTCGTCTAGATCCAGATCCCTACAGCACGTCTACCCATGACCCTTCTAGGAATCAAGATGGCAATTTTAGGAATCCGTACCTAGGAGTGAAGCTGGGTGACATATTTTGGCCAGTTCCAGAGCGGTAGCCGTGTTAGTCTGTATACAGCAGAAACAACGAGAGTCCTGTAGCACCTGAAATACTAACAAATTTCTGTGGGCATAAGCTTTTGTGGGCTGCAACCCACTTTGTCAGAAATTTGTTAGTCTTTAAGATGCTACAGGACTCTTGTTTTCTTAATATTTTGGACAGAACTTTTTTTCACCAGAAAATGCATATTTGGGTCAACTGAATTCATGTGCAATTTACCAAATTATTTTGATTGAAACACTCCCCCCCCCCAAAAAAGTCTGAAACATTTGGGTTTTTTTGAAGATGACTTTTTGTTCTGAATTTGTATTTTATTCTTTAAAAAAAAAGTTAAAAAAACCCTTGAAAGCAAAATGTTTCTTTTCCAGTCAAACAAAATATTTAATTTGATGCCAAATAATCTGAGGGGTGGGCAGGGGGGTACATTTAATTGAAAATTTTTCATTTTGGATCAGAGCGAAACAAATTACTTTTCATTTAGCCACTGAACTGAAAAAATGGTTATTCATGCATAGCTCTACATGGACGAGCATATTGAGAGACAGTGTGGCCTAGTGGGTAAGACCAGGAGGCTTACTTCACAGAGTTTAAGCCCAGAATGCACCATTGCCCCAGGAGCATCCCAGGAACAGAACTGTGACTTGAGGAGGCACAAAACCTCATTCCAGGGGATGGTAATTTGCTGCTGGACGATACCAACAGTAACCCCATGCTCTGGGCAACCTAAATCTCTGACTGCCAGAAGCCTGGATGGGAAGACTGGGTGGATCTCCCCAAAATTGCTGTGTTCTGTACATTTCTCTTGAAGCTCTGGTACTGGCCACTGTCAGTGACAGGATACTGGGCTAGATGGACCATGGTCTGACCCAGTATAGCCGTTCTGAACAGCAAATCACTACCCTGCCCCCTGCTAGTTGGCAGGTTGGTTGAGGATGAGCCAAGGCCCCACCCATCATCTGTCCATCCCTGCCCACCTGCTCCAGGAGGCAGTATGTGGAAGTGTCACACATAGTGTTGCAGGCCAGGACTCAAGGTCTGGGGAGCATAGAGTCATAGAAATAGAGGACTGGAAGGGACCTTGATAGGTCATCCAGTCCAATCCCCTGCACTCAGGTTGGTATTATCTAGAGTGACCCTCCCTGACAGGTGTTTGTCTAACCTGTTCTTAAAAATCTCCAGTGATGGCAATTGCACAACTTCTCTAGGCTATTTGTTCCAGTGCTTAATTACCTGACAGTTAGGAAGTTTTTCCTAATGTCTAACCTAAATCTCCCTTGCTAAGCCCATTACTTCTTGACCTGGCCTCAGTGGATAAGGAGAACAATTCATCACCCTTGTCTTTATAACAACCTTTTACATACTTGAAGACTGTTGTCATGTCCTCCCTCCCCCCTACAGTATTTTCTTCTCCAGACTAAACAAACCCAATTTTTTCCATCTTTCCACATAGGTCAAGTTTCTAAATCTTAAATCTTTTTTGTTGCTCTCCTCTGGACTTTCTCCAATTTGTCCACATCTTTCCCGAAGCATGGTGCCCAGAACTGGACACAGCACTCCAGCTGTGGCCTTATTAGTGCTGAATAGAGAGGAAGAGTTAAATCTGGTGTCTTATAGCACTCCTGCTAATACATCCCAGAATGATGTTAGATTTTCTTGAAACAGTGTTAAACTGCTGACTCCTATGTAGTTTGTGATCCACTATAGCCCCCAGATCCTTTTCTGCAGTCCTAGGCTACCATTTCTCATTTTGTATTTGTGCAATTGATTGTTCCTTCCTAAGTGGAGTACTTTGCATTTATCCTTATTGAATTTCATCCTGTTTATTTCAGACCATTTCTCCAATTTGTCAAGATCATTCTGAATTCTAATCCTGTCTTCCAAAGCACTTGCAACCCCTCCCAAATTGATATTGTCTGCAAACTTTATAAGTATACTCTCTTGCATGTGCAAGAGCATAATGGTGGGGTTTGGGGGTGAGGGGAAAAAGACTTATTTTCCATTACGTCTCTGCATAGACATGCAGTCTAGGCTACAATCTAGCCCTCAATCACCTAAATTGTACTTGTAGATATTGTGTGTGCAAAATTGGGTCACCAAGTTGCACAAAAAGGGAGACAGAGGGTTAAAAGTCTGGGCCCCTATCTCAGTGCTTTCTTTCCTCCTGGTGTTATCTGGGGCTGTTTCTAACAAGCAGACATACGCAGTATTAAAAAATGTGATACTAGGCAGCACAGAACACACCTGGGAGACTGCATTGCATAAGCCCCCGTCACATACACGTCTTCAGCAGCTGCTTCTGAGAGCAAGCCACATTGATCCCTCCCCTCTTCCCTTAAGTGAAAGGAGCATCAAAGCATTTGTTTTGAGAGCAAAATGCTCCAATTTCCTGGACTTGGCAAGGAGGTAGAAACCAGACCTGATGGGACTCTCTCCTTTGGAGTTCAAGGACCAGATTGGACACTCATTTGCATCTGTGTAAATCAGGAGCAATGCCATCAAGGTTAATAGAGCCCCCCCTGTGTAAAACTGAGTTGAAAGCAGAACCAGTTCTTAAGCATCAATTGCTTAGCAGTCACTTTAAGCCATTTTTAAAATGGCTTCCTCTTGCAATGAAGGATGAACTACTTGAACATCTCACTTTTTAAAAAAATTAAATCTCTCTCATTTAGATTGTCACCATTTGACAGCCCTGAAATAAAAAATAAGGAAGGTCCGATTTTTGGGGCTCATCAACCTTGCCAGTGTCCGATTAACCAGCCACCAAGGAAAAAGGAACAGCTGTTCCAAACCATTATCTCAGTCCAGATTTCACTGATAACCACACAGCTAGCCTACAACACTTATTCTGCTTCCTTTACCACAAATCCTTGGCCACAAATCTTTAACCCTTGAGAGGTGGTAAAAAATGGAAATGTCTTATTTTTGAGCTGTGAATTGGATACACACAGTGATGCCATAGGCATTCTTAGACATTAAAATAAACAAACCACCATTGATAGAGGAGAGATGGGAGTTGCAGTATAGATAAAATGGAGAAGCCATATTAATACTGTGCTTTAAGAATTAGCTTTTGAGTTGAACTGTCAGTCATAAGTGTAAATGGGTTGTCCATCACTTGCATTCTTTAAGTCAGGGTTGGATGCCTGTCTAAAAGAGAGGTTCTCACTCAACCTGAAGTTATGGACTTGATGTAGAAATTACTGGATCAGGTTCTCTTGTCCGTGCTATGCAGAAGGTCTGACAACAGGCCCTTTTGGCCTTTTGACCCAGTGCAGGATTCGTGCATCCCTTGGGAAAGGGGGGCCTAGCACTAGAGGGATATAATCCCAGAAAGGCCCCCAAAAGGCGTCGAGGCAGAGCCTGCCCTGTGGGTCCATGACAGTCATTGAATAGAGCAGACCTATTCACGGTGTACCAGCAAGTATTAAATGTTAAATTAAATTGTGGGGATTTCCTGTAGCCTCACGGGTGCTGCACAGGGCATCTGTGCCTGACTCCCAGTTACACTAAGGCTCTACCCAGGCCATGCCCCGTCTCCCCAAACACCTGCCATAAGGGGTGGATGGAAGGCCTGCACAGCATTATGGGTATTTTCTAGATCTAAGACCCAGAAGGTGCTACAGGAGGCAGATGGAGGTTGCTCTGAGCTACAGGGGGGCCAGGCAGTCCCTGGAATGGACACAGAATAGGGGGGCTGCAAAGATGAACAAGAGCTGCCTTCTCTCCCCTCCCCAAGCTCAGGAGCAGCAGCCCTGAGCATCGCTCAGCAGGGTACAGGCTGTGACACCTGTGCAAAGCATCCCTGTGAGCCAGTGTAGATGGGGACTTAGCCAAATGTTGGTTTAAAGTTGGTAATAAAGTGTAAGTGCACTTACTACAGCACACACATGTGGTAAAACTGGTCCCAGTATATTTGCCATGCCAGGGGCCAAATTTTCCACCACTCAGCAACTCCTAGCAGGGCTAGATTTGCAGAATCTGAGCACCCAGCATGGATCTCATGTGCCCAGCTCCTTTGGAGCCGAACTCTTTTGAAATTCTGGCCTTGGTGATGGGAAGTTGAGCACTTGAAAATCTGGTCTGTTGTCCTGCCATATTAGCAGCAGAAAATGATAAGCCATGTGCCAAAGAGCCAAAACACAGTGACCCACTCATAAACATGTTTTTAAATAGAGAGGCTATGGGAGGAGAGATTCATCT
This sequence comes from Mesoclemmys tuberculata, assembly GCA_007922155.1. NCBI lineage: Eukaryota > Metazoa > Chordata > Testudines > Chelidae > Mesoclemmys > Mesoclemmys tuberculata. The sequence continues at coordinate 7,612,681 of ML675621.1, forward strand.
AATCATCTGTGAGGGCCAGTAGCCGGTCATCAGCAGTGTGTAGAGTTGCTTCCTTGCCTTTATTTAAGGCAAGCTGCCCTAGTTTCCTGCTTTCAATGGACTCCCTAATTATCCTGCAGTCTTTGTATTGAGCCAATTAGTTCAGCAGCATTGAAGTCTGTTGTTGATAGGCTTGGGAACTAAGGATCGGTGGAAAAGTAGGGGAGGCAGGGAGAGTGCAGAGGATGGTGGACCAATGAATGGTAATAGGCTTGTAATGGGGAAGATGATGGATGAAGGCAGATATTGGAACATTGACAAATGATGCGCTCAGGAACGGTGACTGACATGGACTGGTGGTATTTCAGGGTAAGGGTGACACTCTGGTTGAGTGTCATGGCGTGGGGAAGGGTGATGAAGTGGCAGAAGGTAACGGAATGGAGAATGGAGATGGCCTGGAAAATGGAGGCAAGTTGGTGAAAGGTAATGCCTGCTTGAGAGTAGCAACACAACACAACACCGGAAATTAGGCCTGGCTGTTCTGTTGCAGAGCTGATTCAGGATGTCATGGGCAAGTGGGACTGCCCTTCCAACATGCTTACAGAGTTCTTCCAGCCAGAACCAGAGCACCTGTGAAAGGGAAGGGCGGAGAATCAGTTAGCCAGTACCCTGGCGAGAAAGGTAGCAGGTGTGTGAAGCTGCTGGAGAAGATATTGTTGAATCCCCAGGTCCAAGTCAAACTGTATTAGAAAGGGATCCACCAGAGAACTCTTGACCCTGGACAGCTGGCTCTCAGGACTGGTAGAATGACAATGCCAGCCAACTTCCAAATCATTCTCCGAGGGCAATTTCCTTCCCTGGAGCGCTGCCTAGCAGTGTGCCTTTGGGAGACTGCTGAGCAGTGCTGAGGGAAGCCATTCTAAGCATAGACCATGCAGCAATGCTGGTCCTGTTAGCTTGAGCCGTGCTGGTACGTTGGTTCCAATACTAAAAGTTGATTTACTGTGCTCTTGTACTTGGGGATAAAATAATCTGCATTGAACTAATCACGGTATATGCACCATATTGTAATGAACTGGCTGGTGTGTGTGTGTACATGGGAACGTGCACTACTCTCTATCAGAGCCGCTAGCCTGTGTGTCCTCAGCCCTGTATCCCACAGGTACGTGTCTGTGCTATGAGAGACGGAGCATCCCATTTCTATTCCAGCTGTTGCTAAGAAGTTCCCAGTGGCCATGGAATGTGGCATAGTGACAACAGTGCAGTGCCTGGATGGCTACAGTTTTATTACAGGATTATCCCACTCGTATCACAAATGGGGCCATCTGTCTTCTAAACTTTGCACTTTACTTCGAGCAGAGAGTTTAGGATATGGAGGTGATGTGCGGTAGCTTTAGCATATGATAAATCCCTGCTGGGAAGCATTGTTTTATCGATTTAGCTATTAAAGCGTGGCTGGAATAAATCTGGTAATTTGCGTGAAGCATCTTATTACTTGGATCATAACCGGCACCCAGCAAAATCACAGAAATGGTGGTTTTGCCCAAGCCCTGGTTATGCGGGAAGTGGCATGGCCACTGATACCGTGACATAGAGCTCTCACAGATCATTTTAAACCTCAGCACCTGCTTCTTTCCCTAAGTTCCACAGGATACAATTCAGGGCTGAAGTCCAGCCCCCAATTGACTTCAACAGGAGTGTAAGTTGATGCTGAAGTTTACCTCAAGTGCTTCTGCAAAACACAATACTTGAGGGGAGCTGGAGGTCCACATCTTAATCATGTTTTTATTACTTTGTGCTCAGATAATGCTTGTTTTAAAGGGAATGTAGGATGAATCTCTTTCATGGGATAATATTTCTTTAGTATCCAATGTAATGATGATATATTAGGAAATGATCTGTTCCATTGCTTCATATCCACCTCTTTCCAGTTAACATTTGACTGCCTTGAATCCTGAGGATTATGGAAAATAAGAAAAAGGCCTAGTAAAATTTATTGGGTTTAATCATAAAACTATAGAATTTCAGTAAATCTATCATAACGCACAGATATGGCCATAAAACTATAGGTCCTCCTTTTTTCTTTCAACGGTGTTGATAATAAATACTAGAAGCCTCTGAGGCTGGGCATAAAGAGCATCACAAAGTTCATGACCCAGAAAGGCTTCTAGCCCCAAGTGGGATCCTGGTCACCTCTTCCAGTCGTCCACCTGCCCACACTCCAGCTGGTCAGTGCAGGTGAATTTGCAGGTCTCTTTCTCTCTTGCACTATCCCAGGTTGTCTCCTAAGCTCAATGGCTAAATGACCTCCCTTGTGTAACTCCTCTGAAGACAATGGAATGAGCTTGGCCCATTTAAAACATGGCAACCATGGCCAAAATGTCCCTTCCCACCATTGTTGTGCAGCATGATGGATGCTGGTTGCATTGTCAGGTGTACAAAATGTGTGTGTTGGGGGCGCGCCGAGCAAGAGCAGGGCCCCAAGCTGTTGGAAGAAGGAATCAGTCTAGGTTTTCCCTCCCCTGCTGGCAGGGCTGAGTGGGGCAGGTTTGGCGCAAGGAGGCATTTCATACCCCTCTGCTCTTGCTGATGGAGTTGGGTGCAGGGCTGACTGGTGAACTGCAGAGTCGGCATGAGATACAAAGTCCCTACAGTAACTTTGCCTGTGCCTAAAAGCAGCTTTTGCGCTCCTGCCCCAAGCAATGTCAGTGATGCATATTTTGCACAACTCGTATAGGGCCAAATTCTGGTGCCTTCGTTGTCAGTGCCCAAGCTCTGATTGATTTCGGCGGTGTGATTCCCTGCCTGCCTCCATTTCAGAGTGAAGCAGGCAGGGACCTGGATGGAAGGTAGATGGGTCGGGCTCAATGCAGGTTACATGCAGTGATGGTGGCTGGCAGAGCAAAGCATGTGAGGAACTGACGGGCTGTGACCTCATTGCTACTCGCTTACCTCATGCTTGGCCTCTGAAGATGCTGCAGTACCTGGAGAGCTTATTGGGCTTCTCAATGCCTCTGGATTCACTCTCTATTTAAGGTGGCTCTGAACAAAATGGCAGGGACAGGAGGAGCGAGACTGGGTCACTCTCTGATCCACACCCCCACCGATCTCACCTGGAGGTTAGCACAGCATTGCTTGGGGTCACGTTCCTCACAGTGGGCCGGGAGCATGGATTGGCTTTTAAAGCACATGAATATTGCCAGCCAAAAAGCACTCACCACACATGGCCAAGGGTGAAGGATCTTAAGCAGCTGGCAAGATGTGGCTGGGGAGAGGCCTTCGGGTGAGAAGGAAAAATAGCTCGGGGGGTGGTGGAGGGAGGAGGAATGGCAGAGAAAAAAGAAAGAAGGAAGGAAAAATAATGAAACAGAAAGAAAGCAAATGCCCTGGGTCCGATCCTGCTGCTCTCAAAGGTGCTCAGTAGGAATTTTTTCCATTAATTTTCATGAGAGCAGGATCAAACCCCAAGATAGGAGACTGGGTGGTGGCATGGCTCAGAAAGAGGGATGTGTTGGGCAGTGGGGCATGGTGGCTCAAGGGCCCAGGGGGAGAGCTGGAGAAGGAAAACAGGATCTGACAGAGAGCAATGTCAGAAGAGAAAGAGAAAAGCATAGAAGGGAGAAAAAAACGAGATAAGAGTGAAAAAAAAGGGAGAGAGCGAGGAAAAAATTGACCCTGCAGCAGAGATAAGAGCAGGAGGGTAGTTAGAAAGAGAAGTACTGAAATGAAGTGTGATAAGCGCTGATAGAAAAGGGAAACAAGGAACAAACCGAAACAGATGCAGCCAGAGAGGTGAAAAGTAGGCCGTGCAAGGCAGGGGACTGGTGCCAGCAGACACATGGGCTTGTGGGCGTTTCCTGTGCCTCACGGGTAATGCTCAGGGCATCTGTGCCTGACTCCCAGTTACCCTAAGGCTCTACCCAGGCCATGCCCCCTCTCCCCCAAACGCCTGCCAGAAGGGGTGGGTGGAAGGCCTGCACAGCATTATGGGCATTTTCTGCATCTAAGACCCAGAAGGTGCTACAGGAGGCAGATGGAGGTTGCTCTGAGCAACAGGGGGGCCAGGCAGTCCCTGGAATGGACACAGAATATGGGGCCTGCGAAAGTGAACAAGAGCTGCCTTCTCTCCCCTCCCCAAGCTCAGGAGCAGCGGCCCTGAGCATTGTTCAGCGGGGTACAGGCTGTGTGACCTGTGCAAAGCATCCCTGTGAGCCAGTGTAGATGGTGACTTAGCCAAGGACAGGCAGCCAGATGAGGCACCCCTCAGGGATGCCCAAAGCGAGTAGCCAACAGCTCCCTCCCTGAACTAGTAGGGGCCTCCCTTCCCTGGCTCCTGCCCTGCGTCCTTAGTGCTATGTATGCTGGTGGCCTCTGCCCTCTGCCTGCTCCTTCTCATCTTTGCCCGCTTCTGAGGAGGTGCCCAGCCTGAAAGCTCTCATGCGCTCTGAGGTGTGCTGCACTCAACGCGCAGCCCATGCAGAACATAAACCACACTGAGGTGGCTGGCAATGGGAGAGCTGGCTTGGTGCTGCCTGCAGGAGAGGAGGTTCTGGGGTGCAGAGGGGCAGCAAAAACCTGATTCATGAAGCCCACCATTGCCCCAGCTCCATTAAGGGGTGCTATGAGAGGAATTAAGCCCCTGATTTGGGTAAGGCCACTGGCTCCAAACCTGGCTTTGCTATTGTCCCAGCATTAAGTCATTTTCATAACCAAGCCAGGAATAGAGGGGGCGGGGGGAGCTTGGCTTTCTGTGACCAGGAGACAGAAAGTGTGGCAAGCCAATTGGCAGAGATGCCGTGAGCCTTCAGGGCCTTATCTGCAGTGATGATAAAGGAGATTGGGCAGCCATGGGGATTTATGGGTGGGTCAAGAAGCCCACGGTCATAAACATCTCTTCTGCATGGTGCTCATAACTCTTTCTTTTGTGCTCGCAGATGGAAGTGGCATGCTCATAGCCTTCCGCAGGGCTGCCCTCGGGGGATCAGGGACTTGCCAAGCCAGAGTGGGAGGGATAGTGCGGTAGGGGGGAGAGTGAGAGAAGGAAGTGTGTGGAGGCGACATGTGGAACAGTGGGGGAAGAAGCAGAGCGAGCGGGAAGAGAAAGGAGAAGGGCTGGCCAGCATGCAGACAGGAAGGGACACAGGGCTGATCCTGCTCCCATTGCACAGGGGCAGAGCCAGCCAGAAATTAGATGATGATAGAACAGCGCAATGGGGAAAAAAGGGAAAGAAAGAGTGAAATAGGGGCACCGGGGTATACAAAGATAGGAGAGTGACAGGGAGTCAAGGGGAAGAGAAGGATGTGAGGAGACATTAGTGTGGCAGGCAGGACTGACTGTGGAGAGAGGAGCTCTGCTGACACGCTCCACTCCTGACACCCTCCTTGCCCTGGCTTGCTGGCCTGGTCTCTGGAGTCCACCTCCACCCTATGTGTTGGCAGCATGAGAGAAGGCAGCATAAAAGCTGGGTTCTAGGGTCCAGGAGGTGTTTCCATTGCACCTTCGGGGCCTCCCCATGGGAGCTCCCCAGATCTCCTTGTGGCAGAGGCAAGGGAGGGGGGTTTAAGAAGCATGGGGAGGGATTGCTGCAGAGGGTGTTTGAGGCAGAAGTCTGCCTTATGCGAGTGGGCCTAGGAAGGAGCCAGAGACCCTCACACCAGCAAAGAGAGGGGAAACCAGCGAGCACAAACACTTTAGCTGAGCACCAGCTCAGCTCTGCCACATGGGCAGGATTATTAGACTAGTCAAGCTAGCCCCTCTGTTTCCTGATTGCAGTGCGTGTCCCACTGCACAGCCACTGGAAAACTCAGGCAAGGAGCAGGGGGTGCCTTGGGCAAAGGAAACCCCTCCTTGAATGCCAGAGCAAGCCCTAGCTCCATTGGTTCCAGCGCTTGATCTCAGACATTCACGCCATGACCTTGCGGAAAACTGCTGCCAGGTTCCTGTGCTGTACCTGACAATGCAGCTGGAGGTGGCAGCAGCAGCATTTATGGCCTGAAATTTACAGTCGGTTCTTCCTTTTTTTACAAGGCACATAAATGTCTCCAAAGCAGAGAAAATAACGAGCTTCTCGAGACAATGGGTCTGCCTTGGCTGTGCCTTTGCTTTAGAAGTAGCCTGACCCCAAAACAGCCCCATTCCCCCTTTCTTGGCTCACGCTGCCATGGACGTAAACAATCTCCTGGGGGCAGCCCCAGCTTTCTGGCTGTGACTGAGCCAAGATGCCAGCTCTTGCCTTGTTTCTGTCTCCGTTTTTCCTGGCTTCATGCCCACTAGTGTCCAGGTTCGATGAGCTCTGTACAGTTGCTGGTGGCTGCGTGCAGCTTTCTGGCCCTGTTGGTTGAAGAGGTAGGCCATGCTATTGGTTTCAGAGTGTGTCAGGATGGGCGCAAATGCAGCTGAGGCTTCTGACACTGACTGCCCAGTAGATTCAGTGGGAGAAATGGCCTCCCCCCATCAGCGTCTGTTGTGGGGGTGTTGAGGCTGTTTTAGGCACAGTAAAGAAAAATAGCATCAGCTTCACACCATTGACCATGTTCTGGGTCTGGTGTTAATTGACGGTTAGAGGATTTAACCTCCCCTCCAGGAATTTCCACCGTGCCCCTGGTCATATTTGGCAATGACCTTGGGCTAGTTTTTTGCCTTCCTCTGCAGCATGGCCCATGGATTGTCTGCTAGGGCCATCTGGGAATATCTCACCTAATCAGTTCCCTGCCATCACAGGGGCCTCGGTCACTGGTGGCCCCTTGGTCTTGTCTATTCCCTGCTTGCGGCACACACCACAGCCCTGGGCTCAGTGTAAGAGTGTGTTTAACATGGACGATGTTTCATGGGCCTGTCTGGCCTTGCACATCATGAGCATGTGAAAGTCCATCCTGGCAGGACCGGGTGCTGGCGAAGGCCGCTAGGGGTCTGGCTTTGCAACACTTGGCCCTTAGAGTGAATGTACTGGTCCGAGCCCAGCTGAGCTTGCATTTGCATCAGCAGATGCTCTCTGAGGTGCGATGCTGTTGGCTCTTTGGCATCCCAACTTGGCATGCCCTGATGGGCCTCTAGAGTTTTAAGACAGGAAACACTGTGTGTGGGTGTGGGGGCTCACAAACAACACCTCACCTCACCCTGCAAATAGTAGTCCTGTCTGCAGCAGGGAGAGATGCATGAGCTGGGAGCAATGCTGTCAAGGTCTGATTTCCAGCCTTCCCACCCCCCAGGATGTCAGTGGCCCTGCAGGAGTCCAGCATCTCTGAGCCTCTGACACACTTGGGGTGCGCTTTCCCTGCCTTCTGCTGGCCCCTTTCAGTCTAGCTTTTGTTTCCAAAGGTTCCTTTCTGCCACTTAGGCTGGGTCTACACTGACGGTGGCAAATTCGCCACCATCAGATCGATTTCTCTGGATCGATTGAGAGGTCTGTGTAGACCCGCTCAGTCGATCCAGCAAGCGACGCAGGAAAACCACTGCGATAAGTGGCGTAGTGCTGCGTTGAAGGGAACGCTGTTCCCTTCGACGCAGCGCAGTGTGGACAGCGCGCAGAGCAGACGCTGCAAAGTCGATGGGAGATACGCAAGTGATTTATGTCACTTGCGTATCTCCTGTTGACTGCTACCGTATCCCAAAGGTAAGTGTAGACCGGGCCTGAGGCAGCCTGGAGGCTGGCCAGGGCCAAACTGATGGGAGGGCAAGAGTAATCCTATGGGCCCAACAGCCCAGTATCACTCGGACTCACAGCACAACGCGTGCCCTTGTCATTTCCCTCCAAGGGGTGTGGGTGCCCAGCCCCATTTTTTGCTCTTATTGTTGGTGCAAAGAAGTTTTTGGTATCAACCTTTATGTTCAGCAAGGTGCCAGAAATAGAGGTGGCCGCCTGGCAGGAAAGAAAGGCAAGGCGCACAGCAGGAGAGTGTTCAGTAATAAACACTCCACTCTATTTTCCTGGTTTTGTTTCCTCCAATCTTCCATTTTATTGTTTCACTAACTGCATCACATTTTTTTCTTGGTCAGATAGCCTGTCAAACAACCCCCCATCCAACAAATGTGTTTTACTGCATGTGAAAGGCTGGGATCCAGCCCCCTGCTTGCTCTGTGCCCTGATGAAATTGCAGTACAAATAAATTGTAGATTTCAACAACGGGAAGAATTTTATTCTTCACTTCACAGCCAAGAAAATTGCCCAACCAAAGGAGCCCTGCCCACTCCGACTTGCTTTTCTTCTTCTCCCTCTGTCTACTTTAATCACGCAGTGGTTGCAAAAAAAAAAATCATCAATCCAGGTCACAAAGCGTTGAAGATTAAAAAGGCAGCGTGGCTAATAAACTGCGCAGTGGGGGAAGGAGTCAGTAAGCGCTGGCCAAATTTGGTAGTGAGCCATTGTTAGCAGCAGCTTCACAGTTCAGAGTTTGGCGCAGCTCAGACACTGTGACTAAAGCAGCACAGTGGGGCAACTCCAGTGCACAGCTGGAACCAGACCAACCTTCCAGCTGCTCCCCTCATTGGGCTTCTGACTTCCTGCTCAAGAGAGGGTGTTGGGAAGGCAGGGGCTCAGATTCAGGGGCCAGACCCTCCTAGTGGGTGAGCTGTGCCGTCTTGCCTGTGTCACTCCATCTGAGGGCCCAGCCAGCCAATGTGACACATGTGAGTCAGTGACATGCCGCATTCATCCTGCACTAGCCAGCTCATCTCTGTTGCACTAGCCAAGCTTTTCCTCCTCTCTCTGCTGGCAGACCCGCCAGCCTCTCAGCTGAGCTCAAGGAAGCTGGTGCCTTTCCCCACAGCTCTGAAATTGGAATGGAAACTTTGCTTCTCACTCTCCCCCTCTAATCCATTTCTGGGAGTTGGCATGAGCCTCCCCAAAGAGGCTTTGAGATTTTTAAGCCAATTGCTGGTAGGAATCAGGGATGGGGCTGATTATCTATGGGATTTCTTATGCCCTGAGGCACCTGGCCACTATCAGAGACAGGACACAGACCCATGTGCTCCCTTGTGTTCCCAGCTAGGTATTGTGCTGTGGCAGAGTTGCACTCGCAGCCCAAAGGGCACATCTGCAGGGTCCATGTCATGGACCTTCTCCTGGCACTGCTGGAGGCGAAGTCGCTGCAGGCATTAGGAAAAACTGTGGCCAGCTCCATGTGATCGTGCTGTTTATCTCTGATCAGGCCAATAAATCAGAGGCTGCCTGAACAACACATCTAGATTTTATTAAGATGTTGTAAAGGAATTATTGGGTACAAGAATGACACTGTCTAGCACTGGCAGGAAGAGGGGTGAGTGGCACTGCAGTCACAGCTCTCGCAGACAAGGAGCCATTTCACCCTGCCTGATGGAGCCCTCTCCCTGGCTGGTACTAGCCCAGGCTCTGTAACCCCCCCAAGGTGCTCTTTTCCCCAGCCTCTTCAGGGCAGAGCTCTGTAAAGTCCCACCCACCACATTGCACTTGCCCTGGGATCCCCACCCACCCAACCTTGGCACTGCACTTACCTAGGAAGCTACTGAAAAATATATCTGTGACAGTGTTTATGTCCCTGGATGTGTGTCTTATCCACATACTGCAGGCCCTGGATATGCAGCATCAGTCGTTGGGTCACAAGGGTTGAAGGTGGCTGGACCAGGACCTCATAGTGTCTGGAGAACACCAGCAGGCACTTCCTGACAGCTTCTCTGGGACGGGTTTTGACTCCCTGGTGTGGTTGCACTGTGAGGAGCTCCTGACAGGTTGTTGGCTGAATGTTTCTGGCAGGATCTCAAAGCACTTTACCAAGTGAAAGCAGCATTCTCAGACTCATCTTGCAGAGGCGGAAAGGGCAGCACAGGACAATTCAGATAACCGACCCCAGGTGGCAAGTCTGACAGAAGTGGTTGTAGAACCAGGGTCTCAGGCTCCTGCTTCACTAAGCTGCACTGGCAGGCCACAGAAGACATGTTCAGGTGCCAGAACACATGTGGAAAGACAAGAGTCAGCTGCACTTAGTCAGCGACTGGAGAGAGCAGGTTAGGGATTGAGTGAAAAGCCACAGAAGAGGCCTATAAACAATGGTATAGTGCGTTTTGTGGCACCATTTGTGCACATAGAATCGTAGGACTGGAAGGGACCTTGAAAGGTCTTCTAGTCTAGTGCCCTGCACTCAAGGCAGGACCAACCATTATTGAGACCATCCCTGACGGGTTTGTCTAACCTGCTCTTAAAAAATCTCCAGTGACAGCGATTCCACAGTCTCCTTAGGCAATTTATTCCAGTGCTTTACCGTGACGGTTAGGAAGTTTTTCCTAATGTCCAACCTAAACCGCCCGGGCTGCAATTTAGTCCATTGCATCTTATCTTATCCTCAGAGGTTAACAAGAATAATTCTTTTCCTTCCTCCTTGTGACAACTGTTTATATACTTGAAAACTGTTATGGCCCCCCCTCGGTCTTCTCTTCTCCAGACTAAACAAACCTATTTTTTTCAATCTTTCCTCATTTTCTAGACCTTTAATAATTTTTGTTGATCATTTCTGGATTTTCTCCAATTTGTCCACATCTTTCCTGAAATGTGGTGCCCAGAACTGGACACAAAATGCTGATTGAGGCCTAATCAGCACAGAGTAGAGCGAACAAATTACTTCTAGTGTCTTGCTTACAACACTCTTGTTAATACATTTCAGAAGCGTGGCTGCTTTTTTTGCAACAATGTCATATTGTTGATTTATATTTTGCTTGTGATCCACTATCACCCTCAAACCTCTTTCCTCAGGACTCTTTCCTAGGCAGTCATTTCCTATTTTGTATATGTGCAACTGATTGGTCCTTCATTCCCCACCCCATTTTCCCCTGCCCCCGGCCAGTGTTCTGAGAGCAAAGCCCAGGGACTGATTGATTGGTACCACTCTAGGCCTGCAAATTCCAACATAGCAAAAAACACCCCCATTAAGTAATCCTTTTTCAAGTTTCTTTATAAGAGGAAAAGACGTGTGAGGCCATCCTTTGATTGTTGGGACATTGCCATCTGCAGCAAATGCTTCTCTGGTTTTTGTTGTTGGTGTTTTAATCTGTGTTGAATTAGGCCTTTTAATTACAGTATTAAAAAGGATAACTGGAAGTCAATTATAAAGCCCTTTCAAATTGCCAATGTTAATAGCCAACCAGAAACATGGAAACTAAGGCACCTGTCTGCAAATGTCTGATTCTGCTGCTCTGATGAGCTGATGATTTAATTGTTCACAGCCTGTGAGGAAGGGGAAACTCAGGGCAGTACAGTGGTTTGTATATCTCTTTCTTAGCTGATGGGGGCGCAAGGACTTCCTGGCTACCTACTACCCACCTCCACAAAGGAGTGGGAGCCCTGCCTCCCTATGCCACTTGGCCACAATCTGGCTTTAAGGAGAAACTGGGTGCAGAGAGGCAAAGTGTCTTGACTGAGGTCATTCAGGCCGGCAGTGGGAGAGTAGCTAATACATCTCAAGAGTACTGGCTCTCCAGCCTTTTCTCTAACCAACAAACACCACTGCCTCGCACTCTTAGTGTCTCTTACAGCTACTCCCTCAATGGATCCCTATGCGCTTTACAAATCATGCATACAAGAATCCGCTCATTTGCCACTGAACTGCAGCTATGTCTGGGGTGGGATTTGGGATTAACAGTGCACTGCAACACACTAGCAGAGACTAGGAAATGAAGCATACCAGCACTGATTGAGTCTGCAGCAGGGAGACTCAGTATTGATTGGATACAGACCTGTGAGTAGGTGTTATGAAGCCTTCTAATTTAGTAAGGGCGAGAACAGTCTTTAGCACACCATATATGACAGGAGCCAGTTACATTGTTTTTCTCTAAGGGAAGCTGTGAGCTATTGGCGGTGAGGGGGGGGAGTGGGCCTATGTTGTGTGGGACCATTTTATGGTCAGGTGTCTTGAGGCACAATTGAACCAGTGCCATGAACAATCCGGCATTACAAGGTGAGAGAGGCATGGACCTACTCCTGCTTCCCGACACTCTTCAGGATGCATTGCCGGTAGATCATGGGATGTGATTCTCCCCCTCTGTGAGGCATTGGTGAGACCACATTTGGAGTATTGTGGCCAGTTTTGGGTCCCCCCACTAAGGAAGGATGTAGACAAATTGGGAGTGTGTCCAGAGGAGGGCAAGAAAAATGATGAGGGGGCTGGAGCACGTGGCTTTTGAGGAGAGGCTGAAGGAACTGGGTTTGTGCAGCCTGCAGAAGAGAGGAGTGAGGGGGGGATTTGATAGCAGACTTCAGCTCCCTGAAGGGAGATTCCAGGGAGGCTGGAGCGAGGCTGTTCTCAATGGTGGCAGGTGACAGGACAAGGTGCAATGGTCTGAAGTTGAAGGGGGGGTGGAGGTCCAGGTAGGATATTAGGAAAAACTTTTTTCACTGGGGGGGGGGGTTGTGACGCACTGAAATGGGTTACCTAGAGCAGTGGTGGCATCTCCATCCTTAGAGGGTTTTGTTTTGTTTTTTTAAAGGCCTGGCCTGCCAAAGCCCTGGCTGGGATGAGTTAATTTGGCTTGCTCCTGCTTTGCACAGGGAGTTGGACCAGCAGACCACCTGATGGCCCAGCCATTGCTAATTGTCTATGATACTAATACTTCATTTACCAGGGCTTGTGTTGTAGCATTTAGAACACTAATCAGGCTGAATTAATATGGCACACATTAGCACCTTTCAGCCATAGACCTCAAGGCAGTTTACAAAGGTAGGCAGGTTTGAGTAGAGTCATGTGACACCTGGCATGGAGGCACCCGCGGCATGGAGGAAGGCCATGATTTGTCCCAGGTCACCCAATGAGCACATGGCAGGGCTGGAAATAGAATCTAGGGCCCCATGCCTTGTGTTGGAAGCCGAGCTCCAAGGCCTTCAGCTATTCCTGGTTTGTATGGAATCCAAACGCAGCAGTATGGCACAGGGCTCGTAGGGCAGCAGACTAATGTATTTGTGAGCTGCAAGTAGCTTAGGACACCAGGTTTACTGTTCCAGTTGTGAAAAGGGTCATTAATGCCTGACAGCGTTGGCGTTATAAGGACAATGTGCTAGGTCTGGGGTGGCTCAGGACCTTTTGGCTTTTGCTGCATTTCTTTGGGGGGGGGGATCATGGCCCACATTAAGTCTGAGGCATAAGTGGCAGGAGAGCCTATGTTGCGGTGGATGCATTGTGAGATCTCCCTGATGCCTGTCTGTGACAGATAAATGGAATATGCTAACTTCACAGCACAGCTAAGATGTATACAGGACTTAGCTGTCACATGGGTCCTCAGCACCATAGTATGGTTGGAACTAATATAATGACCTTCTCCACCATGGGCAGCATCGGGCCAAGGGCAACAGCAATGACGGGCGGGGGAAATGGCTGGTGCTAAAGGCCTGAGGCAGCACTGATCTCATGGGTAGACAATGGAGTGACTGGAACTCTCTCAGCTCATTGTTAAACCATCTCATAATGCAGCCTGGGTGGCCCTGTCTGCCTCAGGGAGGCAGTAGCAGGGCTCACTCCACTTCATCATCGAGATGCACCGGCAGAGCTCTGTGGAAAGCCAGCAGTGGATTGTAGGGCAGGAGTGTAAGTGTGCTAAGCCTACCACCAGAACAGGGATAGTGGGAATGGGGTAGGACTGAGGTGCCTTGGGAGAGTCAAGGGAGGCATGGCCCATAGCAGGGTACGGCAGGCAATGCTTTCACTGCATTGGCAGAGCTGTGTGGCGTCCAGGGCTGGCATAACTGTGACTCAGAGACTGAGACCACTGCAAACCAGCCGTCATGCTAAGGCTCCTTGGGGAAGCTGTAAAAGCTCTGTTTGTTGTCATACCTTTTGTTGGTGCTGACACATCCCTAGTTCTCCCTTACAGTCACCTCTTTACTGGCTGCTGCTGTATTCAAGGATTATGTTGGAAATTTCATTAGCCCCCTTCTGATACCTAGTTCTGGGTGTGGTCAAATGCAGGGTGCAGCCTGTTTGCAATCACTCTGGTCTATGAATGTTGGTTTCTCCATCACCTCCCTTTGCATTCATTGTTTGGTTACCCACCTGGTTCTGCTCTGACATCCCCACCTGCCTTTGGTTCCAGGTCTTCTGTGGGACATTTGTTTGGCACAATGTACCATTAAGTAGGTGAGGTAGTTTATTTCAGTTTGTGTCTGAGGTTGTGGTGGTTGGACTCTTTCATTTTGCGATCAGTGTGGAGTGCTGGAATGCCCTGAGATCCTCTCTCCATTCACAAAATGGGTACCATGCAGCAGTACAAGCTGCCACCCTGACAATATAATTCAAGCCTGGCCTGGCATCATTGCCACTAGGAGGCACGTCGGTAATTGTCTGTATGCTGAGATCACCAGCACAGATGCTAATTAATGCCAGTTGTGGTGGTGGGCTTTGGGTTGTAGACAGAGGACGGGCATGAGCCAGATCCACATCACCTAGGCCACCCAATGGCCAGGAGGCTGGACCAGCTGTCAGCCAGTAGCTGGATTCAAATTGGTTATTTCATTGCAAAAGGCTGCATAGTCCCATACCAGGCCCCAGAGCGGGCCACCCTCTCTGCAAATTAATGAATTAGTATTAACTAGTTAAAGAGGCTTTTCAATGTAAAGCTAAAGCCTGAAGCTTTTAAAGCCTCAAACAGTTTTTGCAGGGAATTATTCTGCAAAGGGGCGGATACTGCCTCACACTCTGGTGCCCCTCATTGATCCAGTGCTCAGCTCCCATGGGATGCTGACCCATTTAAAGTGACAGGACACTATTAATAATCTCTCCCGCTCCTTGTGAGCCAAGAAATACAGCCAGTCCCTTCCACAATGTACAAATGAGAATCATATTTAATTAAATTCCTCCAGAGGCCTAGATATTGGGATAAACTGAAGGGGGGAAGGTCTGAATTTCTTTGATAAAGCTTTGTCTATTTTCAAAGCTTATCTTAAAACATATCTTTTCCCCTTGTCTCTGTGCCTCCTAATTTCTCTCTCCCTCGGTGGTTGCCCTTTGACGCTTTAATTTATTCAACATTCAATGTCTTTACACCACTTTCTGTAATTCACACCATACTCTCTACACAGTATTTAACTCTGCTGCATGTTCTGGGACTGCATTTGTATGAGAGGCACCAAAAGAAAGTTGCTAGAATCCCAAATCTGGCCCTCAGGAGTTGCTCTGAATAGAACCTCAGCACCTACAGAAAAGGGGCACTATTTGGCTCGATGGGATCAGTGCTACAACAACCTTCTGGCTCTGGTGCATGTGCATCCACAGTTGGAATACATATAGAGACCATCACTCAAAGAAGAACACACTTTCCCTAACACAGACTGGCAGGTAAACACCCCTTCTTTAAAATTACCCAATTATAGCCAATGAAAACAGACACTGTTTCAGACCCCTGTGGGGCTAATACTAGCATCAGGGAATGATGCAATTGTATAAATAGGCTTGGAAGGATTAGATTTTTTTTATCAGTAAATGTCAATTTCACTGTATACATACCATAGGAGGAAAAAAATATTTCCATCAATAACCTAAATTTACAGATAGGCAAAATAAGAAAAAAGCAGCTTGGAAACTTAAGAGTCAAAATCCAGTGATTTTGGGGTTTTGAATCAGGCTTGTTACAAAGGGACTAGTGAAGGGACAAATAAGAACAGGTAGGGTTTGTTGATTTAAGGATATTTACATATTTTGACATGCGATGTTGACAATGTATGTTTTAATGCTTATCAAGCTTTAAATTTTTGAATCTCTGCATCCACTGTCATTAAATAATTGCTTGACCCTGCAACTGAAAATTGAAATAACTAAAAATAGAGAAACATTAAACACTGTAATTTTGTGCAACTGTAAAAAAATTGATTTAAAAGATAACGCTAAAGAAATGTTTAAGAATAAACATCAATATCAGCTGTCAAAATTATAAAACAGTAAAAATTGAATTGGGCCAAGCCCATCTATAAAACATTAGGTGCCCAGCTACTCACTGTGATGGGCAAGTTAGAGCAAAATATATAGGTGAAATAGATAGAAAACAACTTGCATCACTGCTACCCCCTCTCCTGCCGTTCCCTCACACTACCCTGCTGTCATACCTCCCACCCCCTTCTGTCACCAGCATTTTAATCTTCCAGCCAAGATCTGTATGTTTGTAAGTTAACGTCCCAGGGAAATGGCTGAGGATGTCTGAGGATGCTTGAGAGATTCTGGCTACCAGCTGTCAAAGATTAAAAATTTAAGCATGAGCCATTGGCAGCATGGAATTCAGGGGACCTGAGTTGATGTCAAGGAGTTCCCTGCAACGGTTGGCATAGATGGATGTGCTGGCTACCAGATTCTTTCTGAAAGTTTCTGGTGAACAGAGGAGGCCTAGAAGTACAGATGCCAGAGTACATGGTAGGTGGTGCAAGCCCGAGAGCCAACTTTTGCCCTGAGCTGCATGCTTATTGTGCCATTGAAGTCAATGAGGAGATGTCGCGTATCTGTAACAGGAGAGAGTATGGCTCAGGGAACCTCTCTCTGTTTGACTGCATCCCACCCAGCTAGAGGAAGTCAGCAGCATAGATGCCATTAGTCATAGCCCCAGGAATCTGCTCTCTGCACCTGATTCTGTTCCCACTTACATCTGTGCAAATCAGGATTCATTCTGCAGAAGTCAGTGGAGTTACGCATGATGAGAGCAGGTCCAACTCTGTTACTCACAGCTGCAGAGAAAGAGCCCTCTCCCTGCCTAACAGCAGTGGATTAATTAAATCCTAGCCCCCTTTCACCTGTTAGTCACAGGGAAACCCCAACTAGCATGCCCTGCTATGTCCCTGGGGAAATGCTTGTCTGGGAGACATTGCACAGCATGGCTCCTAACCTTGATAGAATCTCCAGTCTTTGGTTTTAACTGAGTCCTAGTTTTACTTTGTCAATTATCAGAGGGGAGAAGACCAGAAAGGGTATTCTGCTGGCCCCAGAATGGGCAGAGTCACAGGCTGCTTAGGGGATAGAGACAGAGCAGATCTGAAATTCAGAAACTGACTGGCTTCCCCCAAGACTAATGGAAAAAGGGTGTAGAGCACTTTGGACCTCGAGCTGCCTATAGGGCATGGCATTAGCCTAAGCAGTGACTATAGACAATTTGACACTTTTTATCTAAAAGGGAACACCAACACGTCAGGCTGAATTCTGGCTGGACTTATCCCCCTAGGAACGCCATTCTCAGACAATTAGAAACCACCTCCATGGAGAGAGTCAGAAAAGAGGAAGGAAAATAAAACCCAAGCAGATACAGAACTGGACAGATCAAGAAGTCAAGATTTTGCATTCCAACTATCTATAGGAAATAGGGTGGTTTTTTTTATTTCAAGTTTTCATAAAAATCCATAATTATTTAAATCAAAGTTACAGAGGAAAGTTCGTAACTTTTTATTGATTTATTTTTTGTTTTTCTTTTTTAGTTTTCCCCTCTTGTAATTCTATCTGACCCCGGTGTCCGTCAGACTATGTCCTTGCAAACACAGGAGTCCTGGAGACATCAGCAGAATGTGTTCCTGGTATAAGGAGGGCGGTGGTGGTGATGGTGCAGGGGAGACGGGGTTAGAATGAGAGGGAAGGGAGGGGTTCAGAGGAGAGAGATTGGTATGTTTGTAGCAACGTGGGTTTTTTAAAAAAATTTTGATTTGCAAATTGCTTCACGTTAGATCATTTTCATATTGAACTTGCGCGGCGCATCAGCAGAGCTGATGCCGGCGTCGGACTTGCGCGGCACATACTCGATCTCGATGTTGTGCTTAGTGTTGCCTTTTCCCCGGCTCCAAAGGAAGAGAAGCACCAGACAGAAGAGCACCACGCCCAGGAAGGAGATGAAGCCCATGGTAGTGGCAATGATGAGAGTCTTGATGTCGAAGGGGAAAGGCACGGTGGCGCGCGTGCTGTTGGCGTCGCTCTCATTGGGTTGGTTGGAGATGAAAGCAAAGGTCTTGTTGGGCTGGTGGGGCCAGTCCGGGGAGTAGCTCCGCACGTGAAGGTGAGCCAGCATGGTGTCATTGCCGCCTGCATTGCTGGCGATGCATAGGTAGGTGCCATTGTCCTGGATCTGGGCGTAGCGCACCTCTAGAGTGCCATCGGGAAAGACAGTGAGCCGTCCATTGGTTTTGGTAGAGATGAGGTGCTTCCTAGGAGAGAGCCACATGATCATGGGGGGCGGATCCCCATCTGCCCGGCAGACAAAATGTACTGTGTGGCCCTCATCCACAAAGATCTGCTGCGGCTTGCGGTCCCGTATGCGTGCCCGGCGGCAGGTGAAATAGTTGGGCAGGAGCACGTCTGGGAAGTCCTTGAACTCCTTCCCCTGGACGAACTCAGGGGTGGAACAGGTGGGCTGCTGCTTGTTGAAGTTCAATCTCCAGCGGCGTCGGAAAACCCAAAGCAGCCGGCAGTCACAGGCCAAAGGGTTGTTATCCAAAATGAGTGTCTCTAAGTTCCCCACTGAGTGGAAGGCTGACTCCTCCAGTGTGGTCAGCAGGTTCCCCGAGACGTTCAGGATGCGTAAGTAGTTGAGGCCTCTGAAGGCATAGGGCTCCACAGTGGTGAGCTGCCCACCCACCAGCTGGATCTCCTGCAGCCGGAGCAGGTCGTGCAGCATGGAGCCCTCAATGGTGAGGATGGGGTTGTAGGACAGGTTCAGGAACCTGAGATAAACTAAGTGCCTGACAGACACGTAAGGGATGGAAGTCAGGTTGCAGTGTGTGATGGACAATGATGTCAGGTTCAATCCATAGAGGCAGTTGGATGTCATAGTATCCAGATAGGGCCAGTGAGAGATCTCAAGGACCTTAAGCCTGTATAGCCTCTTAAACGAGTAATCCCTGATGGAGTTGATGTTCAGGTGGCGCAACCTCAGCACAATCAAACCGTGCAAGTGAGACAGCGCCTCCGTGGGGATGGAGGTCAAGTTGCATTTCTCCAGCGTCAGCTGCTCCAAGCTGTTGAGGCCACTAAAAGCCCGATGGGAGATGTAGACCAAGTCATTGTCCCCAACCTCCAAAGACTTCAGGTTGTACAAGTCCTGGAACATGTAGTCTAGGAGGATCACAATTTTGTTCTCACTAATGTCCAGCTTAGTAAGGTTGCTGAGTCCTGTAAATACCCCCAAGGCGATGAGCTTGAGTCGGTTACTTCTGAGACCGAGAGTCCTGAGGTTCAAGAGGTTGTTGAAAGCCCCAGGCTCAATGGCACTGATAACGTTCTCGTTTAACTCCAGCTCCTCCAAGTGAGGGTAGTTGGCAAATTCATCCTGGTTGAGAGTCTTGATTCGGTTCTTACCCAGGTCCAGGAGCCGGGTCTCAGTAGGGATCCCCTCGGGGACAGCTATGAATCGCTTTCGATGGCACAGCACTGAACGTTCCTGGGCAGTGCACTCGCAACGGGGCGGGCAGCCCGTGGCAGAGCCTGATAGGATGGATCCCAGCATCAGGAGGAGGATAGGCTGCCAGCAGGCCAGGATTGGGCTATGCATGCTCACCTCCCCAGCTATCATCCTATCTTTCACCTGCAAGTAACAAAAAACAAAGGGAGAGGAAAGAATAGCAGCAACTATTAGCACACAAGTCCAGTGGAATGGCAAAAGTCATTTCAGTATAAGTCAGATTCAAGGTTCGTTGACCAGCCAGTGCTGATATTAACTAAAGGTGAAATACAAGGTCACTATTAGACGCCTCTGCTCAGTACATCCCTAATATTTCAATACACGCAACAGCCGCAGCAATGCTATCATTTGCAGTATCACACATACAGCCAAACACACCTGTGCTGCAGAGACGGTAGGAAAGAACAACATTTAAGAGAGCTGAAATCGTGCACTTGATTGACTGCAGTTAGACCTGGCATGGGAACAGCATTTCATTGACTTGGGTTAGTGCCAGTCCCTATACTATCCAACTGGAGAGCTGTCCAGTTATTAGTCAGCTTTGTGCTGCCTCCCCCTCCCACAAGTTTTCCTCCCCTCCTTGCTCAGATTTAATACTTGCCCTAGGAGCAGTGTCTAATTCTGCATCCTGGAAGAGTGGAACAATGGCCTTCAGGCGATCTATGAGCAGCAGAGCTCACATGGTCTGCCTACAGGCCAACAGCCTCACCGTGCTTTAGCACTAGCTATGGGGCAAAAGCCCTTAGGTACCCGTTAATTCCTATTTCCCCACAGACTAACTCCTGCACCCCAGCCTGGATTCTTCCTCATGTCATCTCAGCAACACCCCTCCCGCCCAGTGGGGCTGTCTCAGGGAGCCCCTTCCCTGTAGACAGCAGCAGATTACCAAACTGTGGACACAAGTTACCAACTAGGCAGGTGTGAATGTGGTTCAGTTACTTCAGTACATTTGAATATTGCGTTCCATGTCTCTTGAGTTCACAGGGCCCCTGCTCACACTGATCTTTGGTATCCACATTGATTGGCAAAGGAGGTCAACATTGCTGCCCCCAGGAATGGCAATAGGCTGGGATAACACACTAATTAGTCTAGTTGGTTAACACAGACACCCCTTTCCCCAAAGTTGTCAGCTTCCTGTCACTAACCTGGCGTGTGATGCCCATTATTACGATGGCAGTGTTGAGAGGTCCCAGGCCCTTACAGCTGCATGGACACACTATACGAGCCAACAAAGAACTTACAATCTAAATAGAAGCGTCACAGAAGATTAGAGTTGGAAGGGACCTCAGGAGGTATCTAGTCCAACCCCTTGCTCATAGCAGGACTAACCTCAGCTAAATCATCCCTGCCAGGGCTTTCTCAAGCCGCAGCTTAAAAACCTCTAAAGGTGGAGATTTCACCACCTCCTAGGTAACCCATTCCAGTGCTTCACCACCCACCCAGTGAAAATTTTTTTCCTAATATCCAACCTAGACCTCCCCCATTGCAACATGAGACCATTGCTCCTTGTTCTGTCATCTACCACCATTGGGAACAGCCTAGCTCCATCTTCCCTAGAACCCCCCTTTCAGGTAGTTAAAGGCTGCTATCAAATGCCCCCTCATTCTTCTCTTTTGCAGACTAAACAAGCCTAGTTCCCCTATGCTATCCTCATAAGTCATGTGCTCCAGCCCCCTAATCAATTTTGTTGTCCTCCGCTGGACTCTCTCCAACTTGTCCACATGGAACAACTTGTCTGAAGACAGACACAGCAGGCTGGAGAGGAAACAGAGAAGGGAAGAGACTTGACCAAGGTCACGCTGCAAGTCAGTGGTGGAGTCAAGAAGAGAAGCCACGTCTCCCGCTAGGTGCCCTCACCAGTGGCCAACACTGCCACTCACACCGAGGCTCTTGTAGATGGCGCAATCCGGGTGAGAGGCATTTCTCAATCAAGCGGTTGTGCTGTACGACTAGGCGTGATGACAAAGCGTGTAATATAATTTCTCACAGCAAAGCCATCTGACAAAAAACACCCAGATTGAAAAAGCTTCTATTATTTAGGAGTTAACTGGCTTAAAATGTCTCTCTCCATCCCAACCCCCCGCCAGCCGCCTGGTGCCCTGAGAGACCTGGCCTGAGAGGCCTCTTTATGTGAACGGCTTGCTTTGCAGTCTGCTCAGACTCAGCCAGGAGAACAGTCTCCACTAATGAAGTCAGAGTTCGGAGGTGAGGTGCATACAAAAAGGAGGGCGCTGGCTTTTCAGCCAGCACCACCCTAATGAGGTGCTGAGGAACCAGGAAGCATGATCAAACATGCTGACACAGCCTTCTGGCAGGAGTGCTGCACCCCAGACTCCACCTCGCTGTCTTCTGGGAAGAAGGGGAGAGGCAGGGGTTGGAGCAGATGGGGCACAAGGAGGAAGTGAAGCCAGAGTGGTGATGTCGTTGTTTACTTGTCCAAAGCTGCTCTTTGGCAAAATCACACCCACACCTCCCAGATACAATTTTAAGCTCTGGAAATGATTCAAGCTAGAGCCTATCTACAAAAACTGCCTTGTGAATGCAGAGGAGCTGGAAGGCAGAATTCAGTCCAGACTAGAGGATCAAGGACACAGGGGGAAAACCCATCTGGTTGGCCAGACCAAATTGCGTGGGGGTCCAGAGATTGGCAGCTCAGAAAGGAACAGGTTCCACTTAGAGCAGAAAGCAATATCTGCTTCTGGGCCAGATTCTCTACCACCCCACTAGATTTAGACTTGAGTAGGTAAGAAAAGAACCATGTACTACATCTTTCTCCCCTCTTCCCACTCAGCCTCAATTAGCATTTGCCCCCTACCCATGGGTTAGTCTAGACAGGGATCTTTCTTGTAAAGTTCCCATTCCTATTCATCACACAGTCCTTGTTTTTTCCAACCCAATCTTCTCAATGGAGAACTGAATTGCACTGTCAATGGAATGTTCCTCTTGGAGGATACCAACTCTGCTCCTCTGACACACTCATCAGCACGTCTAGTAATTAGAGCAGGGGTCTGGGAGTCCGAACTGCTGGATTCTACTCCTGGCTCTGCCACTGCCTCACTCTGTGTCCTGGGGCAAGTCACTTAACCTCTCCTGTGTCTTAGTTCCCCATCTGCAAAAGGGCAATAATGATATTTACCCAGCTTTGCAACATGATCAGAAATCATTGGGTAAAAGGCACATAAGTACAATCATTAAGCTTTTAAAAGTGAAGGCTTGGCTTTTGGGTACATGGACACGTGGATCCATAAGGCTGCTTTGTAGATTCCTGCCTCTAATCATGCACCAATACTCTTTTTCTTTATCACTACTCTTGGATCAGTCAGGGAAAAAATAAGCACAACAAGGTTCCCAGCATCCATGTTTGCCTCTGGAATCCTAAGTGAAAACACTTGACAGTTTCTTTTTTTCCTGTTGCTTTTAATTACATCAGATTACAGAGATCCAGGGGAAAGAAGAACCCTGACCTTTGGATGGAGTATTTACACTCAACAGTAAAAAACAGGTGCAAAAGAGAGACTGGGAATTTCCATCCCCAAATTGGTTGCAGAATTGGTTTTACGGCACAAGCAAATGAAACACCAGGGCAGTGCAAACAGAATCTACTCTACAGCCAAGGGATCCAGGAACGTCCTATGAGCACCACTGCTGAGGCCTTCTTACTAACAAAACCTGCCTTAATCTTAGATCTTTTCCTTCTCTCAGCTTAGTTCACTTGAGGAAAGGATGAGAAAAACAAACTAGATTTCTCCATCAAAGCAAAATGGGTCAGGAGAGAAGAATTTCAGATGGATTTTCCTGGCCAGTGTGGGAGGGACCCTGGGAAAAGTCTCTGCTGAGAGACAGAAGTTAAATTGATTTCTGGGCCTGCCAAAAACAATGGGAAGAGGCCATGGGAAGAGATTTCTGTGTCATCCTGAAGTGATTTTAGCTACAATCCTGGCCATCATCCTGGAGCCAGACCCTACATAACTTTGGCTTGGAATATGATGCCAGCCTTGGCTACGCACTGAAACATCAGCATGAGCACACAACACCAGAACCACCAAAGATCATTTAACAGGGCAGGTCAGAGCTTTCCCATGATGGCCTGGTGTTAAAATACTTTGTCCCTAGGATCAGATCTCTAATCATTCCAGATCAAAGTGATGCAAATGACCCTATTCCAAACATAGACAGACAGACAGACACACCCCTGCTCCTCTTCCCCCAGTTATTTCCCCTAAGCAATGCCCCATTTGTGGCAAGCCCCAGCTTCCACATCATTCATCCAAATGGCGCTATTCTTGTCCTAATGAAGGTGAGTTGATCACTTCTCTTGTATCTATCTCAACCATTTGCAGAGAGTTGTTCCTGGTTTGCACCCTAAGGCAACACTGTGTTTAAGAGGGACAGACCATGCTGAGAGCTGGGGGATACTGATCCCTAGTTTTCATCTGCAAAAAAGAATGCAGTAACTCCTCCCACACAGCCCTCACATGACAGGTTAGCAGGAAACACCCTAAATCCACAACCACTTGCAAGGACTCTGAATAGTCGAGTGGCTCTTCCCTCCTCATTTTCAGCCCTCACTGCTCCAGAATGGAAGAGGCAATTTGAAAGTTAAATGAATGAAGGGAGCTGAGCTAGTGAAAAAACTTGGCACAGGGAGACACTGAGCACTATATAAAGTTATTCAGGAGGAGTTATGGCTTTGCAAAGGCAGCTTATACTTTCAAACTATAAACAATCCCATCCTCTTGTCAGTGGGATGCTAAAGCTGCATGTCACATTGCTTCTGGTGTATTTATTTTTTTGTGTTGCTCAAGCTGTTATGAAGGATCAAATCACATTAATATCATACATTATATGTATAACTACCACTGGCTTTGTTTATATCCATTGTTACATATACACTCGGCATTGCCTTCACTAATGCTATTTATGGCTATCGCTGAGTATACTCCATGCATTAGTTTCACTGGTTCAGTTTAGATCCATCATTATATATATCCTGTGCATTACTTTGCCTAACACTATTTATGGCTCTTGTATATACTCTGCACATTAGTTTCATTGCTTCTGTTTATATCCATCATTTTACATATAGATAGATGTCCCATGTATAACTTACTTTCCTTCCAAAAAAGATTTGAATATTTTTGCAAAATGCACGGATGAAAAGTGATGTGGAATCCATAAATGTATCAGTTTTCACCATCTTATAAACTAGAAACCCTATGAAACAGTAATGACCTGGCCAAATTCAAACTGGGGTATTAATTACAGTGTGCTCTACAGAATTCCTCCAACAGTTTCAATTTGATACTGTATTCTTCACCTCTTGCCCTAAATTGCTGTGTCCTGTTTCTGAGTGCTGTTGAACAGCTGATGCATTCCACCCCAGAGGTGAATGAATTTCAGTGGTGGGCAAAGTGATTCTGGTGTGTATATAATTTCTAAACAGCTTTGCAATCATTCCTAATGGGTTGATCTAACACTCATTGAAATCAGTAGAAAGATTTCCACTGGCTTCACTTAGAACTGGATCAGGCCACAAAGTGCTAAATAAATGTAGGATGTTTATTATTAATAATCTTTCACAGCATAACATCAATTTTGCCAACTATGCTGATCATGGTTATAAATACTGGCCATGTTAGTTTCACTGGCAAGGCTTTTGCATATCCCAGAAATGAGGCCTGAATCTATCCCGAAGGACATAATTGGCTTCTGATGCTGGGACAATACCAGAGACTTGTAGGTCTCAGCCAAGGGGCCTTTTGCCTCTGCCAGCTAGTGGTCAGACACTAGGGTGGACCAATTAGCAGAGTCCTTGGTAGTTGTACTTGTTGCAGTTTTGCCCTGAATATTCCTATAATTAAGACAAAACCGGGACCCTTGTTGAGTGAGGGGGCATCAGTGGTATCCAGGGAGCCAAAAGGAAGGCAGAACCAAAGGAGCCATGTCCTGAGGGTGAGTGGCTATCTAAATATCCCCTCAGGGCTCTTTTCAGCAGGAGAGGGCCAGAGCAAGTCTTCTACCCCAGAGCACGTTCCAGGGAGGCTAAACAAGCTGTTTTCACCCCTGTGCAATATCCATCAGGGATTTTTCTCCTCCACATGAAAGGTGCTATTTATTTTGCAACCATGTCTTCTTGGAAGATGTAGAAATCCCAGCTAATGTGCTGTAACTGTGATAGAAACGGGGCAGCAGGTACCATTCTAAAAAAACCCCTTTGTTGCATCACATCACACGCAGCAAGTTATTTGCAAAGAATGTTTTCAGAATGCATGCTTTCAAAATGCATGCACTTTCTCTTTAACCCTCATCTCTGTTAGTCTCTCTTGGAATCCAATTCCCTGTACTTACAATCTTGCTGAGAAAGACATAAAAAAGCAAAACATTATGTGCAAAACAAAACACAGTCTAAAGGGTCTAATTACACTGAGATTGAAAAGACTTCATTATAGTGAAAAACAGCATGCCTTATTTGGTTATGTTCTTAGCTGAAATTTCCATGCTCACCCTTATGGGCAACTGTTAATGCTGGCTTCAGACAGGTGCAGGAATGGGTGGGGTTGTTGTGGTATTTCAGTCCTAGCTGTCTTGATATTACAATATGAGCTCCCCAAAGAATTCCTCTAATATGTGCCAAGTTTTTCCGTGGTGTATTACCACCAGCATCAGTGGAATCACATCTGGGGTAAATTTGGCCTTGTATAGTCATTCTGATTTGCAAGTTCTTACGTGGCAAACAGCTTTGGCAATGCGCCTTGCTTTTAGCTTGCAACTCCACCTTTTGTTCCAGTCCTAGACCCAATAGAGCTTTGTCAATGCACTAAGTCCTAACTTCCAACATACCCACTGCTCTCAAGCCTGAGGCCTTTGCACAGCTCTGGCACTTCACCGCAGTCCTGACCTTCCACGAACTCCACCATTCAAACATCCTAGGCTCCTCCTGACCACAAATCCATTAGAGCAGATTTACACCAGCTGAGGGTCTGGCCCTATACCATACATGGTGATAATTTACTTGGTTAGGTTGAAATACACCTGGCATTGAGGAATTATTACATTTTCTTTGCCTGAACCTTCTTGTAACTGCACAATAAACCTTGGGCATGAGAAACAATAACAGTCACATAAGCCTTCAGTGGCAGAACTGAAGGCTTTGATGGCCAAGAGTTAAAAAGATGAGCAAACATGATCAATGAACAAAGCAAAATCTGCATATAATTAAAGACTAGACAAACCAACTTGCATAGAATTAAAGTCTAGCCACACCTCATGTAGAATCAGTTCTAGGCTAAATTTAAATCCATGATAAATAGAAGTCCTGACAAAACCACCTGTAATGCTATAACTGAAGCCACATAAAAGGTCCAGGGATAATGACAATAAACTGAAAAATACAGAGTGAAGATGAGCTTTAAATCACTTGTTTCCCATTTACCTTTGGACATTTCAGAGCAAAATACATATGTTCCAAGGTTAAGCTGGTGATAGAAATCCCCTTCTAAAAATCAAGATTTTTGCATGATCCAATGCAATTACTGGACATCCTCAGTATCATCCCCAGTGCTGGAATCCCTCGGTAATGATGACCGATCTCAAAGCTGAGCCACAGCTGTTGATTTGCCAACCCCTGTTCTATTGCAAAGCCTGCCGTATTAGGGGCATTTAATTCAGAGGATGTCTTTCCATTGACTCTAAGGCTTTGGACCAGGTTCAGACACAAGGATGTGTGATAACATGAAGAGACATCTGTTTCAGCATGCCTGCATCTGATCCCTGGATGCCCTGTTGAGAAGGAATTAAGCAGGATGCCCCGTCTGGGATTTTGCAGTACGCTCTCCCCAATCGTGTGATCAATTCTGATGCTTTAAGTAAACGTATGATTTTTGAAAGAGGACAAACAAATAATGAGAATAATGGGGATGCTGGAAGCTGCTGTTGTGGAGTTGTGGAGCTAGGGACATTGGAAGGGGAAAATGTCTGGGATGAAGGGGTAAGGGGGTTTTGCAGGGCTTGGAGCACTGTTGAATTTACTCAGCAAGGGAAAATGAAATGAACAGATGTGTCCTCTGCTCTTGCACATGCCTGATTCCCTGTTGCCCTGTACCTAGGGAGTCACTTACACCAGACCCAAAAGAGTGTAAAATGCTCTCATAGTAAAGCTCCTCCCAGGGTGGATGAATGCAGAGCAATGGAGAATAAGGATCCAAACACTGTGACCTCACAGTATGCAAACTGAAGTCACTGGGATCACATAGGGTGTAAAACCAATGTGAGTGAGAGGAGAAACACCCCCAAGAAGATAACTGCCCAGGTACATGGCCCTGCCCTGATAGGTGGCGTGTGGCCTAGCCTATAAATTGCCCCTAGAAATACCGGTTAATCTAGCAGGAGATGTATAACATGTTGACCTTTCCTGGGAAGGGGCCCGCGTACCTACAAGGAAGGAGTCTGGTCCAGGTATCTAGATGGGGGTTTCTCTATGGTTTCCCTCACTACGGTTTGCTGACTGAAGGCCTGGAGAGAGGCCTTCGCTGTGTCTTGTGTGGTTTTCTGCTTTCTTAGGGTATGTTACACAGCCCCTGGCAGCAAGGCTCAGAGTCTGGGGCTGATGGACTAGAGCTTACGCTATAATGCTAAAAACACCTGTGGAGATGTTGAGTTTCAGGCTGGAGTTCAAGTTTTGAAACCCACCCTGCTCCCTAGGCTTCAGAGCCTAAGTGCCACCCTAAGCTCAAACATTTACACAGCTAGATGTAGCACAAAACCCAGGAGCCCCAATCTCTTGACCCAGGCTCTGAGGTTCACTGCTGCGGCTGCCACCTGCTGTGTAGATGCACCCTTACAGGTCTAATAGAGATGCTGCCTCAGAGAAAGGGAAAGTGGCACCTCACTTCATCAGTCACACCTGTGCAAAGCACGCATCAAGTACCACCCTGATTCTGATCTGGGTATGTCTGGTACAGTTTCCCCAGGTGTAACTGACAATGAGGCACCAGGTGTCTGTGAAGTAGCCTCACAACAGCCAGTGAGTGGATGTATGGATGGAAAAAAAACCCTGGCTTGTTATGCTATGATGTTGTGCACACTTTTATCTGAACGCTATTTTGCATGATATCACTTTCTGTGCACATAATGCTTCTCTCGCCATTGTCTGAATGCCTGTTCTTACCTCCCATGTAGTATTATAATCAGTGCTGAGTTCAAACTCATTTGACCATCCCAGGTCCAAAGGTCAATCTTGAATGGTATTGGGCTCATGTTAAGCATAGGAGAAAGGGATCTGAGAGAAAATTCCCACTTCTGCCTCCCTGTTTTGAAGATGAAGGGTCAGCTACACAGCTGGTGTGACTCAGCATGGCACACTGATGTCTGTGCAGCTACACTAAGTTACATCAGCTGAAGACCTAGGCCAAAGGGAAAAGTGGGAGAAGGGGGGAGAGAGGGAAGAGAGAAAGAAAAACAGGGTAAAAAGGGATCAGGAAGAGGGAAAGGGAAAAGCAAAAATGAAGAGCCTGCAACTTTTTCCCAGAGAGAGAGAAAAATGCTAATGAAAAATGAAGTACAATGGGTCTGCTCCTGAACTGGCATAAATCCACATAGCTTCATTTGGGCCATATCTGTAGCATCAATAATTCCCCATTGGTGCTAGCCTATAGGTATTTTCGGACTGGAAGGGGTGGGGAAGTGATGGGGCTAATTCTGATCTGGCATTTACATTGATGTCGATCAGGAGTAACAGCACTTAAGTCAGTGCGATGCTCTCCATAATGAAAAGCACAGACTGAGAAGCTGTAGCTAGAAGAAAACACAATGTAGCAAAAACTGAAATTGCCCGTAGGGGAAAAAGAAAACACAAGGGTTTAAAACTCCAGGGAAACACAGTTCATGCGCTTGGATTTGTTTCACAAACCCAGTGTGCAAGGTTCATAACTCGACAGACTCCCTGGAGTTTTGCCTATCCCTGTTTATGGGAATCTCTTTATGTGACTGTGTTATTCTACATGCCATCCCAGCCTTGGAACCGTCTTGTTATTGCTCATAGTGTTTAGAATCTTGGAACCAGGAGCATGGCCTTCTCTAGGCGGAAAGGCATAATGGGGAAGGAGGTTTCAGCTAAGCTGACAGAGCAAGATTATTCTTTTTTTTTAAACAAACAAAATTTCAGCATCAGCTAATAAAAACACCTGGTAATCATAAATTATACCACATGCGACATCCACCCTGGGACCAGATGCCCGTGAGAAACTCTCCAAGGATCTCCAGTGACTTTGGGAAACATTTTCTGAGCAAGAAAATAAGGTGTCAAAGTCAGTGGACTTTGCTGTGGATGAGTCCTACATCTCAATGGGGGTGAGAAGGGGGCTCCCATGACATTGAGGGGCTGGGCATGTGACTAATGCCATTAGCGCACAGAGTGCTGAACTGGGAGCAGAGCTGTGGCACAGGCTTTGACTAACTCTGATCTCTGGATGTTTGGTGTATAAATAAACCCCACAAACAAGGATCTCAGATTTAGCCCTCTTGCCTCCTCCCAGATGTACCAACTCAATCAAATTTTATTGAACTTGACTATGTTTTTGAGCTAAAGACTCCAGGTTGACAAATAAATATTTAACAGCCTTTCCTGCTGGTAAGAGAGTTGCTTATCAAGACCCCAGGCTTGGTGCTAAGTGTTCCTGTAGCTAACTGCAAAGCAGCAAAACAAAGGGAAAAGCTTTAATTTGCCAAACACGTCTATATCTGTTTCCTTCTCTCTCCATCATTCTCTTTGCTTCCATCATTCATTTGCTTGCTCGCGTGCTCACTCTCTCTCTCTCCCTCCTGCCTCCGCCTCCTTTTCCATCCAATATATTATATGTAACTGGCTGACATCTGAAAACAGGCAGCTAAAGCTAATGCAAAAGGTGTGTTTGGAGTCAGTTAACAGAAGCAGGTGAAGACCACACCGCACCTGACTCAAGAGAGAGTAGGCTAAATGTCACATTTTGGCTACAGGAAGCCAGTACTCTGTAGGATTAAACTGGAGTCTTTCAGGAAATTTCCAGCTCCCACCAGCCTGCTTTTCCTCTGCTTTTCCTCTGCTGACTGCTTCCACCCACTGCTGCTCTACTAGCCAGCATTCAATAGAAGACAGCCCCCCTAGGAGAGCCTCTGCCATGTACCTATCTCCCCTTTATATCGTTCCATCTTTCTTCCTTCTAGTCTCCCTGCCCTTCACTTTCCCCACCTCCCTCCATTATCACCTCGAATCTAACAAACTCTTTCATGTAAAAGGAAAATATAAACAAATTTAACCTAACACTTAGAACTTCTCAATGTCATCTCACTATTGGCAGAGAGACAGGCCCACGCCATGGGAAGGGAAAGATCTGGTGACAAGAACTGAGAAGAAGGGACATCTGGTTGCCAAGGTACTTGATGGGATCTCAGGAGATAGGGTTTCTATTTCTAGCTCTGCTAGATGCTGGTGATCTTGGGTGGGTCATTTCACCTCTCTGACACCTCAGTTTCCCCTCCTACCTTTTGTTCATTTTGTCTACTAGACTGTAAGCCTCTTTGGGGCACAGTCTGTCTCTGAGTTTGTGTTTGTACAGCACCTAGCACAACAGGGCCC
The DNA here is from genome assembly GCA_007922155.1 of Mesoclemmys tuberculata. Taxonomy (NCBI): domain Eukaryota; kingdom Metazoa; phylum Chordata; order Testudines; family Chelidae; genus Mesoclemmys; species Mesoclemmys tuberculata. The sequence continues at coordinate 7,643,643 of ML675621.1, forward strand.
TGGTCTCAGCTGACGTTTTTAAGTGCTACTATAATTCAAATAATAATAAGTGTGGGTAGCTCAATGTGCAGCAGAAGCCAAAACCCAAACAAAATGTTTAACGAATGAGATGAAAAATAAAACACAATATAGAAATCAATGGAGAACCCCCCTCCCAAACACACACACACACCTGGAATACTATGTTGAGTTCTGGTTAGTGCTAATCAAAAAAGACACAGAAGAGGCTTAGAAAACAGCAATGCAATAAATAAATAAATAAATCAGAGACATGAAATGGTTCAGTACAAAGAGCTCAGGAGTATTTACTTTAGAAAGGAGATAAATAAGAGGAGACACAACAGAGATACACAAAATAGTGAACAATGCAAAGAAAGTTGATGGTAAAAAGAGATAACACTCATGCTTCCAGTTGTAAGCCAACCACTAAATGAGTGGGAAAGAAGAAATTTTCACCAGAGCCATGTTCTTGCATAATTGTCCATTATGGAATTTTTGCACAATCTTGTAAAGTACCTGGTTTTGGCCACTATAAGAAAGAGGATACTGGGCTACATGGACCAGTGATCTGATCTGGTACAGTAATTGCTATTGTGATGGCTGCCATCTTGGCATTGGAGGTCCCTGGTTCAGTGCCCACTGAGTTAAAAGGATGAGCTGCTACAGCTTGTGCTAAAGCATACATAAACAGAGTTGGTGTTGCCATAAAATATCAAGGGGACATATTTAAGATGCTAACCCCCCTTTCAGCATATGCATTAAGAAGCTATATATGTTAAATTTATGTATGTTAGATGGCATGGATTGCCCACATTGTCAGCACAGGTCTATCGGAGTTCTCTTGACTGTCAAATTACTTTTTCCCTACCTGTTGCAAGACTGATGTGGAAACACAATACGATTCTATTCTGCATAGCTTCTTCCATACAAATGGTATCCCCAAAACACTTGACTACATTAAATAACACAGTCACAGGGATGAACAACAAAAAAGAGCAGAAGGAGGGAGGACTTACAAGGCACCGGCAAGACAAGGAGAGCAGGAGGAGATGGAATAGGAAGTCAATGAAGGAGAGAGAGATTGCAAGGCTATACAAGATCCTGAGAGCTAGAGAAAGTAAAGCTCTGGGCCAGGTCTGTGACTGGTGCACATCAAGGTTGCTCCATTGAAATGGATAGAGCTATGTTGCTTTATAGCAGCTGAGGATCTGGCCCAGTTTGAGAAGGGATGGGCAGGGGACCAGTGTTAGATGAGTGATGCAGCAGTGAATGTAGCACAAAGAGAAGGGCTTTATGATTGGCTGGAGTCATCCCAAAGAGACATTTTAAAATGAGGAGGGCAAAGAGCCAATTATGTGTCAAGTGGGGCACCAGGATCTTGGCTCCATGAAGGAGCCTGCTCTGTGGAGAACTCTCTCTCACATGCATGCCATTGAAGCTGCTTTACCTCAGTGTGGGTTTTTTGGCCCCACTCTGCACAGAACTTGGGTCTGTGTGTTTTTAAGTGAACATTCCTATGCAAGAGGCGCTCTCTTCCTAGATCCTTTCTTCCTCCCTCAGTGAGATTGTCTCTCTCGCAGCTCACGCTTCAGTGACCCACCAGCAAAGAAAACATCCTGACAAGCGATCAATAAGTAATTGTGAAGGCAGCTGTGGCCACCTCTGGGGTGAAATCTTGAGATGGTGTGAGAGAAATGAGACTTTTATAGCATGTGAAAAGGGTGCACTGGGCACGGAGCTGCCCATTCTCCTTGACCCTGTTTTCCCAAGGTCCATGGAAGCAGCACCACATATCCCTGCCCCCACAGAAGCTAGTGTCATTTGATGGGTCAGTATTTTCTGCAGGAGGCAGTAATTTGGAGAACAGGATTTTTTCTGTTTGCAAAGGCAAAGAACAGGAGAGTCCCATTAAACTGTGAAATAATCTCCCAAGGGAACTGGTGGAAGCACCATCACTTGAGACATTCAAAATTAAGTTAGACAAAGTACTGGAGAATGACCTACTGTAGGGGAAAATCCTCCATTGGCTAGGGACATATTCCAGATGAAAGGAACAGACCTATTCAGCTTCAATTCCTGACTCCACACACTCCTTGGAGTCTAGTCTGTTAGGTTCTTGACTCTCTGGAAGTATGGACTGGGCCACTGTAAATGTTAATAGATTGCTTGAAGGGAACTTGCTTGATGGGCAGAGGAGGACTGGGAGAGCCATGGAGGAGGTTTGATCGCCCCAGTAGCAGACTATAATGTATGGGCATGTTTCCCTGCCCCATTCTACTTTCAACTGCCAAAGGAGGCAGGGAAACTCCTTTTTGTGCTCACAAAGCATCCGCAGTGAGGCGATGAAAGATATGCTTATCAAAGGAGGCAGCTATACTCTATGTGGCAGGGCAGAGGCAACCCCAAAATATTGTCAAACAAATGGTCAGAGCCAGGCAGAGACAAATCTTTGAATTAACCCTTCTCTGATAAAAACAAGCCCTCGTGGACGAGCAGAGATCCCCAGCCACCAGAACTAAGTCAACTGTCACGTCCATGCTACTACGAAAGATAACTATCTGCTGTTAATGGCACCATGTGCCTGCCATGGCAGTCTGACCCTCTGCTCTGTGCATCTCCCACCACACACTGCAGGGAGCATTAACTGCCTCAGCCAGTATTTGTTGGGTGCAACGAAATCTCTCTGCTCTGTGGCAGTGGCTGGCGCAGTGTACAGCACTCTGCTGCATTCTGAGTGTGCCCCAGGCTGGAGTACCACCTCACAGCCTTGATCTTTCCACCCATGGAGACGCAGAGAGAGAAAGGAGTATTAGTCTTCAGGGGCAGAAGGTGGTGCTGTTGATTCCTCTCTTCCACCCATAGTCTGCAGGCAGCCCTAGTACATTTAAACTGCCAAAAGGAGAGAGCTAGGCAAGACGTAGGGGCACAAACTAGACCAAAATGAGAAGATGGGCAAAAAAATTCAAACTCTGATACATACATCCCCTCCCCCCCGCAATAGGTTACTTTGCAAAAGTCTTTAGGCTAGAGCAGTCTCCAGGGTCTCTCCAGAGAAAGGAAGGTCTGTAAGGACCATCCCTGGCCATGAGGAAGGAATTCTGCAATGGATTGTCAGGCCCAGCTGATTTCCAGAGTGCATCCTTAAAGCCTTCTGACCACCATCCTCCGAAACTGCAGGTGGCAAGCATCATCAGCAGAGCGAGAATAAAACAGAGGGCCAGATGCAATGGCAAATCCAAGTTGGTGTGCCTTACACCTGCCAGTTCCCACAGGAAGCATGTTCCATTAGCTCAGACTCCTACCCACTTACCAAACTGTAAGGTACACCCGCACTCCTTAAACACCTCCCAGTCACTGCAATTGCAGCAGATTCATCCCAGTGCAACCGAGAGCGGAAATTTGGCCCACTGAGTGTGATGGAGCCTACCCTGGTTACATTCCTGAACCAGGAGAGATGAGTGAAGCAAGAAAAGCAGCTAACAAGAGGATGCAAGTCACAGCTAGCACCTCTTGCTTAACTTATCCCTTCTTCCAGCTCCACAGAGCACCAGTTACACAAGCTTTGGGTCAGAACCCTCAGCTGAGCATTGGAGTCAGTAGAGCCACCCCAGTTTACACCACCTGAGGATCTGACCCATAGACTCCCTTATACATCCTGGCTCTAGAAGTAGTGGGTTAGATGGAGGTCCAACTTACAGTGCTTGAAGAATCACCCTGAATTTCCTCCTGCTATTCTAAACCTTTCCCTGCCCTCTCTCTTTTCTCTCTCAGCCAACCTAACTCCATCTCACTTACTTCCTGGTTTATTTCCCCTGTTATTAATTCTGATTGATCGGAGGAATAATTTATCCCCGGTGCAGATTCAACCCAAACCACCACTCCCCCACCCCATGTGTGGGCCTTCCATTTCCACTCAGTTGGAAAGCCCCATCAGCTGTCTCCTAAAGGAGGAGAAGAGCAAGAGCACCAGAGAGCTCCCTGGTGTCTGCTGAGAATGCCTCCCAGCTTTCAGTTGGAATCCTGACTTACTACCCATCATGCCCTTGATGCTAAGGCTTCCCAAGCGTGCCAGTCCTGTGGCTGGAGTGCACCACAATTTTCAATAAAGCACAAGACCATTACTCTGATCTGGCTGAGAGACCATCTCAAACCCTATGGATCCACTCACTCTGAGCTGGCCAATGTGCCCTGACAGCCAGACTGAGCACTGAGTGCACCAGCCAACGGGAGCCAAGCAGGTGTTAGCTACATGGCCCCAGCGACGCAAACGACACTCACTCTGCCACATGAACGTGCCTGAACGCTGACATGTCAGGGCCCCTGCCAAGTGTGAGGTGACATTTCACATGCCGTGCTACTGAGCCCTTTGCCTGTCTGCTGAAACTCTTATGTGGCCCCAACATTGTGGTATCTGACCACCTCACAGGCACTGATGGATTCATCCTCCCAATGCCCCGGGCGGCAGGGATGTACCATTATCCCCATGTCACACGCGGGTGACTCCAGCACAGGAAAATGAAGGCCCTGATTCAGCAAGTTACTTACACCCATGTCTAATTCTGAGCAAGTATGCAGCCCTGGGGCTTCAGTGGAACCATGCACATGGGCAGTGTTAAGCAAGTGCTGAAGTGAGGCCTATGGACTGGCCCAGGGTCACAGAGAGTCTGCAGCAGAGCAAAGAACTGAACCTTGATCTGTGGAGTCCCAGTCCAGCGTGTTGACTAGTATATGCTGGCTCGCACATATAGATCATATTAATAATATGTATTATCTGCGCCACGTTTATATATATAAGTATGCATTAAGCATCAGTAACATTAAGTACAAACACTGTAACAGTGATATAACCTCAACTGGCCTATATCATAATCCTGTTCACTTATGCTAAGTATCCCATAACTCCTTGTATTTGCTGATGTAAGCATTTGGCACACGCAGAAAGGAAACTTGTCAAAATCGAGATCCATTTGTTCTAGGTTTTAGCACAATCTAGCAAGTACCTTCACAGACCAGTACCTGAAATGCTAGTATCCAAACCAAAGACAAGGACGGAACAGAACAAGTTAGGAAACTGGGACAAACTGATAGTTTGGATTTTAATGGCGTGTAAAGAGAGGTGTGTAACTTGAAAAATCATATGATAAATAATAACAGCAGAAATGTGTAACTTGGTGGGCTCACCTTCTGCGTAAGGTGAATGTAACATCGGTGCATGAGATAGCTTCTTGGAGACTAGTATCATATAGAACCTTTATCCTGTACTATATTAAGAAACCTGACTGATGTTGATTATTTGGTCTCTTGAGTATATTTCATAATGCACCAAAGTGTGGTCAGGCAACTGACTATACAATTTAATCAACAAATGGATTAGCCACGAAGACCATCCTTCCCCCCTCAGCGCACAAAACGGTACCATTTATGATGATGAGTTAAAGAGGTGGATGCCTTCCCCTCAGAACTGGACTAAGACCACTAACCCCATTTCACACTAGTCGTGAGACAGCCCTCAGACAGACAGTAATCAGTTTCAGACCCCATCATGGTGGGCTGGATTATTTCCAGCTGTCTGAAGCTGAGACACCATATCCCACCACCAATCGACGGAGCAACGACAACAGTCATGAGACAGAGAGCGGAGGCTGAGTCTCCAGAAATCAGAGCTGACATCTCTGACAGTGACTGGTGCGCATTTCCTATGTTTAATTTAAGGTTAGAATGTTCCTACTGGCGATGGTTTTGTTCCCACTGCACATTCCCTAAAATAACCTGACAAGGAATGTGATGTTATTCTGCTTATGTAAAGGTATGCTGTCCTAGCCATAGTAAGGTAACTTCATCATTAAATATTAACAGGCACAATGGACTAGCTGCTCAGCTAGAGTAAATCAGCCCAGCTCCATTCACTTCAGTGAAACTATGCTGATTTACACAAGCCAGAGGATCTGGCCCAGCATCATTAAATACACAGTGAAAATCAGCACTGTGACTGCAGCATACCCCAATGACACTAGGAGGACATTATAACCCATCAGCAGTCAAACTGCGTAATGCCAACGCAACAGCAACTTGTGCTAGGACAGACAGCAACGTCCTGCACTCCGAATATTATCCCTGTGATGATGTCATAAAGCCACAGGCTGTCACGCTGACAACGTTGTTGTGTGTCACCACACAGAGCGGGCATGGCCAAGGCTCACAGACTCAGGTGATGGGGAACTTGGATAGCTAGCGAGCGAGAGCGGGCTACAAAGCCCAGGCACAGCACTGTGCTGTGGTGCCAGTGTTAAGAGGATGGCTGTGTAAAAGGTGAGTACACTTTGCCTGCCGTGAGGGTATTGCAGCTACATGGCCTGATGCTGATCTCATGGTGGCAAAAGTACCATGTCTCCTTCAACTGCACAGTGGCAGGGTACTAAAATAGCAGATTGCTCTGAAGGCATCAAGAGTAGGCCAGCCATGCAGCAATCTCCCAGTGGCAAAGGCCGGTGCCAGGGGGCTTTCTCAGGGTGGGGAGGGCAGCATGGTGATCTCCTGGCACAGAGGGCATGTCTCATAGTGGTGAGGGTCCTGTGACTGCGCTGTTCTTCTGTCCTCCTGCCAGCTGTGACACTGTGACATTTTGCTGCTCCAGAAACCTTGTGTCCACTCTTTCCCTATATGGGACCTTGTCCGGGTCATGGGGACAGTTCCTCTCTCACTGTGTCTGCAGCCATTTGGGGCACTGGCTGGCCCTGCCATCATTTCTAGCTGGGATGAAATGGGCCGGAGAGGAGGCAGTGATTTGGTATTCTGAGTCTGAAGGTGACACTGGTGTCTTTCAAGAGGCAGACCCAGCCCTGTAGATCTATCAGATTTCAGGACTCCTTGCTGCAAGCCTGATCTTTCTTCCTCTCCAGGTTATCATCAAGTTTATTTCACATAACAAAAATATTGCCCCAGGAATTTCCAGAGAAAGAGGAGATAAAAATGAATGAATGAAAGAAAGAAAAAGGACAGAGAGAGCCTCCTTCAGCCTTGCCATCCTCCTGCTGTTTTTACATGTATAATTCTTCTTGCTTTCCTCCTCTCTCACTTGTTTGATTTTGCATTATTTATGGCTTGTCTTCAGGGCGAGTGTTTGTGGGTATTGTTTCATTCAACAATCAAATAGATGAGATAAAAACAAACTGCTGAGCCAGGGTGGGTCTGCTTGCCTCCAGTCAGTGATGCAACTGACTGAAGGACTCTACAGGAACCAGCGGCTGTGCAATGGTGTCAGGCTTTTCCAACACAGGTAGGGTTCTGCACAGATGCCCCATTGTCCCCGCTGACCTAAAAAAGGGGAGCCATGTTTCCCCCCAATTTCCCCCCCATCCAGTTGTGGAAATGGCTTTCCTCCCCCAATACCCTGTTGCTGCACAAGGTGGGGAAAGGTCACTGGGCTCCAGTCCAAGGGGAAGCTTTCCATTGCCCTTACTAGGCATTGGCTCAGACCCTAAAAGCCAGATAGTCCAAAGACATCAGCTCTCATTAGGCACCTAAATAAATGGCCAGGATTTCAAGAACTTGGCATAACGGGTGCATGTTGCAGCACTGCCAACTCATAATATTTGGTGTTTTGCTTAAAGCACTAGCTCCTGTAGTCACGTGGCTACACCACACCTCCATTTCACTGAAACAAGTTTCTAGCCGTCCTGGCCAGGGAGAGAAGCTGGAGAGCATCCACTCCTCGACGATAAAAAGCCAGGAGTAAAACAGAACTCCAAATGTGGGGATTGCTTCTTTGTTTTAAAACTCCCATGATTTTTAAGCCAATCATGAATTTTGAGGCTTGGCTCGCAATTCTAGGCATTGATAACAGTGATGTTGGGTGCTGAGCACTTTTGAAAACCTGGGCCTGAGCTCTTGAAGGCGCAGCCCCATGCATCCAACCAGCAAAGCTTGTTTGTGCTGCGTTAAACAAGGAGCGAGGACAGGGCTGTCTCTCGAGCAGCATTTCAGCATGGCCGGGAAGCAGCCGCATTAGAGATGAAATGCATGATCGTTTTAATGTCTTCAATAATGGCTTAAAACACGTTTGCAGCTTCACTCAGCAGCAGATCCACCACAGGGTGCCCCTTTCCTTGTTTTCCATCCCATCCACCCACATTTCAGCAGCCATTTATGCAGTGAGCCTGCAGATGCAGGGAAGCGGCAGCCCAGGAGAAGGAGCTAACCTCTGGCCAGCCCTAGATTTTTTCTTTAGGTTAAAAGAGGATGATTTCTCCGCACCCCAAGCAATGATTATAACAACAAAGAGACTGCACCTTAGGCTGTGCGAGAATAAAAGTAATCACTGGGAAATATTGTGTGTTTAAATTAAAGTGGAAATGGAAAGCCAGGGTTTCCAATTCAGTTCAGCTTCTGTATTGTTTCATCTGGAGAAGGATAAACAGGCTGAGTACAAATCAGTTTAATGGCAACAAATAACGGCAGCTAAATTCAGTGGTTTCCTAGAGCATGTCATAACCCAAAGTGATATCCAAGATGTAGCAGCAGTGCTAGGAAAGAGGAGTGAGGGAAATGGTCCTTACTGGACAGACAGGGCTCCAGTCAGAGCATGACAATAGTGGTGTGTTGCTCCTCCACCCCAGCACAGCCAGTTGCTCAGGGACCCTGTCTTTGAAGCACAAGAAGTCAGTTGGCTACTTTCCCATATGGTGGGACCTTCGCCTGCCGTGCACGCTCTGTCTCTGGAGCAACCCAAGGGACAGTGTGAACAGCCGAGTGACACCACTGCTGAAATTCCGCTGTTCCAAGCAGGGCTAGGTGAGAGGTTCAGGGTTCTTGGACGGTAGCTCCACTAATTGTGATGTGGATTTATACTGAGGAGCTGGCCCCAAAAGGCCATGGTTCTTGTCCTAACCCATGCTAAGGTGGTGCAAGGGGAACATAAATGTGCTATAAGTGGGCACCTGGGACTGACCCTGGGGACAGGGAATCTCTGGTTGAGGTAGAACCCTACCTCTCCGTTAATATAATGGGCACCATGGGGAGAGAAAGGGCCACAGCTCAGTATGCTTTGGGAGTATCCCGGCCAGCACACCAGTCCTTTGGGAGCTATTACAAGCCAGTTTAATTTAGAGCAGCCTGGAGGCTGCTGTAATTTACTTCAGGGGCTAGGCTGGGACCAGACACCAAGGATCTGCAAAGGTGGCCCCTCCCTGCAGCTTCAACCGGCTGGGAGGATCTAGTTCTACATACCCACTCCTTCCATTTCCCAAAAGGGCTTTGAGAGCTTGTCCTCCGTAGGAAAACCACAGCTTTCCGAGCGCATGAGAAGAATTAAAACATCCAACAGGTGGAAGTGACTGGCTCATGGGCTCCCTCTTGTGACACTGGCATGGATTCTAACGTGCTGCTATAGGCAGAGGTTCAGACTGAGATGCTGCTTCGGACAACCCAGAGCTAAAGAGCATACGGCATGATTTATCTGATTGTTTGCTCCAACCTTCCAGCCTCTTTCCATTTTAGAAAGAAATGGCTCATCTAAGTCCAGTAGCCCTCCAGGTGGAGCCCAGTCCTCCTCAGTCATATTTCCTTTTGCTCATCTCTTATTGTCTAATGACTACAAGGTTAATTTTCTTAACCTTGCCACGTGACTCTAATCTTGAGATCAGTCATCCTTCTGTACCTTCCCCAAGCATTCAATACACTTCCTCTTGTGCACTGCCCACCAGATGCTGGATGTCCTCTCTCCAGCTCTCTGTACAAGGCCGTTACGAGCCTCTGATTTGTTCTGTTACTCTATAGATACACCCAGCATTCTGTTTCCTTTGTTAACTGCTGCCAGGCATTGAGCTGATGGTGTTTTAAGCTACTTTCATCCATAGCCCTGGTTCCTTTTCTTCATCAGCCTCTACCAGCATGTAGTCATAGAAGGCATAGTTATGGCTGGCATTTTTGATCTAATCCTCATTATTTCTTATTTCTCCATGTTAAACTACATGAGCCTCTTGTCAGCCGATACTGGGGAAACAAACAAACGGCTGGCCACATAGACAGCACAACTCAGTTTCTAAACAACAACACTGAACGTAATAAGTTCAGTGTCTTCCTGAAACATTTAATGAAGCGCAGGCGAAATCCTAAGGGCCTTATTTGGGTACCTTTCCATTAGACTCAGGAAGAGTTCTCCCAGTGTGAGGCTGAGTAAATATGGAGTACGGTGCTCAGAGGCTGGCCTTAAATGGACAGAACATTCACTTGAATCTGTCTTGCAATGTGGACCCCTGAAATACAGCAGCTCTTTAAAAGCTCACAACACCACTAAACATCAATTTAGGACAGGAAGTGAAGAAAACAATGCAAAGGAAATTGCAAGGGAAAGCTTCGAGAGGCAGAATGGAATCACCCAAACTGAAATATGGCCAGCGGATCTATAGCTGAAGGATTAATACTCCCTATTCTCAAAGAAACAATGCCATGGGGTCAGGACCTCAGCTGTCTCTCACCTGGAAGACAACACCTCCAGTGATACAGTACCCTAACGCCACACTGGGGTGTCAGCTCAGGGCTGACGCACAGGGAAGAGTGCTTACTGCTGAGCCATGTGTGCCACCCCCTGCTGACTGCCTCCTGGGAACAATTCGCCATAACCTGGACCTTGGGAAGTCATTGACACTTGTGCCAAATGGGTGTAAAACACTACCGCTAGGGAGAGGAAGTGGAGGAGAAAGATTGGGTGCCAAAGGTGGTAATGATGATGCAAGGCAGAGGAGACCTGAGCCTCTGTGTTTTCCTTGCCTACCCAAGGACTAGACAGCCTGGACTCTGCTCACTTGGTGAGACCTGACTGGTCCCAGCCCAAGGTGGCATAACTGCTGCCTGCTGGGGATCCTGGTGGATGCTCCCCAGCCACAGAGGGAAGGAATAGGGCAGTGGGAGGTGAAGACAGCCCTTAGGTAGCTGTCAGGGAATCAAAGGGCACCGTCTAGTAGCAGGTAAAGGCAGGGCACTCAGGTCACGCCACTGTCAAAGGGAGACGCCATTGGAGAAGGACATTCTGGTTCGGAACAGCGGACTTTCCAAGGGATAAAAGTGGGATTCCGAGGGCTAAGAAACCATCAGTTGCACTGACAAGTGGTCTTGGGCTGGGACTATTTGCCCAGAAGGACATTTGCCCATCCAACATTTGTTTCACATCTCTTTGGCTCTCCTCAACCCTCCCGAGGACATTTGCACATCCAACATTTGTTTCACATCTCTTTGGCTCTCCTCGACCCTCCCGAGGACATTTGCACATCCAACATTTGTTTCACATCTCCTTGGCTCTCCCGAGCTGTGGGAAATGGACAGTCCCCAATCCTAGCTGAATATTCCCTCCTCATCAGTGAGGGGCAGAGAGGAAGAGAGAGGTTCAGATGGGCAATGGTGAGAATGGCTATTGAAGAATTTAAGAAAGTCATTGACACTAGGAGGCAGCTAGGAGACCGCACGGCCTTTCCCAGGCACCTCCAGCTCATTTCCAAGGTCTGAATTAGTTGTTTCCCATTTCACACAAGAAATCTTGAATCTAAACTGTGAGCTGAAAGAACAGACCACGTCACAATCTTTCTGCTTTGCCTTCCTACGAGAATTCCCCATCAGAGACCAATCCAATTAAGGTGCTGGTTATGAAATTAACCATAATGACAAGAGAGATATTTACCATTTTGCATTCTGATGAAGGAACAGAATGGAAATAATAATAAAAAGATTTGTCCCTTTTGAGATCAAATAGAGCAATGCAGGAGAGGGAAAGAGGGGGAGGTGGATAGCGAAAGCCTTGCTAGATAGGAGCAAGGGGAAGAGAGAAGTAAAGGGTTTGAGGCACAGAGGGAAATGAGGAGAAAAACAATAGATCAGTAGAATGGCAGAGAAAGGAGAGAGGTTCAGAGATTAAGAGACTGGGGAGTGCGGGGGGAGCATCAGAACGAGGTGGGAGGGGAGACATGAACAAATCTCTCCTCAAAGGTGCCAAGCTTCTTGTTCATTAAAGAAGAAGATAAATATCCCCACGAAATGTAGGGCTCTGTTAATGACTGAGTCCCGTTCAGACCCCTTCAGGCTAGGAAACCTCAGCATGGAGGGAAATTGCTGGCTAAAGGGCTGGGAGGAGGAACCTGGCAGAGACTCTACACTGAAGCCATATGCGAGTAATGGGGAGAAGGAAGATTGGTTAAAGGAGCATTTGAAGAGAAGATGAAACACCAGGGAGTTGGGGTAGTTAAGAAGGGCATGTAGTGATGAGCACAAAGGAACCAAACAGTTCTCTAACTAGCCTGGCAGCCTGTCCCTGACAATGGCTTGCCTCAAGGAAGGGGTTTCTATTCAGACATTTTTCTCGCCTCCAAAAGCATTGGATGTGAATGCCACACAAACAATGAATTCACCCAATTTACCCTCGCAGGCAGGGGAGTATCATCCTACCTGTTTTACAGACCAGGAGCTGAGGCACGGAGAGATTAAGTAGCTTGCCCTAGCTCATGTAGGCAGTTGGTGGCTGAGACAGAAACTGAACCCATCCCTTTATTTGCAGGCCAGTGCCTTAACCCCAAGGCCATCTTTCTTCTCTGCAAGCCCTACCCTGCACCTGATGAATTGGACAACAGGTTTTTTCCTGACTCCACTTGATCAACTGATGCCCTGATACATGAGAATGGACAGCTTAGCTAATGTGACAGCAGGGATGCTCCTTCTTCAGATGAAAGCAAGTGCCATGGTAGCTAGTTTTCTATGGTTAAGGTTACATAATAATTTAAATGAGAAGCCCCTGTTTTTAATATGTGCATAACTTCTAAAACTTTCCCATTTGGGGCTGAAATTAACCAATTCTGCCTCAAGTCAATGCTTTCCAGAGAGTTTGAGGAAAACCCGTCAGCTGGTGTTGAGTCCAGCAAAGGACAGAAACATGCATTTCCCCCCTTTTGAAAAGGGCTCTTATACTTTCTCTTATATAGCTACAGCATACTAGCTGAGAGGTGCACCTTGTCCTGAACCCAGTCCTCATTGAGGATTAGTGCCTTTGCTTGTTTTGCAAGAATTGACTTATAACAAGACCATGTAGAAACTACACACCGAGCATCCTATACCATTCTATTCTTAAACTGCCCTCCTCACCACAGCACCTTACAACTGGCAATGCCTGGACAAACCACCCCTAACATAAGGGCAGTGGCTTCCTGCTACTGGCCACCCCTATATTATTCTCTGCCCACAGTGAATCCTATTCATTTTTTAAACCATTGCTGTGTGCTGAGAAGACGTCTTCCTTAAGACACTTCCAACAACTCCTCCTCCCACCCAAAAGGCTCTTACAGGTCCTTAAATAGGTCCTTCCAATGTGCATTAACTGGTACTTGTGTGCACTGAACTTCATCGACCATTGCACTGCCCACTCTCCTAGTCTTACTAATCATGTTTATTGCGGCCTAGGGACTGACCAAGATTGCCGCCCCATTGGGCCAGGTTCTGTACAAACACAGAATAGTAGATCGTAAGATCTTTGGAACAGAGACTTTCTAAATAGACAGGACAGACACAGGGTAGGGGAAAGGGATAGAAACATACATGCAGAGCGATCAATGTGACGGCAGCAAATGACATGTTGGTTGGTTGGTTTACTGACTTTTCCCCCTAATTTTGTTAGGTCCTATAGGAGTTTGTCATGACTCTCCCTGTAGTCTTGTCTAACCCCAGCAATTTGGTTGGATTAGGCAATTTTGTCACCTCACTTCCAAAATGACTGTGTTATTAAGGATATTCAGCAACTCTAACTGATGTCAGGGCTCTCCAGTTATTTATTCCCTCCTGCATTTTGTTTCCTCTCTTTTCTTACCAGTTCTTCAAATGCTTCCTCATATCCATTCCACTATAGGTGTGCATTCACCACCATGCACTGGTCCCCGGAACTTTTTTCCCCTCAGCAGATCTCATAGGGTTGGCTTAGGTGCCCTCATGCCGCAGCTCATAAAGCACCGCTGACCCTACAGCCCCTCGGTTCCTTCTTTCCTCCCACGTCAGTCGCTGGAACATCTCTTGCTCACGCAAGTAGCTTCCCCTTGATTTTGGGCTGTTAGTTGTTGATAGTTTATTTGTTAGTAGTTAGTGTAGTTTAGAAACCCTCCTAACAAAGGGGGCTTAGAGCCTGGGCCATGCCCAGTTCACCAGGGTTTAAGCCTTGTACAGCCTTGGAAAGCCAAGGATTTCCCAGGGAGTGACCCTCACAACCACTGCTTGAAGCGTTTAAGAGAACAGCACGTGAGGGAAAAGTGCAGGATTTCTCAAGCTTTCAAGCCTTGGACCCAAAAAGAGAGGGAAATCAGGCTGAAGGCTATTCTCATGGAGGTGGCTCTCTGTCTGGCCACCAATCCGCCACGTTCCACCTCGGCACCAAGCGTCGCCTCGGTGCGGAGCACTCCATTGGCACTGGAGTCTTCCCACCATCCCTCTCCGGCACCGAAGAGGCGACGATTCCAGCACACAGTGCGCTCGCGCTCCACCGCACCACAGCCATGGTCGGGGTCAAGCCCAGAGATGCTGGAAGTGTGGCCCATCGAGCCACCCACTGGGCCCTCACCTCTGCGCAGGGAGTCTCCCCTGACGCCTGGGGTGGAGGAGTGCCCCTGCAGCAGCCGTTGACACCGGAGGCTTTCCAGGCTGCACAGGACCTGATGGCCTTGCCCACGCCTCTGCCTCTCCCTCAGCCGAGGGGTTGAAGGCTGGTGTCCCAGGGAAAGCCCGCGCTGGGTGTCCCCGGTAGATATTCGAGACCCCGACTGAAGGAGAGGTCTCCCTCCAGGCAGTCTCAGAGGGTAGAGCATGAGAGCTCACTCCAAGCTCCGAGTCGGACTTGTCGAGCTCGTCATCGCCACGGCAACCAAAAATCGATATTCAGCACCGCACTCCAGGTGGCACCGCTCCAGGTTGGCATAGTGTACGAGATTGTCCTCCCACTCGCTCCTTGCAGTCAGGCTCGACACCAAGGAGTTGGAGGCGGCACCGATCCCGATCACCGGGAGAGAAATGGTGCTGCAAATCATTGGTGCCACGGCACTGAACATCGTCTTTGGAGTGGGACTCATCTCGCCGGCACCAAGCCCACTGGCACGGGCGTTCTTTGTCTTCGGGCTCCTCGAGAGGTCAGAGCAGAACCCGAAGACAGCACTGTCGGCACCGGTCCAGTGGTTCAAGAGATGACCAGCACCAACAAGACGCCCAGCCACCGATGCCAGCACTGGGTTGGCCACAAGGACCCTGGTAGTGGCCTTACTGGGGTCCTTGGGGAGCGCAGATGGGGCAAGCAACAGCCTCAGCCCCATCTCTGACAGTACAACTGGCGCTCCCCACACCTGGCATAAAGGAGAAGGTCCCCTCCTTGGATGAGGAGACGGACCTCAGGGAAGGTCCTTCGACGGGACCTGTCCGCCAGTCTTCTTCCTCCTCTCCAGATGAGGCCACCTCCAGGGACCATAAGACACCCCTGACTGACTTCAAGGCTCATCAAGAGCTCTTGAAGAGGGTGACTTCAAACCTGAACCTTGACATTAAAGAGCTCTTAGAGGAGGAGGATCATCTCTTCAGCGTGGTGGGCTCAGAGGGACTGTCAAGGGTGGCCTTGCCGGTCCACAAAAGGATCCTAAAACTAGCAAAGACTCTTTGGCAAACCCCACCCTTGGTCGCTCCTACATCAAAGAGCGCCAAGAAGAAATACTGTGTGTTGGAGGAGGGGTTTGAGTTTCTTTTTACCTACCCGGCCCCAGGGACCTTGGTGGCAGATGCTGTAAATCAAAAGGACAGACAAGGGTCCCAAGGTGCTATCCCAAAAAATAAGGATGGCAAAATACTGGACCTCTTTGGGAGGAAAGTATATTCCACAGTGGCCCTGAATTGCAAACCACCAGGCTCTGATGGGTCGCTACAACCTGAACCTGTGGAACTCTATGCAGCGCTTTGCAGAGAGGTTGCCACAGGACCTCGCTGGGGACTTTGCCACTGTCCTGGACGAGGGCACCATGGTGGCAGGAGCTATGTTGCAAACCGCCAGCGATGTGGCGGACACAGCAAGCAGGACCATAGCCTCTGCGGTAGCCATGAGATGCTGCTCATGGCTACAGTCGTCGGGGTTGTCACAGGAGGTCCAGAACTCCATACTGGACCTGCCCTTCGATGGGGCAGGCCTGTTCTCAGATAAGACGGATGAAAAGTTACATGCCGTCAAGGACTCAAGGGCCACCTTACGCTCCTTGGATTTTTATCCCCCGCAGGCCTCAAGGCGTCAGTCTTGGCCTCAGACCCAGTGCCCGCCGCAACAGCCCAGGCCATCGCCCAGGGCCTGTCAGGCAGGCAGGGGCAGGGATAGGAAAAGGGGGTTTGGGCGTCGCGACAAGTCGAATTCCTCTGCAATTTCCCAGCATGGGCCGTCCAAGGGGCCCAATAATGAAAAGCAATTTTGACGGTGTGCACAGGGGTGGCACTGCTACTTGCTCCCAGGATCCACCTCCGTTATTCCTAGAGAGGCTGAGACCTTTCTATCCTGAGTGGCAGGGCATTACCTCAGTTCGCTGGGTCCGGGGGATTGGTATGCTGCCCTCGATCTGAAAGATGCATATTTCCACATCTCAGTCAGGCCCTACCACAGACGCTACCTGTGGTTCACGGTGGCTGGTCCCATTAGCAGTTCACGGCCCTGCCCTTTGGCCTCTCGGCTGCGCCCAGGGTCTTCACCAAGTGTATGGCAGTGGTGGCGGCCCACCTCAGATGCAGAGGGGTATAAATCTTTCCGTACCTGGACGACTGGTTGATCAGGGGCAGATACAAGTACCACATCCAGGACAGTGTATCCCTCACTTGTGCCACCTGCACCAAGCTGGGGCTGCTTATAAATGAGTAGAAGTCGACTCTGACCTCAGTGCAGCGCATAAAGTTTATTGGGGCTACACTGGATACCTCCCTGGCCAGAGCCTTCCTTCCGCAACCTTGGCTCAAGGCTATGGCAACAATCATTGGCCAGTTATACAGGTGCCCCACCATGACAGCCAGGCACTGCCTGCAGCTGTTAGGGCACATGGCGGCCTGCACCTATGTGGTGAGGCTCACTCGCCTCAAGCTCAGACCCCTCCAAGCTTGGTTGGCCTTGGCATATGCCCCGAGCAGACGCCCTTGAGCAGGGTAGTCACAGTTCCCCCAGAGGTTCTAACCTCCTTGGAATGGTGGGGGGGATCTGAGAGAGGTGTTGGCGGGAGGTCCCCTTCAGGTATCTGGCCCCTTCGGTCACCCTGATATCCGATGCTTTGGATATGGGGTGGGGAGCCCATATCAGTGCCGACTTGGGTACTGAAAGGACTTGGTCAGAGGAGGAGAGGAGCCTCCACATCAACGTCAAAGAACTCAGAGCTGTCAGGCTAGCCTGCAAGGTGTTCCTCAGCTTCCTGAAGGACAGAATGGTTCAACTGCTGATGGACAATACCACAGTGACGCTTTACATCAACCAGCAGGGGGGGAGCACGCTCCTCAACCCTCTGCCAGGAGGCCATTCGGTTATGGGACTTTGTGGTGAGGCGGGACTTTGCGGTGAGGCACGACTTTCATTTATCTGCCTCTCAGTTCCCGGGGGTCAGGAATGATGAGGCGGACCTCCTCAGCAGGTCGTTTCTACCCTGTCACGACTGGTCTTTACACCAGGAGATAGCGACCTCCATTTTCCGAAAGTGGGGTATTCCCCAGCTGGAGCTGTTCACGTCGTCCTGGAACAGGAAGTGCCCAAGGTTCTGCTCGCTCTGGGGTCACGAGCTGGGCTCCATATCCAATGCATTCCTCATCAACTGGAGGGGGACCCTCACCTATGCATTTCCCCTGATTCCGCTCCTGCCCAAGGTCCTCTTGAAGATCAAGAGGGACAGAGCGGACGTCATATTGATTGCCCCAGCATAGCCGAGACAGCATTGATACAGCATGCTGGTGGACCTGTCGATCGCCCTGCCCATTGGAACTTCCGAGGCATCACAACCTACTCTCCCAGGACAGGGGTCGCCTGCTGCACCCAAACCTGGATTCCCTGCACCTAATGGCCTGGAGACTCTGTGGCTGATGGAGGGGGAGAGAGCCTGCTTGGCGCAGGTCCAACAGATTCTGCTGTCGTATACCCAGGTCATATACTGGGCCAAGTGGAGGAGGTTTACTTGTTGGGCGGAGTCCTGGGGCATCCAACCTAGCCTCTCACCCATACAGGTGATCCCTGAGTACTTGCTACAGCTGAAACTCCAGGGCCTGGCGTTAACCTCCCTAAAGGTCCACCTGGCGACCATCTTGGCCTTCCATCAGCCCATGGAAGGGAGATCCCTGTTCTCCCACCCTATGTCAGTTAGGTTCCTCAAGGGGGTGGAGAGACTCTACCTGCAGGTCCGAGACCTGGTGCTCTCCAGACTGACGGGGCCCCCCTTTGAGCCTATGGCTACATGCCCGCTGCCTGTTCTCTCGTTGAAGGTGGCCTTCCTGGTAGCCATCATATCACTGAGGAGGGTCTCCGAGATTAGAGCCCTGACCTCGGAGCCCCCTTTCATGGTGTTCTATAAGGACAAAGTACAGCTGAGACCCCATCCAGCCTTCCTGCCTAAGGTGGTCTCACAATTCCACTATAACCAAGACATCTTCCTCCCCGTGTTCTTTCCTAAACCACACGGGTCAGAGGAGGAGCGGAGATGGCACTCCCTGGATGTCAGACAGGCCCTGGCCTACTACATCAACAGGACGAGGCCATTCCAGAAGTCGACGCAGCTCTTCGTCGCTGTGGCGGACCGGATGAAGGGATCCCTTGTCTCCACCCAGCGCATCTCCAAGTGGATCACCGCCTGCATCAAGTGCTGCTACAAGCAGGCGAACGCACCGCTCCCAGGGGCCTATTTTGGCGCACTCAACCAGAGCCCAGGCGTCATCAGCGGCCTTCCTGGAAAAGATGCCCCTGCAGGACATCTGCAAGGCCACCACCTGGTTGTAAGTGCACACCTTCACATTCTACTACGCCATCGTGCAGCAGGCAACATAGGACGCAGGATTCAGCAGAGCCGTGCTGAGAGCAGCTCACCGTTAACTCCTACCTGCCTCCAAGGTATGGCTTTGTAATCACCTATGGTGGAATGGATATGAGCAAGCACTTGAAGAAAAAAACAAGGTTACTTACCAGTAACTGATGTTCTTCAAGATGTGTTGCTGATATCCATTCTACACCCGCTCCCCATCCCCACAGTCGGAGTTGGCAGAAAGAAGGGCTGTAGGGTCGGCGGTGCCTTATGTGCTGCGGCATGAGGGTGACACTCCAGGGGGCATCTAAGCCGACCCTATAGGATCTGCTGAGGGGTAAAAAGTTCTGGCGACCAGTGCATGGTGGTGAGGGCACACCTATAGTGGAATGGATATGAGCAACACATCTCACAGAACAACAGTTACTGGTAAGTAACCTTGTTTTTTTAATCCCTGGCAGGACTATCTTTCACTCTTTGATTACCAAGTTTCCTTAATGTTGTCTCTTGTGGGACTTTAATAATAAACATTTGAAAGTCTAAATACATGATAGTCACCTGCTTTACTTTTGCTAAGAGTTTAACTCCCTCAGAGAATTCTAGATAGGTTAGAGAGACGTGATTTGCTCTTACTATAGCTGTGCAAGTTTGTCTCTATGACAGCTGAGTTTTCAAAGCAGACCAGAGAATTGAGACATCTTCTATTGAAATGAATGAAAGACATGTGTCTCAATCCCCTAGATTGCTTTGAAAATCTCAACCCTCATGCATATATTTTCCAATGACTTTTCTATCTTTTTTGCAGCGAGTTTCTTAGTAATGAAGTAAGACTGGGCTGATAATTCCCAGGGTCACCCTTACCACCTCCTCAAAAGACGGCTACAACACCCATCACCTGCTTCTCCTCTGTTCAGTAGCTATTTTTAAATGCCTTATGTCTCTTGGTTAGTAGTTCAGCTGCAGGGCTCCGAGCTCTCGGCTGGATGTCAGGGCTCTGGAGATGGATTCTAGGATTGGGAGGAATGGCGGAGGAGGAGTTAGGCATGCTGTGGAACTTATGTGCAAATGGAAGGAGAAATGAAAAACTCAGCCATCTCCCAGAAGCGAGAAAGGTGATTTTAGCATGTGGCAAGAAGCTGGGTTTGCGGTTTTGGAAATATCTGGCTCGTTTGCTCTGAGCCTTGCTCACCTATCAAGGTAGCAGTTTTTGCTTTACAGACCCCTTCACCCTGGTCTCACCCAGTGCAGGTGATGTCCCCCATCCATCCCTCACCCCAGTGCACTTTACAGTCCAGCGGGCCCGTCCTAGATCCCCTCTCCTAGCTGTGGGTTATCCCTTTACAGATGAACGCTTCCAGGCTCTAAGAGACAGACACCTCCTTCACCCAGCCCTTACCCCAGTGCAGGTGACAACCCCCTTCACCCAGCTCTACCCAATGAGGCAAGCCCCCTTATAGATTCTCTCTCTCAGCTGCAGTTTACCCCCTTTTCTGTCTCCCTATTTGTCAGCATTATAGAGTGACTGTGCCAAGTTTTCTCCTGCTGCAGTTCCTTTGACTTGAGCACAGCTTTGTCCACTGACACCAGCAGACAATTTGGCCCACTGGCTCTGTGAATGGTCAGTGGGGTCACGCTGAAAATCCAGCCTCGTTCAATAGCAAACAAGAGGCATGGCTCCCAGATGGCTCTGCAGTAGCACAGGCTCTCAGCCCATCCCTGAGGGACAGGTCTCCGTATCAGAGTGGGCCCTAATCGCCAGCTTTGGTGGCAGAGTCAGGGGGGCAGCAAGGACTGACCAGGCCTGGAGACGCTCTCAAGTGGGTCCCTCCAGGTCAGGATTGAGGCTCATTCAGTGGCCAACATGGGGGAAGCTTCACTCTTGCTATGGATAAAAAGGGCAGTGGTCTCCAGGGCTCAGTTCCCCCTTTCACCCACGCTGAAGCTGTCTGTTAGGCATGCAGCCGGGCAGTCTCAGGGAAACAATTCCGTGTTGGTGCGTAACAAGCTGTTCTCAGGGTCACACCCTCCCTATGTGGGGCAGGGCCGAGGGGGCTATTGGCCATTAGGAAATGGTTCCTTGATGCAGGCCGGTATCTCTCAGTCTGGGGTATTTCCCTAACCCCCATCATGGCCAATTACCCCTAAGCAGAGCCCACCACAGCTTGGCCTATGCTGGAGCACAGAGGGGAAAAGTTTGGGCCGTTTGCCTGCTCCTGGTCCCTCCCCCCCATCTAAGTTCTGACTCCTTCCTGGGCCAGCTGGTCTGATCCGTGCCTCATCCTGCTGCTGTCAGTGATGGGTGAGGCTTGATCCTGCCTGCACTAAAGAGGAGACAGGGCCTTTCATGGCATTTGTTAGCACTTAATTGTGTACTTGACCTGGATAATTGAGTAAGGGCACCTGCCCGGTCACATCCACCACTGCGCAATCTGTCTGCCCAGAGCCATTCCCCGCTTGCAATGCTTCCTGAGCACAGGGGTGATGGTCACGCTGCTCCGACAACCAGAGACACAAGGCCAATCCATCACCATGTCACCTTCCTGGGGCAAGTGGATCTCTGCCCCTCCGCACCAGCACTGATCAGGAAAGGATGCAAAGTTCTTATGATACGTTAAAGGTCCCTCCCACGTGTGTTGTTTCTCCCTGAAGACCCATAAGCACAAGGTGGTGGGTTAATAGTGACTGATTAACAGAGATAACAGTTAGGGGGTCAGGCACTTTCATTATCTCTGCTTCCAGGTCCTGAGCCTGTCTCTCACTCCTGAGAGCTGCTCTCCTGGATGCTGTTCCCCCCAGTCTTCACTATTCACTAGTACCATGTCCTCCTCTTCAGGGGACCCTTCCTGCAACTAGCCAGGGACTCCCTGCTTTGCCCTGTTTGTCTTCTATCAACAGGATGCCCCAGAGCTGTCTGCAAAAGCACATGGACCTTCTGCTGCCAAAAAGCAACAGCTCTGTGGGAGCCAGAGCGAAGGTGCAATGCTCCTCGCAGCCTCCTTGACAAGTGATAAATGGAGGACAAATGGAGAGGGAGAGGAGACAAAAATAACCAGGGCAGTGGGAGTACTCAGAGAGAGAGGTGCAGAGAAAGAACATGCGGGAAGCTGGGTGAGGAAAGAAAATGAGAGAGGACCCAATCCTCAGCTGAGGTAAATCAACATAGGTGCACCGCTGACTTCAGTGGAGCCTCACTGATGTATACCTGCCAAAAGGCTGGCCTAGAGTGTGGGGAGCAGAGAAAGTGACAGAGATAGCATGAGCGGAAGGGAGAAAGTAGAGGGGAAGTGAGACGATGATAGAGCTAGAGAGAGCTTGTTAGGAGTGGAGAGCGTGGAAAGCCCTGGCTGGGATGATTTAGTTGGGGTTGGTCCTGCTCTGAGCAGAGCGTTGAACTAGATTACCTCCTCAGGTCCCTTCTAACCCTAACCTATGATTCTATGTATCCCTGAGAAGCACATATGCTTTGCAGTCATCTCCCTGGCACTGGGAGCTCCTGGCTTGTATTCAGGAGTTCGGAGGGTTTCTGTTTCCTACGCCCTGCCCGGCATTAATGGCACTCACACATTTAGCCAGTGTTCTGGACATGCCACAAATCCACTACAATCGAAGGGCCCAATTAGCCCATCTGTTGTGCACATGCAACTTACGGAGTTGCATGTGAATGACTGATGAGATAAATGGCCACAGGGAGGTTTGCTTGTTTGAGGCTCATCATGGGGTTTTTTGTTACTGTGCATTTTTGGAGAGCACCCAAACATCCAGCACGGGCAAGGGCGTGTCCATGGATGCACCCCATCCCACGTCTCCACATATTCACATCCCCCTCTCACACACCCACATTTGGGGCTTCACTGAGAGTAAGGTGATGGCAGATACCAGGGCAGACAAGTGAGCCATCATCTCGCTTGCTACCTCTCTGTACTCTCAGTAGTGACCCAAGACTCCAGGGTTGCCCACCCCAGTGCTCATCTTCAGTGCTACTGAATTGACAGTGCTACTGGTTGACAGCACCACCACAAAGCTGTGAACCTGATCCCCATCTCCCTAGCATGTGGGCATCCACTTACTCTTCCTAGCTCCACCTCACCCATGAAACCTGTCCTGGATATTGTACAATCAAAGGTACCATTGTCCGATAAAAGACATTC
Source organism: Mesoclemmys tuberculata (assembly GCA_007922155.1). Classification (NCBI taxonomy): domain Eukaryota; kingdom Metazoa; phylum Chordata; order Testudines; family Chelidae; genus Mesoclemmys; species Mesoclemmys tuberculata. Next base: position 7,666,810 of record ML675621.1, read on the forward strand.
AATCTCCTTCTACTCCAGGCCTCAAGGAGATGGCATAAGAATTAGGGCATCTTGGTTCAGACAGAACAATAACTGAACCAGATCTTTGATCAGAACTCAAACCAAACATTTGGGGATGGGGGTTGGGAAAAAAGTTCTTTTAAATTCTCCATCTGCTCCCTCTGGCCATTTTTCCTTCTAGTGGGGGACTCTGGGGACTTCCTAGATCAGGTTAAGATTATAGGCACTGAAATATCATGAGAAAGACTAGTCTCACCGTGTTTCTCCCCTTACACAAAGCAAGTAGTACTGAAAATCCAGAGAGATCCTATTTGCATAGATCTGCCTCTCCGTCTCTAGTCACACTCATTGCTGTGATGTCAGAGCACCTAACAAGGACCCAGAGGGAGGGGAAGTATACACAGAATCCATTCCAGGGATACGTTGGGGGGATGTATAGGGAATACGTAATGGCAGAGAGGGGTAAAGGAGAACACGCCAGGGGATGGATATCTACTACACACAAAACCCTACGTTACAGCAGCATTAAGTTTGCAAAGGCAACACTCAGGTTAGGAAATGCCAGCATAAGGTTGCCTGTACATCCCTAATTCAGCCCCCGTGTATGTCTGCATTCTGATACAGTCTTTAATTACATGATCACATACTATTTTTTCCACAGATCCCTTGCCTCATTCAGTGTACAGGCTGGATTGTGCCGGTCAGTATGTTGTTTTTACTGCTCAGTGTGCGTCGTCCCCCCCCCCACACCTCCAGGCCTTCTTTATTGCACACTATTCAAACCTTGCCCTGAAGACAGAATGAGTCATTTCCTTATGGGCTTTTCTATGGTGCTCATCATTGTAGTGGCCAAGTGCCCTGCAAACATTCATTTATTTATTTTCACAACACCCCAATGAGGCGTGAAGGCATTAGCCCCATTTTACAGCCATAGAACTGAGGCACCTGGAGATTAAGCTCAAAAGTGTCCATTAATCCTGGGTGTCCACTTGGAGATTTTTAGGACCTGATTTTCCAGAGGACGCAGCATTCTATCTAGAGAACTTTATTTGTTCAAAGCACAGCTCCCACTGATGTCAGTTGCAGCACTGAGTGCTCAGCACTTCTGCCAGTCAAACCCCAGGATGTAAAATTGGGGAAATCACAGTTAAAGACCCCATCCTGTCTTCTCATCCCAGTTACAGTCTCCCTGGCTAGGCTCCCTGTCCATCACCCCCTTCTCTCAATCCTAACAGCCTCTTCCAGTCTCTTCCCCAAGCTCTTTGGAGGGGCTAGCTAGAGTGTGGGGGAGATGCAGACCTCAGTGACAGAGACGTCTGACATAGTTCTGGATGAAAAACCAGACCCAAGTCAGAACCCTTTAAATGCCATTCTGGGTTGAGCTGAAGTCATTGCGCCAAGCCTGCTGTGGTGGTTTTGGTTCTGATTCAGAGCTGGGCACAGCTAGTTTTCTATTGTGGAAGACTTTTTGGAGGAGAATGGTTTGTGAAAAGCTGCGCCTCCCCCCAAAACTTTAGCCCTGATTAGGACTGGGGGCCAACCTCAGTACTAGATCTGCACACCGTTTCCTTTGTCCCGCCTCCTCGCCAAATTTCTGGAACTGAGTGGACCCTCTTTGGGCTGACCCAGCACTAGGTAAGCTAGTGTTACAGTGCTCACCCTGGGTGACCTCCGTATCCCCCCTTCCCTTCTTATCACTGCACCAGCAACAACTCCAGCAGAGAGGAGACGGAGCCTCTCCCTAGCTAAGTGGTGCTTTGATCATTCTCTTACGAGAGACCAGAGCTCACTGGCATCAATGCACATGACCCAGCGAGGGCCACAATGCCCAGAGACAAGAGACTCCTATTTACTAAAGGCAGGGAAATTGCTCTCTCTTTCCTTCTCCTCGGGCTGCCGCCCTCCCCTTGCTCCTATTTTCTCTTCCCCGGATGGAGGGGAAAAAAATCAGCTTGAAAGAAAATTGAGGCCATGGCCTTTTGTTGTATTTATTTCTTTATTTTTCTAGCACTGCTTGGTTTGAGTTAAGCGTTTAAAGCCCATCTCTCTCCTCCCCCCATCGGCTTTGCTGGCACCTTTCCACTAGAGCTGCCTCTTCTTGCAGTGTTAAAAGAAATCCCACTCCCTTTGGTTCCCTGGTTTATCAGATAAGGGGCAAAGCTGCTGAATTGGCAGATTTGCAGCTTTCAAGATCCAGGTAAACACACTTTGTTCTGCCTCTGATTCATGCGGAGGGTTTAACAGAATGTCCTTGTTCCCCTCACCCGCTTTGAGCTAGATCTAAGACCAAGACTTCTAACCATTCAAATCTAGTCAGGGTCTATCTCCTGCTGCCAGGTAAGGCTGTCTCAGTGCTGGGGCCAGTTCAGAGGGTTTGGGGAAGACGCGTAGTTTGTTTGGGGTCAGGGCACTGGGTGGAAATCAGAGTGTTGGGGAGGGGTCAGTGTGGCTCTATGATGCACAAGGAATGATAAGGAAAATCATGCTGACGTTATAATGCCACTATATAAAGCCATGGGATACCCACAGCCAGAATATGGTGTTCCATTGGGATACCCCATCCTAGAAAAGCTACAGAAGGGGTCGGAGACAGAAGAGACTGATTTGGGGAGGGGTAAACGCTCCTTTGAATGGCGGTGGACAAGACAAGACTGTTAACTCTACAGGGAAGGTAAATAAGAGGGAACAGGACCGAGCGTACAAAATCATGAATGGTAAGGCAAAGGTAGACCAGAGATTCCCTTCACCCTGCAATCTTACTAGAAGGACAAGAGGATACTCAATGAACCTCTGTGGTGGAACTTTAAAACTGATAAAAGGAAACATGTTCCAACACAATGTACAATTACCCCAGGGAACTCTCTGCCCCCGATTCAAAGCCAAGACTAGAGCAAGATTCAAAAAGAAGACTGGACATTTATAAGGTAACAAGAATATCCAGGGTTATAACAGAGCTTACTGCAGGGTTTTGGAAGAAACATAAACCCTTATGCATCAGGGCATGAAATCAGCCTCTTACTAATAGGGGTCAGAAGGAAACATTGCCTGGGGCCATGTTATCCCATAACTGTCTATTGGGGGAAGGGGGGAAGAGGGGTGTTAATTGGATCTTCCTCTGAAGCAGCTGGTGTTGGCCACTGTCAGACAGGATATTGGACCAGACTGACCACAGCTCTGAGCCAGTGTGGCTATTCCTGGCTGGGCAGCAGTAAGGCTTGGCACCGGGTAAGGGGTAACATGCTAGGCTAGGACACGGGGTGGGGTCAGGATGCAGACAAGCTGGAGCGTCTGATGCTCTGCATTGGGAATACAGGACCAGGTGAAGACCTGGGGTACACTACAGATCCTGTGCATGCTGGGAGCTGGGCCTGCTCAGGGCTTTGCCTGCAGCACTGTTTTGGCCCTTGCTAGAACTTGCTCCCGGCTTCCCTCCGCCTTTACAATAAAGCAGGGCGTGCACAGGCTCAACGGTTCACTTTGAAAACAAACATTCTAAATCCAGACCCTTAAAAGGGAGCATGTGGAAGGGCTGGTTTTGGCGCCAGTGCCCAATTGCCGCTAGTTTCTCATGCTTCTGTGCTTGTGCTTTTTTAGGAAGTTCTGCCCCCACCATCCAGCTCCTTTCTCCTGGTTCCCTGGACCCATCTCTGCATTCTTGCTCTCTCCATACGCATTCCCTAGCCTGAAGTCTGGTCCCCCATGTGATAACTTCCTCTAACCTGCCCTCTCCTCCCATGGTCTGGGTCTTCCTGCTTTGACCCACCTGCATTGCCTCTCCATATCTCTGCTGTGCCCTTCCCTTACCCCTCTCCCCTGACTATTGTCCTCCAGCTCCAATACCCCATGTCCATTTCTCTTCCCTGGGTCTGGCATCCCCAGAGATTTTTAGGTTCATTTTCAGGAGGGCACTTGAGAGTCTCATATGTCTAATATCTCTGGATTTCATCCCGATGGGGCATCAGGGACACACACATATATACCCACTCCACACCCCCTTCCTACTCCCTGGGAGCACTAGGGCATCCCAGCAGAGGAGAGACAACCTTGCATTGCATTCTTCCCATTCTGCTCTCTGTTGTATGGAGCACACCCACTCCCTGTGCTTGATGGCCTGTGCTCAGATACATCCTCTTTATGGGCTGACCTGCAGCGACCACCGAGTGCTGCCCGCAGACTGTACTTGACACACTCGTACATCAGCTTGCTCATCTGCACTATCGATTAGGCTTCCTAAGAGATCCCCAGCCTCTGTCGGGAGAGGAAGCTGCTGTGCATCTGACTTGCTCTTCCTCCTGACAAACATCTGCTTTGTTTTTATTTGGTTTGATTCATAAAATGGCTCCAAATTATGAAAGCACCAGGCAGGACTGAGGGACATAGCCCCTCCTTTCCCCTGCTGCTGAAGATGGCCGATAGCTCCACTGGCTTCAGAAGAACACCTCCAGCAGAAACAAAGCGTGGACATCTGGAGGGAGCCACCGGGGAGCTAAAATTCCTAGGGCCAGACACTAATCTCAGGTACACATTGAAAATGGAATCTGGTCCCTGGGCTCAAGAATTCATCTGGTTCCATCTTTAGTCCTAACAACTCGTTTTAATGACTGCAAAATAAAGGCAGCAACCCTGCCTGTCCTGTGACCTTGCACAACAGGGGATGGATCACTTGATGATTGCCTGTTTTCTTCATTCCCTCTGAAGCACCTGGCACTGGCTACTTTCAGCAGACAGAATACTGAGCGAGATGGACCATTGGTCTGCCCCAGTCGGGCTGTTCTAATGTTCACTCTCCTCTGGCCGGAGAAAGTGCTGTTACAAGCCTGCACAGTTAGAGAACAGACAGAATCTCCCCTTTGCTTCTGCTGGGAGCAGAAAATGGAAGCAGGGAATCCCCCTATGCACTGCCTGGGTGGATCAGGACCAGGGAGTGGGGTTGGACAGAGTCCACCCCACGACTCCTGTAAAAGCCCAAAGACCCGCAGAAGGGCTGTGACAGAGTTAATCTAATAAGTATTAACTGCCCATCACAGGATCTCAAAGCACTTCACTACATCCCTGCCATCTCCCCTCAGCGGGAAGGTACGATTAGCCTCATTTCAGAGAGAAGTAAAGTGACCTCACCTAGCTCACACAGTGAAGCAGCAGCAGAACCCAGGAGTCCAGACAGCCAGTCCCTGCTTTAACCATCATTTCACACTGCCCGTCAGTAAATGCAACAACAGCATTTCTTTTTCACAGACTGGGGAGCAGGGAAACAGGAAAATAAACCACGTTGGGCAGAGGATATCCCCCCGACTGATGCCCCATTTGTACGGCGCTGACGGTGCTGTGTCTGAAATATGACACACATGCTAAGAGGCTCATGGAGGGACAGGCCTGGCTCTGATGCCTCACTATCACAGGTGGGGTTCAGATGGGAAGCACTTGCTTCCCAAGCAGGCCTCCCAGGTTGGCCTCCCTCCATTGCCCACTCTCGCTCACTCCTGCCCTCCCTACCTCTCTGCTGCTGACCCCCTAGGGAGGAAGGGCTGCATCCTCCCGCACGACCTGTGACAGCTACACTTGGGAGCACGGGGCACTGGTCAGTGCAAATTGGAGGCACATGGGAACTGCATGATGCATGGTAGGGGGAGGGATGGGGACAAAGGAGGAAGGAGAGAGAATCAGAGGAGGTGGTTACAGCAGAATAATACAAACCAGGGCTCTCGCCATGAACCCAACCCAACGCAGTGTCATCAAGACAAGCCGCACGAACCTGCCGTCTTTTCTGCTCTGCTCACTAGTGGCGCCCAAGCACCATCTCCTGAGCATGGACCATCTCCCAGAAAATGTCCGACAGGCATCTGAATAGCAACAGGCTAAATTCTGATCCCCTTTAGTAGCCTCTTACTCTGTGTGTGTTCCCATTGACTTCAGTGGGACTAGACCTGAAGGAAGGTGATTCTGCCCAAGGATATCCGATTCTAAGCCTGCAGAATGGGCATGCCACCAGAGGTCTGGAGGGTCAGGTCAGGTAAGCATCTAAAAGTTTAAGGACGGGGTGTTTAGAACAAAGTCCATGGATCGGCACTGGTCCCTGAGATCTCTCTGAGATGGTATAGGAAGTTGGTCCCTGGTATTAAAAAGGTTGAGAAATACTGGTTTAGAGGCACCTAAGTGACTTTAGGAGGAGAGTTGAGTGAAATTTGAGGAAATATCTGTCCTGTGGGAAATGCTGATATTTTAATATTTGTTTTCGCCTCAAATTGGGACAAAAAGTTGAAGTTTCACAGAATGGAAATTCCATTCCCAAGCAATTTTGATGGAGAAATGCCAAAACATTTCCAATATCAGAATGTTTTGTTTTTATTGAACTGTCCCAAAACTTTTCATTTCAAGTCAGTTCAATATTAAACTGCATTTTCCCAAAGTGGCATATTGTCTCATGGCAGTTATAGCTCAGGAGACTGAGGTTTCCGTTCTCCCATTTAGAGCAGGCACCTGGCTGTACATCTCCTATAATGCACCTCAAGTCATGTGACTCTCATGATGCACCACAGCTTGGACCTGCATTGCATTATGGAATGTATAGTTCTCCAGGACAAGCCCACAGGAGAAAATAGGGGCCTGAACGATAACTCCCATAAAGCAATGCACCACAAGAGAAATACAGTTTAATGTTTTCTTGAATGGATTCGAAACCAAACATTTCTGGAAAATTTTGTGCGAACTGCATCAGCCTTCAAATCACGGACAGAAATTCCCACCAGCTCTTCTTAGGAGCAAAAGTTTCACTGAAAGTCAGTGTGATTTGTGCTCCTAAATAACTGAGGCACTTTTGGTAGGAAAAAAAATCAGCCTAGATCCTTATCAGAATGTCATGGGCCAGCAAACCTGGGCTGAGACTCGAGAAAACACTCTTTGGTGAGATTGCTGGTGCTTTCTAGCCAGGGAAATCCCAGCAGATAAACCTCTCCCTCAATATTCTGGTGTCACCAGACCTAGTTCCAGAACCAGGGAGCATAATTAACCAATAAGAGAAAAAGAACAAGGAGGGAAAATTAACGATTTGGAACTTTGGAAGGTCATTCAGAGATCATTTGGAGTTCTGAGCAAAGGGTCAGGATGGCTCCTGGTCACAGCAGAAACCCAAGCCCACAAACCACCATGCTCAGAACAGCCTCCGTGACACCAAAATGGGAGCTGTGTTGTGCCAGCTCTTCCTGGCAGGACATGCTGCTTGCCAAAGGGTGAGGAGGGAAAAGCAGAAGCAGCCCCAAACCTCACCCCACCGGTATTGGACATCATTGACCCTAAGACTGGCATTTAGTCTCTGAATACTTTACTGAGAATCAACATGGTGACCACATTGCCAAAAGAGCGCCCGCCCAAGGGAATTCAGACGGGTCTTCCTCCTGCCCCTGTGAATTCTCCTGGAAAGATGCACCTAGGAAACTCCAAGGGGTGGGAGAGGTAACAGGGGGTCACGTTGGTTTCCTGCTCCCCACAACCCCTTCTCTGTCAGAGAAGCCAGCACCCTGGCAGTGCCAGGAATTGCCACATTTCCTGATGGACGCAGCTCTAGCTGAGAATAACCTGTGGGTTATAGCAGGGTCTCCTTTGAAAGATGCTCTGTTGAGAGCATCCCATTAGCCCAGAGACAAAGAACAAAGACATGAAGGCAATGAGTTGAGGTTCTCTTACTGACAATGATCCTCTATATGCTTGACACCTCCCTTACCTTTATTATTCAGTACGTGTGGGGTGGGTGGGGAGGGAAGCAGGCAATAGGGGATATGGGATGGATTCCCTCTCTCAAGCTTCCCTGTGACCCCCTCCATTCTTCCCCTTCCACAATGCCCCAGAGTGAACTGGAAGAGACTGGAAATGGAAGTGTACCCCAGGGACTCTGGCATGTGTGGGCCAGCTTTCTGAATGAGGGCACACCCTAGTGCTTGGTTCACCTACTTGGCTGAAAACCTCAGGGACCTGCTTGTACCTTCTGCTGGAGATCCTCCCTGGATGCCCAGAGCGCTGGGCTCACTGTCAGCATCAATCCATGGGATTTCCACCTCTTCCGTCCCTGAAGATGGGACCAATAATGGCAATGCAAGGAGCACTGATGGGCCTCACATCACAGATTATGGCACCACACCAGCTCCTAGCAGTCTCACCACCAGCTTAAACTTAATATGGGCAAAGCTCAACCCCCAGTCTTTCTTCCCAATCTCCACTCCTGGATGTACACACAGCGATACATGAGAATGAAAACATAACAGAATAAAAGGATGGCTTGAGTCCCTGCTGCATTCCCATGTGCTGTGTCCCTTGGGTTGTGCACGCTATATGGGAGCAAGAAGTGGCTTTTTATGCATTGTTAATACTCAACAGCCTTCTGGCTCTGCTGGACAGCAGTGGCAGAAATCTTTTGTGCACACACACTGTAGGATCAAACAATGTCTCAGCACACAGGGATGCACATGAGAGCAAGTGAGAACTCGGAAGGAGGGCAGAATGAAGGAGGAGTAGGAGAGAACCTGAGCTGTAGGGGTGGACAAATTTTGGCAGCCCCACAAGCAACATATGCCATATAACTATGGATAACAGGAGCCATCTGCAGATCTCTCTCAAACTGTCAAGAGCCAGCCAGGATATAAAAAACCCAAGCCACTCCCTGGTAAATAAAAAGAGCAGCTCAGCCCGATACAGGATCACTGCTCACTTGGTGCCACCCATGGTGATGAAAGCAAAGGCATTGGACTTAGGCCTCAACAAACCAAGACGTCCGAACAGAGGGAGGGAGTAGAATGGTTGTAAGACATGGGGTTGATCATACTGTAGTAGAAGATAACAATACATAGACCAGTACAGCTAAAGGAGCTTTCCCTAGATCATGCAGCAGAGGCCTGAGTTTCTGGAGCTAAAGGCAGAGTGTTCTAGTCCCAGCTCTTGTCCACAGCATATGGATTATTACAACAGCCCTACTAGCCCAGCAAGTAGTGGGAACCGTTACATTGGAGAGCAGTGAGGTGCATGCACACAAGGCAATACCTGATGAAGTGTATTAATCCTAATTGAGCCCTCATTAGTTCAATTTCACTTTATAATTCAATGACTGTAGTTATGGTATTAAAACACTGCAATTAAAGCATAAATAAAAAGTGATTTATCAACCCATTCAATTAAACCTCAAGTTATAGGATTTTATGCGAGTTACACGTATCAAACAGTGTAACTTCAGCATTACTACAGCGAAATGGATTAAGTATGAAACTAAAGGAGTAATAAGTAATTCAGTTGTGCAGTTAATCTTCCAGTTATATGAAATACTAGTAATTAGAGCTACCACAAAGTAATTACATTATAGTTGCAGTATAACTACAGTGTAATTACAGTAACTGTATTATAAAAGTCTAACAATTAGTTCAATAATTTAATTCCTTATCTTCTTGTGCACAAAAGGCCTTGGAAAACCTTACTCTTCACCATGTTATGTAAACAACCCCAGCTATGTCAGCTCTGACTGCTTCAAGGCTGACATCCTCCAGTTCCAGCACGTGTCATCCAAACTTACAATTAAACTAAAGGCCAGCTTCCAACCAGACAACTTCCAACAAAGCATAACTCAACATCTCTACAGCGTTAGTGAAGAACCTTCCGTCCCTGCTTCCATACTTCCTTGCAATTCAGAGCTGTTAATACCTAATTAGAATCTGAGCAAGGAGAAAAGGAGCCAACTTCACGTAGAATACTTGCTACCTAAGTAACGGGAAAGTCCAAACCTGGAACTGAACTGCTGAAATTGCATACTTCAATGAAGTGAGACCTAAATCACAGCTTGTCCAGCACTGAAACAGCAAGTGCCGGGGCTAGAAAGGGCTGTCTGCAGAACGGGGCTTGGAAAATGAAGGAGAAACATGCAGGTGACAGTTCATGTTCTTTTATGGCAAGATTCCTGCAGCTCTGAACCCGGTGAGCTAAGACCAGAGATGGAGGGTATTGAAAGCATGGTCTCAAAAGTTAGGGTGACTCCTGAGTAGCAGGAGGAACAGCATGACTACTGGGGGAGAAAACAGAAACCTGTCAAACCCTTCACCCTGAAGGGGCGCGTGAAACCAGTTCCTATAGCCTTAGAAGTAAAGCACCATGGGACGTTCATGGGATGATACGTACGCACTACGGTGCGAGGGAGACAGAACATGCTCCTACAGGCCACTAGTTCCAGCGCTGGAACTCAGATGATACCTGCCTTGATTATGCAAAGTCAGGAGGGTGGGGCTGAATATACTTGGATAACTGAAGTTTCAGATATGTAAGGAATGTAATTAACAGATATTGGGGAGAGCTGAATTTATGGGGTTGGATCTTTGAGGAGGTTTTGTAATCCTATTCTTCAAGGAATGAAGCATGGGATGCCTGAGCTAGGACCTTGTTTGTGCCCCTGAAATCCATTCCAGCCTCTCACTTTGCCCCAGTTATTTTACTTAAATATTTATAATGGTTTTGATGGCGCTCATCACTGTAGTCTCTAGTTTATGGGGATGTCAGAGCTGTAAAGAGCTCAGAGCTGCTGGCCCTGCAACAGGCTGAATGGGGAGGAGTTGGGGCAGGGACGTGTACAAACAGCTGTGGAAGTTCCAGTCTAAGGGCTGGCTTTGAGGGTTGCATAGAAAGAAGGGGAAAGGACACAGCTGGAGATGGGGGAGTAAAACTGAGAAAGGGGGATAGGAACAGAGCCCAATCTTCTGCAGAGATAGGGAGCTCCTGCATTTCGCAGGGCTTCCTGACCCACCAGTCTTTCATCAGAACTTTGCTGATCAAATGCAGGAGCTCCTCTCTTTGGTCAGGCCCTGGGCAAAAGAATGAATTCCAGAAGGTGAGAGTAGCACCTGCCGCTACTCTAGCACAGGGCCATTGGCTTCCACTCTCTCCATGCCCAGTGCTACTGCCCGACACACCCTGCAGAACTGTAATATAAATCCATTTGCTTCTGGAAGGAAGGGGACTTTACTTTTGACGGATGTCTACCTTCTCTGGTGATAAGGGCACTAAAAATGCTTAGATGACTGGGTCAGATGGACACACGGGGAGATGAGAGAACAAGGTCTTTGTGATCCAGTGTGAGCACCTATTATGAAAAGGCTCTGATCCACTTCTCTCACACTGCCCACACACAAACCCACCCTACCCATGAGTGAGTTGCCTTAATGGAAGTCGCACACCCTGCTTGTTTGCTAGGCATCCTGAGCACACTGTGGGCCAACACCTTTTGCTCTGGAATATTTTCACTTCCTGGAGAAGGAGAGGTGAAAAATCTGAGCATCAACACAAATGTAAAAAGGCAACAGAGGAAAATTCCATCCAGGGGGCAGCTGGGCCGGGCTCCTCCCTCAGCATCATTGTCTTTTCCCCCTCTCGGTACCACCAGAGTTGGGACCTCCATCCATGCACAGCAGATGCCAGCTACAGCTGTATATTAGAGACAGCCCCCACCCAAGATGGGCTGAATTCCCTGCAATCAGCCCTCTCTGCCATGAGTGGGGCTGTCGGGAACAGAGGGCCAGGCCCCTCTAATATTAACTCTTTCTCTCCCCTGACACTACCACCAAATCAAGGTTGAGGGCTGGCTACTTCTGGAATAAAACAATTCCAGACCCTTGCACCCCTTCCCCAGTACTGGTTTGTCTGGCACTGATGGGCTGCCCTCCTGAAATTAACCCTTTCTGCCCCTCCAGCCCTGCCCCAATATTGAGCTCTCTGGGACTGAAGGCTAATCCACTCTGAAATTAACCATTAACACCCCAGGCTCCCTTTCCCCAGGGCTGAGGGCTCCAGTCTCCCTGACTGAAGGCTAATCCCACCTGACATTAACCCTTCGTGCCCCAGACTGCACTGCCAGTCTCTCTGACTGAAGGCTAAACTTGCGGTATCAGCCTCACATGATCTGTAGCTGGCAGCGCTGTTCCAGTGACACCCCACTTGAACGTGTGATCTGTTCCCGGCCAGTTAAGTCCTCTGCTTAGTGGGAGAAGGAGGGCTCCCACATTACCATGCAGCCCAACATCTCATCCCCCTCCCTCCCCACACAGAGCCAAGTGCCAGTTTATTAGCTGGCTAGGACAGGAACAGTGGCTAGCAGCTGAGCCCCATCCATCTGTCTGTCTCTGGGTTTTTATAAATCTGTCCATCACCCTCGTCTCTTGCTACCTGGCCCAGGGTGGCTGCTGGCATCAGTCTCCTTAGCCAGCGGGGTGCATTGGGTGGCTAGGAAGGGGGGGGGTGCTACACCTCCAAAAAGAGACTGGGGAAGGGAGAAGGGGCCAATATGGGAAATGAAATGGCAAGGCAAGACAATGGAGAAAAAGGAGAGGGGACCCAAAGGGGAAAGGAGGAAGAAATGAGGGCGGGGGGGGGGGGGGAGAGCGCACTTCTGCTGCCAGGCAGCCAGCACAAGGGCAGTTGCAGCTGGCTGGGCTTTGGGAACCCAAACCCATTTAGCACCAGAACCCACCACATGCTGAATAACCCAACTTGCATACCCACACCTCACACACATCCCTCCCCTGGGAAAGGGCAGCTCACATCCTTAGGAGAAAGAAATCAACCCTCCCCCCACCTGATACCTTTCCTAGGGCACAGACCCAAAACTCAGTTTCAGCCCTCCAGGAAAAGGGCTCTCCTCCCTCCTCCCCCTAAAAAGGGGCCAGGACACACAATCGCACACCCATTCGGTAAGACAGACGGGCCCCAACACCCCACATTAAATGCCCGACACAGCCCCCAAGCCCCGCGCCCCCAACCAAAACCCAACATGCATGTGACCCACCCCCTTCAGTGACCCCGCATTCTCACACAATGCCAGGCACGGACCGTCACCCCGGCCTCGGGGCTCGCCTGGAGCTCGCCTCTACAGCTTCGAGGGGCAGCCGGGCACGCGAAACGAGCCGCTGCCCCCCGCGAGGAGCAGCCCCGCTTCCCCTCCCCGCCGATCCCCGCCGCGGCGCGGCTCGTACCTGCATCTCATGCTCGCCGCTCGTCTCTCCCGGTCCGAACGAGCATCTCCCCGACCCCCGAATCCACCTGCCGCCGGCTCCGTCCAGATCCGAACCCGAGAGCCGGGTCCGGGCTGGGGGCAGGAGCGGGCGAGGGGGGCCGGCCGCGGGCTCTAGGGGCGAGCTGCTGCCCGCACGCCCAGCGCGGCTGCTGGCTGGCGGGGGGCGGGCGGCGGGCGGCTCCGGAGGGAAGGGGGAGGCATCTCCTCCCTTAAACGCACAAAGGGGGTCGGGATCGAGGCCCCGCCGCTCCTCCTCCGCAGCTCCCGCTCCAGCCCCGGCTGCCGTGGGGCGGGGATGAGCCGGCGACTGAGCGAAGGGACCCTCCTCGGGGGCGGCCCCAGGACGCACCGCGACGCGAGCCAGCCTCCCCCCGGAGCCGGCCCAGCGGCGGGCGGCCGAGAGGCGGCCCCAGAGCGCGGGGTGGGGCCAGCCGGGAGCCCGGCCAGCGCCCCAGGCAGCCAGACTCGGCCCTAGGGCAGCTGAGCCCGGCGGCATCCACAGCCGCCCCCTGCCCCGCGCCTCCTTCCCTCGGCGGGCGGCGAGCCCGGGGAAGGGGGAGACAAAAGGCGGCGAGGCCCGGCCCAGGCAGGTGTGGCGCTGGGGGATGCTATGAGCCTCGCCGGCGCCTGGGCCACTCCCTGGCCTGGCGCTTTGCACCCCGGGCCCAGATCCGGACTCGGCTCCGGCCAGCTCGTTCGCAGCCCCCTAGTTCTGCCGCGGGGGGACGTTCCTACTCACCCCGCGCTGGAAAGGGGCCGCGGGCGCTAGGAGTCTCCCACCCTCATCTCCGCCCCGGGGGTGCCAGCATTTCCGGGGAGCTCAGGCCGATCCACATGCCCGGGGCGGTCGGCTTCCTTACTGGAGTGCAGCCCTGCCCCGCAGGTGCTTCGGCCAGCACGGGGCTGAAATGGCTGCACCGCTCGCGTAGCCGAGGGCAAGAACTTTCACACGCGCCCTGCCCTCGATAATTGATGGGCACTGACTGTCTTACAGCTTCACGAGTGCTCAGCCTTGGCCCTGTTTTCCAACAGAGGGTGCCCGCGATGCGTGCACAGTCCAGTGCGGCTGTGGGGAGGGGGACTGGAGATCAGGGGAGAATAAACAGGCATGAAAATGCAAGCATTAGCATCTCTCACAGCCCCTGAGAAGATCACCAGTATTGGAAACTGCCCATCTGATCCCAGACCCTGACAAGATCATCTGGACTAGAGCCTGCTGTCCTGCCAGCAATAGGCAAGGCTTTGTACCGGATGCAGCACCTTTCATTTATAAAGCACAAAGAGGTTATTACAAAATGACACCTAGCTCTTATGCAGCACTTTTTATCCATAGATCTCAAAATGCTTTAGAAAGGAGGTCAGTATCGCATCAGTTCCATATTATGGATGGGGAAACTGAGGCACAGAGACTTGCCCAGTCAGGTAAGCAGGGAATAGAACCTAGGGCTCCTGCATCCTCGATCAGTGCTCTATGTACTAGCCTACTCCTAGCAGTTGTGCAGCCCAGCTCAGCATTTTGCAAAGGGGAGGAGCATCGTTACCTCCATTCTAAAGATGAGGAAACTGAGGCACAGAGAGGCTAAGTGACTGCTCCAAGACCACACAACAAGTTAGCGCCCAAGTCAGGAACAGACCCAACATCTCCCTGACTCCTGGGCTGCACTGAACCCTGCTTTCTCTTTACACTTGTACCGGCTACAATCCATTCTCCATTACAACCCCCTCAGCTTGCAATGGATGAGGCGTGAGGAAGAGTGCAGAACACTGAGTGTTATTGCTAGAAACGGGGAGACAGCTGAGACAAAACAAAATGCAGGGTCGTCTTTGACCCTGCATCAAGCCCAACCTACACTGAGCATTTTGGGCTAAGTCCCCCTCCAACCACACAGTGCAGTAAGGCCAGTAGGAGCTGCCTGTGGAGGCTTCCTGCTTCCCTTCCTGCTGAGAGAGGAGAGCAACTCAGCAAAGACGCAGAACAGCTGATTACCACAGGAAGAAGAGTGGGCCTGCTAAAGGCAGAATCGCGTCGGAGGGTGGGATCTGGGGCCTGTCGTGGGCTGCAAAGCCTCAGTAGTTTCAATAAACTTCCAGCTTAACTGGAACCAAATGTCAAAACGGTCTGAGGTTTGTCCATTACTACATGCAAAAATAATGGGTTCCAGTGGACACAGCTGTGCCCTCTGCTTATATACATACAGCAACCCCAGCCTATAATGGAGACTGGCTTATTAGAACAACATTTGCAGATTTCCCTAATGATGTGTCTTCCATCCAAGGCAGTTTTCTCCAGCGATAATGGACACAAACTTTGTTTCTAATGTGCACTTTCACTTCCTATTTCCTTCCATAAGGGCTCCCCTGGGATCTTTTCCATTCCGCCCAACGGTCCTGTCACAGCTACCTTCCTTCCAGCCAAAGAGGGTTAGAGACAGCTGCATTCAGAATCCATTAACACTGCCCTATGCACTGGCCAACAAAGTTGCTTGCCAGGCCACCCAACTCCCACTTCAGCCCCTAGAGGGGGCCCGGATGGCTATTTATGCTAGCAGAAGCTTTTGATGATCTGGCCTTAATCCACAAGGTATCTAAGTGAGCCACCAGTGAATATGGGAATGGGCTAACATTCCCTGACAGTGAAATGCTCCTCCCAGGCTTCCTTTAAGTCAATGCAAACAAAGTGACTGTTTGGGGCCCTGTCCTTATGGGGACTTAGTGCCATCATGCAAAACTCAGTAACTCACTTGCTGACCCAAACTCCTCCTTTGGCATTGGAACCAGAGGGGAAACAAACCCTAGCGCCAGTCCCACCCACTGTGACTGGAGGGGAGGTTGAAGCATGAGTGCTCCTTCCAGCAGCAGGATAAGAGGGAGAGGCACTTAACAGCCCAATTGTCCTTCGTCTAGCTTAGGTCCCTGCAAATTGTAAGGCATTCCCCGGCTCCCAAGAAGCATGGGCTGAGCCTTGTTGTCCAAGAGCCACCCTCTGACTCAGGACAGATACAGATTATTATCCACCTTGCAAACAACTGTGTGTTCCCAAAACTAGGTTTGAATCACCTATAACAACTCCAGTTCTTTCTGCTCAGAGCTCTGTGCCCCTTTACACACACACACACACACACACACACACACACACACACACACACCCTTCCAAATGCTCCCCCCTTTCTGGATATTACAAATGATAAATGTAAGAACACAGATCAAATGTGCAAGCACAGATGTGCTCAGTACACCACAGATCGTGGCACCACATACAGTATGCGTGTGCGCACACATGTCCTTCTTTTCTGAGGTCAAGGCAACTTCAGTGCAGTCTTTTTCAGTGGTCTCAGATCTTTACACAAGATCAACATCTATTACTATTATAATTATCATCATGTATATTTAAACAGCATCACAAATGTAAATGGTCCTTTACAAACATAGACGAGACATGCTTCCGGTCTCAAAGAGCTGACAATCTGAATTATACAAGCTAAACAAACACAGGACAAACAACAAGATTATAGTTTAGATTGCCTGCTCTTCATGGTGGGAAAAGAGTCTATCTGCTTTTAAGGCCCCATTGCAATGAATGGCACCGTATAGTTTTTTCTACAGAGAAGGGTGACAGTGATATAGAGAAAACACTGAATTCATCTTGGTGTCCCCCCCCAAAAAAGATGTAGTATGTGCACCCTGAATATATGATCACGAAGATACTACTGCCAGCAGGTGACAAAGGCTATACTGTGTATATTACCACCATTATTTGCTAACAAGGTGCTTCCAAGTTGGGGGTGGGACTGACTTGTCCTGCACAGCTCACAACATACAGTTGGCACCTAGCACACATTAATAGTAATGACACCAATTCTGAGAGAGGGGGTCTGGGGCTTCGGAACGAGAGGAGGTGGGCTTTAGGGGTCGGACGTGCATTGGAGCGTTATCTGCACTAACGTGTGCATTTGTAACTTCGAAATGTGTTTGAGAGAGAGGGAGAGAAACAGAACAGGGGTGGGGTGGAAGGCAGGGAAATGAGGTCTATGGGGATAGGTGGAGCATCCGGAATCAATGCTCTTGACTGCCAAACTTGAGGCACAATGTAGAAAAAAGATCCATCCTGCCATCCCCTGCCCAAACCCCACACTGTTAGCACAGGAAGCTGGAAATGGCGCGGGATCGATTGCCTTTGCATAAATCACATTTTTTGACAATTTCAGTCTAACGATTTTCCTAACGACTCTGGTGTTGATAAAATGACCCAGCAGGAAAAGCAAGAAAACATCAAGTACATGAGAGATGGAGGTAAATCTAAATCTAAAAACAACGGCTCTATCTTGCTTTTGCTCAGATCAGTGGGGATTTTACTACCGACATTGGTGATAGCAGGATCAGGCGCCTAATGAGGACGCGTGTATGTGGGGAAGCTGAGAGTCTGAAACTCACTAAGACACATGCCAAGGCAGCCTCATGCCATGCCTTAACACTGCCCACTAGGTGGCAGCATTAAAGAGTAGAATTAATCGCTGTGGTGGCTGAGCGGAGAAATCGGCTTTGTTGTTAAATGAAGATCAGCATAGAGCCGTTGATGGAACTCCCTTAATCTAGCAGCTCCCCTTTCTCAGAGAACACTCCCAAGTCCCCAAGCAAGGTCTGTAGGGAGCTACCTTATTGTGAAGGTCCACCAGGGGAGTTCACCAAGCCTGCACCAAGTGAGTTGTCTGAGTGGGCCAAAACTGCAACACCTCATTTCTCCATGGGATCAGCATGGAAGCGCACAACATCCGTCCAGCCAAGGAAATGCAAATAATCCACCCCACTGTTAGCAGCCTGGCTTTGCTGGTGTTAGACCAAGTCTGGAGCACTGGAGAGCCATTCTGGAGCGTAGAAGCCAAATCAGCTGATCTAGCCTCTCTTTTCTCACGTGTGGATAGCATCCCAAGTCCTCCCCTCCAGAGCCACCCTATTGCAGACTAGACAAAGCTCCAGATCTTGGGAAATTAGCTTCAGCTCAGAGATGCAGCAGTGAATTCAGAAGCCAGACTTCTAAACTATCTGTAGAGCTGGCCTGGAAATTTCTAATGAGGCTACCTCTGCTTCCAGGCAGTCCAGAAATACTAAGCATAGCTTCTTTCTCATGGTATTTCAGCACTTCTGGTCCAGATCCAGGCATCGGTTCCCGTACTTTATGGGGTCTGTAGTCCCATAGTCTCTGCAGCTCATGGGACAGACCTACTTCTCCCTCCAGATGTGTTATGAGAAACCATTTTCCCCTTTAGTGGCTGGATGGGAAGAGGCAGATGTCATGGCCCAAGACAAGTGTCTCCTTGGACAGTCTGAGTCTCACATCACAGAGCCATCCTTGTCCAGGAGACATCACAGGATACTTGGAAGCGGAAAGCATTTAAGACCCTAGGGCAGAGTCTGCGCTACCCAGAGATGTGCTCCCTATCACAAGAGAACACCTCCCTCCAACTTCAAATTTCAGCTCCCTATCAAAGTCTATGTTTAGATCAGTTAGGGTGATTTCCAAGGGTGACTGGTGGCACTGTGTGTAGGTAGCATATGCAAATGAGCACCCTATAGACATTCTTTTTCCTTTCCACCAACAGAGAGTATGGAAAGCTCCTTCTCTTCTGAAGCTTTTGATTACAGGCTTACAGCTTAATAAGGCAGTTACCCATATTTTTCAAGCTCTCAAAGGCTGGCGGGTTCATGGCTGGTTAGAGCTGTTCCTAATGGGATCAGTGTGGTTCCAGCTGATTTGCCTACCCCTGTCTGTGCTGAGCCACAAAGTCAGATCCACATCCCTAAGTGGGGTGAGGTTCAGACCTACGGTTTGGTTCTTTGTGCTGAATTCTATGTACCAAGGCCATAACTGAAGTTCAATCCCTCCTCAACCCTTCCACTCCACAGTCTGCTGTTGTTTGGGTGCAGGGTTTTGGTTCGGAGCCACCTCTGAACATTAGTGCTAGCACGGGCCTGTCCCCATGGTAGGATCCAGCCCACTCCAGCATTTCAGCAGGTCTCCAAGGAGGAGCAGGAGGTACAGGTGCTGAGGCAGGGAGGTAAATTCTTCTGTATCATCACAGCGGATTGTGATTAGCATCACCTCCAGCCAGGCTTCCTTTTTTAGATTATGCTGATGCTGTGGGTACGGTTGCTTTGATTAGCGAACTGTCAGAACGAGACGTCAGGGGTGATGTGGGGGGAATCTAACTGGAGACAGCTGAAGAGATGTGAACTCGGGCCAGGAGGAGCTTTGTGAGTCAGGTTGCGATGGGCAGAGAGGCTGCTCCCATGATGGCTGGCTGGAGCAGTTGGGGAAGCAGAGCAGGGAGCAGTTTGGGAGGGGATCAGCCCAGGGAAAGGTCTGGCCCTTCTCTCTCATGCCAGCTGGTGACATGAGTATAGTGAACTAGCTCCCCAGGAGAGCGTGTCTGAATCCTTTCCTGACAGCGCCCGATGGATACAGAGCACAACCAGCAATTACACTGTGTCCTGCGCCTGTGCTCCCCCCAGCTCACGTGGACCCTGCTCACTGCCCAGAGCAGCGCCAGACAAGTCCTGTTCAGAACCCAAACCATGCAAAAAGTGACCCACAGCAACTCCAGACACTCATGGCGAGCTGTACCCAGAACCATGGAAATGCCCAACATCTCCGCCAAGCTTCACTCCGAGCCCA
>ML675621.1:7686519-7707862 GCA_007922155.1 Mesoclemmys tuberculata
AGTCGCACGTCTCACACACCTTACCAGAGTAGGACGATGGCTCGTCACAGTGGTGCGTGCGGAGGATGAGAACAGATCTCATGCTGGGAGAAATCGCTTGCCAGTTTCAATGACTCACAGGCGACTGTGCTGCTGCTCTTTGGAAGTGACTTCCAGATGGGGCTAGGAAATCCTCAGCTATGGCTGGGATACGTAGGCTGAGAGGCAACCTCACAGTTGTTGATACTTCCACTCCATAAATGACATAAGAGCAGGGAGTTATTAAAGGGTTAATGATTACAGTAACACAGCTCAATAGCCTGCTCTTGAGTCATATTCCACCCTTTGTGGCATGCAGGGCACCACCTGGCACGCCCCATGCAGATCATGACTCAATCCCACAGAAGTGCCACACGCAGATAGTGCTGCGTCTAGTCCCAGCAGGCGGAGGCCGTGCCAGAGCTCTCCGGAACAAGTGGGCTCATATGTTGCTGAGAAAGATCTATATAATATATAAAGGTCTGCGCTAGACTTAGA
This sequence comes from Mesoclemmys tuberculata, assembly GCA_007922155.1. Lineage (NCBI taxonomy): Eukaryota > Metazoa > Chordata > Testudines > Chelidae > Mesoclemmys > Mesoclemmys tuberculata. The sequence continues at coordinate 7,687,036 of ML675621.1, forward strand.
CTTAACAAGGAGCAGTTACCCACAATCCCCACACAATCTGCTCACTCCACAAACTGCAACCCAGTGTTCCAAGAACAGTGTTTTCTTTCTCCAAATGCAGCTGATTATGAAAAGGGCTGGCTGGAAAACTGCTAGGGGCCAGATTCCAATCCCATTACTCATGCTGTGTGTTGCCCTTCGGGAGCACTCCCAGTAGAGTGAGGTGCTATTAAATCAGAGTGACGGTATCAGAACCTGGCCCCCAGCAAATAAACACGAGAGATCAATGGGGTCTCACTGGTGGGACCATACTGTCCATTGCTTGTGAGTGTTGCAGGGGAAGCGTAAAGGTACATGAATGCCAAGAGCTTCATGAGTTTTAGAACTTATTGGTCATTCATCTTTAACTCTGTCCTGGGAACTTGTTATTCATTATTCTCCTCTCTCAAAATGTTTGTCGTCCAATCTGGGAGCAGAAACAATACCATGTGATTCAACTGGCCAACAGCATGCCACCAAAGAGAAAGAGCGAACGAGCGGGTCAAATTATTTCATGAATCCTTAATGGATACACTTGAAAGAATAACAATCCATTCAAGCCAACTAAAAAAGGCTAGCTTTGTAGTGCTTGATTCTGGAAACAAATAGTTAATCCAGCTATGACTGTGGGGGAATAGCATAATAAGGCAGGGGAGCTGGGTACACTTGTTACACCTGATACAGGGCATACCCCAACTCCGCCACTGTGGTTGGCCAGTACTGGGTGTGAATCATTGGGTAGTGATGAATTCGGTATAAGCAAAACTAATCTGGTTGCACTCATCTCCAAGCCAAGCCTGGATTCAGGTCTTGGGCCTAATGATAACCCTGTGAGGGGAAAGGAGAGACTGTATTTTGAGATGCGCCATCCTTCGGCTGAGATGTGAAATGGAGCTTTGCACTTGCCTTATGTCACATACTGCCGTTCATGCAAGGAACTCCAGAAGGTCTTTATAAGTCTTAGTTGGCCCCACAACAGCCCTGTGAGGTAGGTATTTGCTTCTCTTCTGCACTGAATGGGTATTTGCTCACCCTTTCCTCTTGACATGCTAGCATTTGTTGTGGGAAAGGGGAACTAGCATTAAGTTCGGAAGGAGGTTGGGCTTGTTGGAGGGGCTACGGTCCATGGTTCACGGACTGCTCTTGGGAAGACACATTTAGGGTTAATTAAAGAGTTAAATTTTTATAAAGTTTAAAGACAAGGCTAAACAAAGGTCACTGGGGTAGTACTAGGACAGAGGAGCCACAGGGCAAGCAGGAGGTGTGTTTTGAAATAGGGTTAAAGGTTAGCAGGAATATGCCACCTCTCCACATCAGTGACTCATACCTGTTTGCTGTGCAGCTCCTCCCAGGTTCTCACGCTAAAGGGCCATCCCTTCTGTGAGCCTGGGACATGTTGGGAAGTGCAAGTCCTGAGGTTGGGGGAAGGCAAAGAGGCTGTTGGTGCTTCTCTAGCCCAGCCCATCTGGCTCATCCCCGTCCTTATGCCTAGATGTCACTGCAGTGACAGAGCATGGCTGGTCATTATAGCTGTATGTAGTCCAAGTTCTGGCACTGGGTTCCAATCTTGGCCTCGCCCCGCAGTAGCAGGTTTTAAAGTAGGAAACCGAGTTTTTAACCCTTCGTTGTTTGCCTCCTCTTTGGAAGCTGACCTTGGAGTTGAGGGGCCCTCCTCAAGATGGGGCTGTATTCCTCTGCCACTGAGGGTCACAGGAATTCATATGAGAGTGGGCTGAGACAGGCAGTATCTTGGGGTTGCTAGGGAATGGAAAAAAGGAATTTCCTCAATCAGATGAAATCCAAGCTCTGAAGCAGGGCGTGAGCTGCTGAGACCTCCACATTCATGTGCCACTCCCCTTTGAGCTGGGCTGTCCTGGCCTTGGACGGACACATCTTAGAAGCCTTCCTGGCTGTTTCCCAATGAGTCTCTCACACACATGGCTTGGAAAGGACCGAGTTGGCAGGAGCTGGATGGATTTTAGTTACTCCTATTATTATTATAATCCTTTTTCTTTTAAATGTTCACACATTTCTTGCAACAAGCTGAGCTGAGAAAACATCGACAAGCTCCAGGCTGAGAGAGTGTGCGCTGCGCCTTGAAGTCAGGCCAGCTCCCGCCCTCAGAAGTTGGGAATCTAAGGAGAAAGTTGGCTCTGCAGCCTGCCTCCTTCCCCTCTTCTCCTTTGTCACTGGGGATGGGGGCCTTAGGGTCAGCTCTGCTGGCTGGGACTCAGTGAAGGAGGTGGCATTGCATTAGCCTTGGGCTGAGTTTACATGTCTGAGCCAGCAGGCAACTGAGTAACTCCTGTATGGCATTAACTAGAAGAGCAAGCCAGCCACGAGAGAGTGGCGGACCCCCTGGCTGCCTCACTGCTCTGCCCAGGCTAGCTGGCAGGTCATGGTGTTGAGATACTGGATACAGAGGTTGCAGGGACCACCAGCGTTGCCTCATGTACTTGTACTTGCACATCAGCAGCACCTAATATACGAAGAGCTGTTTTCCAGGGCACTTTGCAAGGAAGAATGTTTCGGAACAAGGATTTCCTGCATGTGCAGTTCTTCCCACATCCCCTGACTTGTGATCACATAACCACCGTGTGTTTGATTCTGAAACCTTCATATGAAAATAAAAGGAGCCCTTTTTTTTTTTTTTGGATTTGCTAGAGTGAAAGCTGAATCATAGAATCCCAGAACCAGAGTCAGAAGAGACCACAAGGGTCATCTAAACTAACCCCACTGCCAAGATGCAGAATTTGTTGTGTGTCTCTAAAAGGTACAAAACTAACTCCAATAGGGTGTCCCCTCCCTCTCCATCATCTGGTCTCCTGCTCTCTGGCATTCTTGTAGGAGGAGGTTGGGAGAGGAGGAGAAGGAGAGGCCTGCCTGTGACTTTAGATGTCCAAAATCATAGAAGAGAGAATTCAAAATCATGGCAGGCATTAAACCAGATTGAGGTTCCTTAATGAGGGTGTCCACACCTCACAGTCTGAATGACACAGTGCAGCCCTAACAGATAGAGGCTGCACAGTTTTGACAAGTCTGTGTGGCACCACAAATCCATCTAATACCTCTTCCTCGCTACTCTTCAGTCAGGAGCTGTGGATGACGTGACTTCCCCTTGCTCACAGACTCTGCTATCGTGTTTTCCATCCCATTCCAGTTCAGAAGCCTGTTTAGATGTGACTACATCCCTCCCTCATTTAATGTATTATTGCTAGTGCCTCCTTCCAGCACAGGAACCAGTGCATATGCCACATTACAAAAGGTGTTCCAACTTCCAGGGCTCATCATGACCAGCTGCTCCAATGAAGATACCACATCATGGCATCCCAGTCAAAAATCCATGCTGTTGTCTCTCAGCACTGGTAATTCTGCCCACCTAAATTCACTGCAGTGTCAGACACAGGCAGTATTCTCCTTCACTGCAGCGAAGAAATGCATTGCTAAACAGCTCTTGTTTTGCTCCTCCAAGGGGGACAGCATCTCAGAGACAGGTCGAGTGGGATGAAAGCTGCAGTGCAAGATAATCCATCCGATTGTTATCATCTCCCCATGTCCATCTGGACAAATACCAACGCCCATAGGAGTACGAGTCCATCCAATAGCTCCTCATCACCAGCTGGAGTGAATTGAAGTACTGTATTGTATGGCTTCTCCTCTTGCTCATAGAAATCAAGGGTCATTATCAAGTATTAGAATAAAGCTAATTAAAGTCTGCCCCTTGAGCCCCTTTAACTGCTCTCTGCCCTGGTGATTGGTTTAATGTGGAAGATCATGGGCTAATGTAGGAAGATCCTTTGGCTAACAACTATGGACTCTGGGATATCACCCCACAAGGAATATTTTCTTCCATTGTTCAGATAATTATTTATTGGTATTCCAATGGCAATATAACTTGAACAAGTGGAAACAAAAGAGGAACACCCACCGCAAAGCACTCTCTTCTCCTTCCCACTCTTTTCCAGCCTGACACAACGGTGTCGATCAGAGCCAGTGGTAGGCATCTTTTGGGTTGTCTGTTAGGGTTGGAGTGTGACTGGGACTGTGTGTGCAGGTCACCAAACGGCTGGCCTGCATGCCCAATGTCATGTGCACAAAATCGGACACACTTTGAAGGGGAATTCAGCAGATGCCAAAGTGTCTGGGAACCCAAGGCCTTAACTATGAAAGAATCTGCAGCGTGCTAATGCAAACCTCTCTCTGTTGGTCGATAGATTGACTGACTGTATATTCTGTCAAGCTGGCCAACAACATGCTGCAGGAGGGGCTGGGAAGAAAAGCTCCATTAAATTCTCTAGCTCATTGACACACATGCAGAAGGTATTAATGACATCTCAGTAAGATCTCAGTGTCTATTGTAGCCCACATACAGTAGATGAAAGATAATTTCTGGTACAAGGAAGTTATGAGTGTGACAGCTTTTTAACTGCACAGTGTAAGAACAGGAACCAGGCAGTGGGACAAAGGAGCAATGATTAAAGTTTTGAGCACAAAGAGCAGAGGGACGGGGATTAGAACAAATGTGTTGAGTACATCAAAATCATATCAAATGCTAATGCCAGAAGTGAAAGGACTGTGCTGGACGAGGAAGGATTAAAAGCTGATAAAGGAAATGTCTCACTGGGCCAGCTAACAAGTGCCCATTGAGGGAAAGAGCAAAGAGCGGTGGCTGGAGAGAGAATGCTGCGATTAAAGAACCTCCTCACCTGTCTGTTTAAAGGAAGCATGGATTCCACCTGTCGCTGCTGGGCAGAGATGTGGGCACAAAGCCCAGATGATGGAGCAAGAGCCGGCACTGGGTGAGTGAAGGATGGAAAAGTCTCTGCTTGGGATGCTGTGAAGGAGGAGAATGGGCGGAAACAAAGCAAGGTCTGAAGGCTGAGAAGAAGCAGAGGTGAAAACGTGACCATGGATGTAAAAGCCCACGTCACAAAGGGAAGTAGTGGGAGGCAGGCTACTGCTGTAGGGCTTGTCTAGAAAACAGCTTCCCCCACAAGGGCCAGTGCCACCCCCTTTGTCCTGCCACAGCAGCTGAGCTGGTGTGTGGAAATCTTCTCCTAGCTACTGGAGCTACTCAACAACCGCTTTGTGGAGGCTACTGGCTGGAGTAACCTATAAGGCCGCAGAGCAACCCCTCTGTAGTGGGAGTCTGGACAATCAACCCCGTGGTTTAGCCTCAGACTCCACTATCTCCTCCACTACCCCACAGGCAAGCCCCCCTGGAGCTGGGCTCTAGGCCAAAGGGGTGCAAACCTTTCTGAGGGCCCCCTCATTGATCCAGTCTTCCGTACACTGCTGGGGGAGCCATGAGTGAAGAGGCCAGAGGAGCAGAGGCCCTCAGGCTGTATCTGATTTTGTACAGGCCACTCCCTAGACCTTTGCTGTTGTGACTAGAGACTGTGCATGACCACTTTCGCCACCTTGCTTCCTCCCAAAGCCCATAAGCTTTGCTTGGGGAAAAGGACAGCAGCTGTGGCCTGAAACATCACATACTCCACAGGGCCCAGGATGTAGGATTTTGCTGTGCCCCATGGGAGGCAGGAGATCCTGCTAAACGCAGGCACGGAGAGGCTGCCCTGCACTCCCTGTCAGAGGAGGCGTTAGGAGAATTTGCTGGGACATTCCCGTGGCTGCCATCTTGGGAGCACAGCCAAGGAGGGACTTTGTGCTGCTCAGAGCCCAGCACTATGTGGGGAGTCAGCTGCTTGTTAAAATCAGATCTTGCTCTGATCAGGTGCGAGCCTGTGACTCCAGCTAAGCAGCTGCCTCTCCTCCTAGTGGACTCATCAAAGGCACTGAAGGTGGGTGGGAAAGTTGCTGTTATGGCTGAAAGACAGGACTTGGTGCCAGAAGATTTGGGGTCAGATGTGCTCTGCCGCTGACGTGCTAAATCACTTTCCCTTTCCATGCCTCAGTTTCCTATCTGTAGACTGCGCATACTCCCACTTCCCTAGCTTCCAGGGCATGTCGTGAGGCTAAACCATGGATATTTGCAAGGCACTTTCGGATCCTTAGCGTAGTCTTAGTAATAACCATAGTTGTTATTCCTTTACACACATTCATGCTCACTTAATATACACTGCCCATGTAAACAGCTGCTTAGTGACATTTGCATGCCCAATTACACCTGCAGATCATTGACTCACATGCGCAGCAGGAGAGCAATTTAAAAAACCCTGTAGTCTTGCCACTTACTTTCTTTCCCATGGCCACCTCCGAGAAATCCATGGGGCAGTATGAGCAGCAGCGCCTTCCTGTAGGGCCAGCCCCCCCTCCCATAGCTTGCCCTGAAGCAGGCTGCTAAACGCCCAGGCCTGAGTAGCAGCAGACACGGAGTTAACACCTCACTTAACTTTCCTGCAGATGAAGGGCAGGGTTGGTAGCCAAAAGCCCTAGTAGTAACTCACTGGGCAATTCACCCCTTGACAGCCAGAAAGGGGGGAGCCTCTGGGAGGCACAGCCCTGCTTTGGGGTCTTGGAGGCTGCTGTAGCCTACGTTGGGCCTTTGTCTTGTGATTTCTGTTTATGTTAAAACATTGTTATTGCCTTTTTCTGTTGCAACTGGGGAAGCCTAAAACCCGAAGAAAGCTCTGGCAGAAACCCCGCTGGGGGAAAGGCTTATTGCTGCTTGGACTAGATTAGCTCACCCTGCCAGCACTCAGCCTCCGCCCAGGCACCGCAATCCCAGGCCACAGCATCCCCCACTACCCCAATGTGCTACCCCCGGGCTCTGCCTGTGCACCTCAATCCTAGCCCAAGGCATCCTCTGCTATCCCAATGCCCTAGTGCCCAGATCTGCCTATGCACCTCAGGTCTAACCCAAGGTATACCCCACTATTCCCAATGGGCTAGTCCCTCAACTTTGCCCATATACCTCCATCCCAGCTCCAGGCACCCTGAACAGTGCTCCATCCCCCAGATTTGCCCATGCCCCTTAAATATAAGGGGTCAACTCCCCTCTCCCAGCTCTGCCAATGGGTCTATGCTCTGACCTGCAGCATTTCTCCTTCTTTCAGTCCCGGGATGCCACGCAGCTCTGCTAAGGCACCACGCTCCTAACTTGTAGCATTCCTTGCTACAGTTAACGAAGGCTAGATGCTTCGGATGGGTATGGGCCTGGTTTCCATTTACACTGCTGAGGTCCCGGGTTGGGGTTCAAATCAGAGTTCAAAGCCCAGTAGGTAGAAATCAAACTCAGCAAGTGGTTTGTTGGTGGAGGGGTAAGATTATCACTCAAGGTGCAAGATATGCTGGGTTCTAATCCCTGTGATGGATGGTAATAGGGATATGCTGAATTTCCCATCATGTGAAGACTTTACATCAAGATTAGCTCTCTCTCTGAAAGATCTGCTCCAGCTCAGCTGGACATTATGGACTCAAAACAGGAATCACAGGGAAAATGCAGTGCCCCGTGTTATCCGGGAGGTCAGATTAGATGACTGTTGGGCCTGCTCACAGTACCACCCTTTGCCCTTCCAGGTCTGGGACTCAAAACCGAAATCTGCCTATCGCACCTCGGCCTAGACGTGCAGCGTACTCTGTTATCATATAGCCAGGGACCTCACCCGCTGCCAGCTCAATTGTCTGCAGTTACACCACAGCCCCTGCTGTTCCAGGTTTCCCTCTTTGGCACAAAGGCTGGTTTGGTTTGGTTTTGGTTTTTACACTCTCTAGGCTGAAGTGCCCATTTGCTGCTGACATTCTCCAAAGACAGCAGGGGCAGCTTCAACACACCCTCTTCCCACTTCTGGAGCAGCCCACAGCCTAAGTGGTTGCTGACCTGTTCCATTGTCCTGCACATTATGCCCTGTGTGGGCGAACCTTCTTTAACGACCCTAAAACCAGCTGTAACACTCGCTGTTTGCTCAGCCCCTGTCATAAGTGACTGGCGCCTTTCCAAAAAGGATTAAAAGCAGGGAGTGAGAAACATAAAAGCTTGTGTAATTACGTGCAAAAAGCCCCTTAATAATTTATAGAGGGAGAGAGTAAATATCTTTGCGTGTTATTCAAGTGTAACTCATTGTCCCGTTTGGCTAATACCCAGAGTGCACACATCACGGGCTTTTTCCAGGAGGCTGTTTTGTCTTTAATACCTTTAATAAATTACTGAATTTGTAAAGAGGAAACCAGGTGTCACGTCGCTCCTATAAACATCTCGTTAGCTAAAACTAACGAAGGTAGAGACTGACGGCTTCCTCCCCTGGCCTTGTTTTCCTCTCCTCTGTCTGTCATTGCCATCATCCATGACATAAGGGGGTCCGAAGGTGAGGAAGGAAAAGGGATGGGCAAAAATAAGTCCCAGAGGGTATGTCCAGCTTGCACAAGGGCAAAGGGGTTGTTTAACTGCAGTGTAGATGCTTGGGCTCAAGTTGCTACCCAAGCTCTGAGACCATCCCACCTCACAGTCCCTCCCAAGCCTGAAATCTACACCTAGGTTAAATAGCCTGAGCCCCATGATCCCAAGTCAGCTGGCACAGGCCAGCCACAGGGTTTTAATTGCAGTGAAGACACACCCAGAAAGTCTTTGGTTGTGGGCAGTACCACAAACCCCTTAGAGAAAGGATTTGGGTCCCACTTGAACAGAGGGTTCCTGAACCCTCTGGAGCTGTCTGTGGAGTCTGCTGCCTGCAGGAGCTAGCTGAGCGAGGGTAATCCTGGATTAAGGCACCAGATCAATGCCCGTGACTGCCACAGACTGCCTGTGTGACTGTGACCAAGTCACATAGGTTCCTCTGTATCTCGGTTCTCTGTGGATATACTTCCTTACTTCCCAGCTGCATTGGAAGGATGGCTACACTAACGATTCTGAGATGCTTTGGTACCACAGCAATGGCAAGCATGTCACAGTAAGGGCAAAATTACTTGCCAAATTGTTAGGAGGGAGCAAATGATTCCATTCAAACCTCTGTGAGAACAACACTGCTGAACACGTGTGGGGCTCCCCAGCTGTGGCTGCTTGGCCGCGACTGCAAAATGAAGCCATCACCAGGTGTTGTTTACATTTCTGTCAAGTTATTTAAGAAAACAAGAGAGGACAAACTGAATCCTTGACATTTTGGCCCATTTGGCTAAACCTCAGTAAAAGGCCCTGGACAGGCCAGAATCTCTTTGAGTCATTTGTCCTCTTCTGTTTGCTTAAATAATTCAATAGCAAAGTAAACATTCCTTGTTGAGCTCTTATTTCTGAGGCTCTACTGGTGTATCCAGAGTTGAATATATAGTGAATGGAGCAGTGTGGGTGCTAAGCTACTTGCTTGTACAGTTACCAGCACAGCAAGGAGTCGGTGGGCGTGATAACGTGTTCACTCCAATACAGTGACAATGGGAAGTGCCAGAGACTCAGTGACAAACCAAACCTGGGGGTTCCAACACACATGGCTAGCTGGAGAAACTAGGATCCAAGGGAAGCAGCGTTAGAAAGGGGACAATAGCGACCAGTGAACTGATCTGGATATAGAAAGTCCCTGGCTGAATCCTTTTAGAGTCAAAGCAGCTCCATTAAATCTCTCCCCCTACCCCGCACTCTATTAGTTTTCCTCTTCAAGCTACCTCCGAACAAGAGCTGGTCAAGAATATTTTTTTTGTTGCTGAAAAATGTCAATTTGTCAAAGGCGAAAACATTCACAAAGCAGGTTTGGATTGGATGAATTTCCTGACCTCCCAAAATGTGGCATAAAAGGAGTTTTCAAAATAATCAAAATGCTTTGTTTGGACATTTCCAAAATGAAAAATTCCAGTTTTTCAGTTCAAAGCAAGTTTTTGTTTAGAAATTTAAACTGATTTGACTGAAAAACAAGTTAAAAAAGAGACAGACATTTTGATCCAAATGATTTTATTTTTCTATTTTTTGTTTGTGAATGCTTTCGCGTTTTGACTTTGTCCTAATTCATGATGGGAAAGACGTCAAACTCTTGAAAATATCAGTGCGTTGAGAAAACTGTTTTCTAATCAGCTCTACTCTGAACTTCTTGGCTATGGGTGGGATCAAAGACGCTCGGACAGAAACTCAATGAAAGAACAAAGGCAGTATTGAACTTACCACAGCACATTCAAAACCCCCACGCTCCGGTAAGAAAGCTCTTCTGGATTTCAAGCCATATTTACCAAACCCAAAAGTTTGGATAAAGTCCAGATATGCAAGATACCAAGGTGTCCTGCACTTCCAGACCATTAGAGATTTTCACATTGCTTGGGTATGAGTTGATGCAGCAAAACCTAACTGATTTCCATCACTTTCAAGCAGGATTCTTCTCCATCGTTAAAGCAGGAGGCTAGAAACTTGTTTGTGATACTGACGGTGATTTACACGTAGTGGGTCAAATCCATCTTTCCACTCAACCCCATGCAAGTTGAAATTCAATGGGGATGCACATGGTTTGAAGGCAGGATGGGATTCAGCCCGATATCTTTCACCAGAAAGATTCCAAAGCAGGTCAGAAACGTTATGAATGACATCACAATTAACATGATTGTGTTTACAATGCTCCATCTTACCCCACCAAGATGGCAGACCACGCATTAGAATACGATCCTCTTAATACATCTCAAATAAAACAAGCAGAATACTAGGAAGCCAAACACAGCAGCAGAATCGCCTTCCTCACCACTGAAATGCAGCCCCCTCTGGGGTGGAGTGCAGCAGCTGCTGAACAGAGCACAACACAACAACACTCTATGAGACAATAGGAAGTGAAGAACTAAAAAACAACTGTAGTTGAAACTGCCTGGGGAAGGCAGCAGGTGGTAGAACATAGTTCTCTGTCTATCTCTAGCTGGTTTACCTGGCTCCGATCACCATCATAGCCAAGCACCTCCGACGGAAGGTATAATGTGGCCAGGACACAGGGCTGAATGACCCTACTCTTACAGAACAGCGACCAGATGGCATCGTCAACAGCACAGCACCCTCGATATCCACCCCGGGGAAACCCTGATGTTAGAGAATCGCATCTGCTGACCTCGTGCCAGGGGAACAGCCATCTTGTTGCAGGGTCTTAGGGGTAGATAATGGACTCCTGCATTGCTTGCAACTCCCAAACTCTTGAGAATAGATTTTCAGTATTTCCAGTCCCAGGAGTGTTTGGTGCTGTGAATGTCCGTGATGCATTGCTAAGGGAGTCAGGGCATCATGACACACGATCTAACAACAGGTGAGCTACAGCAGGTGTGGCTGTGAGTCGGTTTGTGTGAGAGTCCGACAGCATACCACTGCACACTCAAAGTTCCATGTGTGAGCATACAATCACACACAGGCTTGGCCTTCCACACGTAGGCACCAGAGACTGGGGACGGAAATGGGCCATAGCCCCCATCCCACGTTCAAGAATCTTAATTCAGCAGGAATGCAACAAGGGGACACAGGGGGGGCTTAGAAGACCCAGCCCCTACCTTGGCTCCTGACCAGAGCTGGGTGGTATATGGTAGAACCCCTTCCCTGACGAAGGTGAGGCTGGGGCAAAAGTGAGTGGTGGTGTGACCCCGTATACCAAGTCACAGTGCTGCCCATGTAAATGTGGCCTGGCTGCCCCTCCGTCATGATGGAGAAGCAGCTTTGCTAAACGTGCGGGAGTGGTGTTGCACCTGACACACAGGGTTACACCACCACTCAGATTTGACCCATTCCGGTTGCTTGGTGCCCCTACTTTATGCAGCCCTTCCAGCATCTAGGCTTCCAGTGGGGAAAGCAACATATGAGCATGCACACAGCTGCAGCCTGCATTGACACCCGAGCACACACATAAACCCACATCTGGCCCCATGTGTGCTCCCCGCCCCCTCACATTCACAAGCACATGTGGCTAAGTACAGGCACTGGGATAAACAGAAATCCTTGATTAAATTGGGACTAATGAAGCATCTCGTTCTGAGTCTCAAATTTCACACCCCATTAAAGAATCACTCAAGAATATTAGCAAAAATACAAAAACCAAAAAAACCAAAAAAACCCACCAATCAAAAGCACACATACAAAGCAGCAGATGTGGAACACACAAAAATCAAAGATCCACAGTGCTTTAGAAAAACCAAACAGCTCAGGACATTACCAGCCAACTGCAGCCTAAGGAGAATTGCCTTTGATGCTCAAGAGTCCCAAACCTAGCACTGACAAGGCCCTGCTGTGGGGAAGCTCATGCTGCTGGAGGCCCAGCTGACAGTGCCAGGACACTGCTGTATGGACACACAGAAACACCACAGGTTTTTCTGAAACCAAAGCAGGGCTGCACTGTACCGAGTGTCCCTCGAGAAGCCTGTCATCTAAAAGATGAGCTTGAGCCACTTGATCAATGACTGTCCCCAAGGAGGACCCAGCAGGGCCTTGCAGGTGACGGGTGAGGGAACAGAAGTTATTGATAATCAATTAACTCCTTCAGTTACACAGGCTTAATGAGGTAGCACCAAGTCGGTTTAATGAACATTGGTTTAATGAAAGTGGATCCTCCAGGTGGTGTTTTTGACTTAATCTTTACAGGTTAGGATCAACTGAGAAAGTATCATCCAATTAGCACCACATAATGGACACCCCTTTTCTAGTCTCCTCAAAGCAGACCCACACATGCAAGCTGATCTCCCCCACCCCCTTCACTGTGGCCTTCTGGGCAATTCTCTCCCTCGCTGTTCCACATGGCAGTAACGCTACTTAGCACTCCACTGCCAGCGCTTCCCTGCCACGGCTCGCAAAGCATGGAACATCCCTCTCCCCCTGGCACAGCTTGGCATGGGCAAGGCCTTCATTTCCCACGTATGGGCTGTGTCAGCAGCCAAAATGAATGGCCTCTCAGGAGAAGTTAGTCCCAGATCATTTACTGAGGGAGTGGAAGGAGTGGGACTAGAACCTGTCTTCTGACTCTGCTGGGTTTGATAGGGTTCCTGGCTAAGCGTAAGGGCATGTCGCTAGAGGAGACACAGGCTGGAAGGGAGCTTTGTTGTAACTGACTGCGCTCCCCTTGAGCGTCTGTTTATTAATGCTGCTGTTGTCAGACTACGTGTCAGCGTACCTGGGGCTCTTGTGCAGCCACCGGCCTGTTAACTACGACTAAATCTAAAGGAATAAAATAAATAAAAATATCCTTTGAACCACACCACCTCCCCAGGCAGCACTGGTATCTCCTCCCCCAGCGCACAGAGGGCTGAGGAGCGTGCGTGGTTGGGGGATGGGTACTCATCCTAGGTAGCAAAGCACAATGGCCAAAGGGCTTTTAGACGGGGTCTCTCGGGACAATGCCATTGCATACAACACTGGGCTCAGTGCACCGTCCCTCATGGCGCAGAGCTGGAAAGCAGTGTCTGATTGAGTCCCACTTTGTACAGCTTGCCTCTCACTGTCTTTCTCTTGTGGCGTCACATAAGCCTGGAAAGATACTTCCCTGATTTCCTTCACCTGCTTGGAAAGTTACACATCAGCAGCCACTCCTGACTGCACCCAAGCTCCGGCTGGGACCCAGCATGTGTTACCTCATAGAGAGCCTCATAAGCCCTAGGTCTGGCCCTACGTGAGCCTGGTGTCAGTTTGATTCCTTCCCTCCCTCGAAACGATCATCCTCACGTCGCATTCCATTCCCCTCTACCGTTACCATGACAAGAGCAGTTCCTTGAAGGAAATGGCCATGTGCCTTGCTCTGGATTGTACCAGGGAATCTTATCTCCTCTTTCCAGAGGGCTGCAGCGTCTGCTGCTCTGTGAACACAATCATCAAGCAGGGCCAGGGACCCTGGAAGCAGAGGGAAGCAGCCAACTGGGATGCCTGGGTCTCTCTCACTGCTTGCGTTTGTGCGGAGTGTCCCGGTTACAGGGGCACTTGACCATAGCTACTGGGAGAGGGGAACAAGTATAAGAGACGAGGGGCAGGGGAGGGAACAGGGATTTCAGCTCAGATGCTTGTGGCTTCCCCACCCCAAAGGCGCAGTAAGAGCCGGGGTTTCTAGCCAGGGTGGCCTCAGGAGCAGTGGTTCAGTGGGTGTATGGGAGGGTTGAAGGAGAGGCATAGATTCCCTTCTTCCACCCCAGGATCCATAGTCTCAGAAGATTCCCCCCAATTCTCTCTGCTTTATGCCTTGGCAGCCCCCAGTGTGGGAGCTGCTAATCTTCCAGCTGAACCTCACTTCTAGGCATGTCAATGTTACTCCATCAGCCAGAGGGGGGCACCGGTGAGCATGGCAAGGCATTAGCCACACCCCCACTGAGGAGCTGAGCACTTCCTCGCCAGGCAGAGCTCAGAGGCTCTTCGTGGGGGCAGCGCAGAGCTGCGGAGCTGCCCTCCCAAATGGGGAATGAGGCGTGTGTGCGTCTCAGCTCCTTCCCCAGAGACGGGATTACTGACTGATGGCTTCAGAGCACATCGTCAGGCCGGGACTGGGGCAGAGATCTCAGTGACCAGGAGAGATGTGGAGTCACCCCATGGACGGCCATGGAGTCACCCAATGCAACTGAGTGTGGATTCTGCCCAGTGCCTGGGGCACATCTTGGACCATCACAGGCAACACTTCCCCCACCCATGCTCTGAGCCAAGGACACTTCTCATCCTGCCTGCCACCTCCTCACTCAGGGTCACAGGGACCATCCCAGCACTTACCAGCCTGCTACTTTCTTCCCCAGTCACACGCTGAGCTAATTAGTTTGCAAACGATTAGCAGTCCAGTCCACCCAGTGTCAGCCAGCCCCCAGCATTCCCTAAGCGTGTCCCTGCTGCTGAGAGAGGGCCCTGCACACGGCTATCCTGCCTCCGAGTGGCAGTCCAGCACCACTTTCCCACCTCTTGGGGGGTAACGACCCTCACTGGCATGGGGCTTGGAATTCAGGGTGCTCATAGCAGCATCTCACCTCATCCGACGAGGGCAGGAATGGCACAGCCCACTGCTTTCCCACCATCAATAAGCTGCTGGCCCAGAAATGGGGATCACTACTTCCACAATTCCTACCAGGCAGTCTGGTACTGAAGGAAGGAGAGAGAGGAAGAGGACGGTGTGAAGAAGGAATGTCAGTTCTCAGAGGAGTAGAGAGAGGAAGGAGCTAGTGTGGGAAAGGTGAGCTGGGTACTAAGGGAGAGAGAGTGAGGAAGAGGAGGACAGTGTGGGGAAGGAGAGCTGGGTACTGAAGAAAGGAGAGAGAAGACAGAGTGAGATACATGGAAGGAAACCCCATGTGAAGAAGGAAACCTGGGTGCAGCGGTTAGAGAGGAAAAGGAAAAGAAGAGAGATCTCATTGAGAGGAAGAAAACTGAAAAGAAAGGTGTGAGGAAGGGGACCGCCCACCCCTCCCTATGAAAAAAGAAAAGCAAGTACCGAGGAAGTTATGAAGTAGGAGACTCAGGTGTGTAGGCAGCCAGCGAGGAAGAGGATAGTGTGAGGAAGGTGACCTGCTTTCTGAGTAAAAAAATGCAGTGAGTGAGGTCACAGGAAAGGAAGAAGGAAATGCAGGGATGAAGATGTCTGTGATGAGGAAAGCAATGTGGATACTGAGGCCAGGTACCAGGATTGGCCAGGATTGCCCATAAAATGCTCACAAAACCTAGGAAAAATAATTCCTTCTGAGCATCTCCGATGCTGCACTGGATTTGATTCCGAGGGGATTTACATACTAAAAAGCTGCCAGCAGAGCAAAGAAAACCCCATGTCTATTTTGGGTCTTGAAGCTGAAGACTATATTTCAAATCTGCTAATCAAGTGAGAGTACAGTGAACTCGTTAACAGACAAGGTGTGGGAAAGAGGGGAGAATCTCCTTGAATGGAAGCGGTGGTGATCAGTGTGTGAACAATTAGTTGGAAGGGCAATATAAACACCTGTAAAAATCCTGAGAGGCCTTGAGTGAGTAATTATAAAGAATTTGGTGTTGCAAAAATGTAAGGTTCATGCAAACAAGAGACTGAGAGCATTTCTTAGCGCTAGAAATAGCCTGAACAGAGCCTGGTGCAAACCTACCCGTTGTCAGTCAGACAACGCATCTTCATCCTGACCTGCAGCATTTCTGACTATCCCAGCATTGCCCCCTCCTGCTTTGCCAGTGCATCATTGGCCTGCTCCACTATCCCCATTTGGCACCCAGGAGATGCAGTTTGGCTAGCAGGCACTGCCATCTTGAGCTGTATCACCTTTGCTATCCCCGCCTAGGTCCCTCCCCAGCCCTTGAGCTTGACCTGCAGCGCTCCATGCTACCCCAATCTTGTTGCCTTCCTTTGGCCCAACAACTCTGTCAGTGTACCTGGTTCCTGCTCAGAGGCATCCTTGCTCATTGAGTGCCAGACCTCAGAGCTGCAGCTCCCCCTGCCTTTGCTGAGCCAAGAATGACAATCCCGCTGGATGGAAATTTCAGGACAGGAGCTTTTGGTCTCAGGATTGTGAGGATGGCTTCTGGGATTGTCTCAAGTCAAAAGGTTTGGGAAGGGAAAGAATTTCTAAAGGCATTGTTTCCATGATGAGTGGCCCCGATTCCAGACCTTGGGCTAACTGAACTGGTGCAATCCTGCAACGGGTAAAGCTGCTACTTGCACTCGTGCGTTACCTGAAACCAGGGGAACCTGCACTGGTGCAGATTGTAGCTTGCCCTGTTTACTTAAGGGGCTTGCACTGCTTCAGCTACGCCAGTGGTCGGCTGCCTGATGACTGGACCAGGGCAAGTCTCCAAGACAAGGCCTAAGACCCTGTCTTTGGCATGCCTTCATATTCTACTGGCAGTTTAGCTGCTTAAGGCACTACCGCCCTCCTGGGAGAAGGCAGGGTTTCCCCACGTGACTAGACAGGCAGGAGGGGCTATGATAGCTAGGTCTCTTGATCTATGGAAGGGAATGTTAAAAATCCAGTTATCCAAATAAAAATGGGCTTGGAGCCATAAGCCACAATGGACCAGATTTACCAAAGAGTTCGGAAGATTGGTTGCATGGTGGGTTCTGAGCAAAATCTGGCCCGTATTTAGGGTCCTAAATGGAAGCTGAGCTCTTTGGAAACTCTGCTCCCCGTGATGGGTGCTGAGCACTTAAGGGTCTGGCTGCAGGTGGGTCTGATCCTGTGGCATTCTGAGCATCCAGACTTCATAGTGACTATATTCAGTCCCAGTATTTAAACGTGAGGTGGGGAGCTGGAGGCTGTGTTTTTCCCCAGGATGTTCAGAGTTAAAAGAGAGCACAGCTGCGTTCATGAGAGCAGAGAACAAGAGGATTCCCCCCCCCCACACACACACCTTGTTATGACTATTAAGATGAAAAAATATGACAGCTGCAGCATCCAGTCATTTTTTAAAAGTGATGTCTCCGCCTGAAAGAGCACTTTAAACACAGAGAAATTTCCTAGGAAATGGCATGAGCTGTCCCCCCCACCCCGCATTCCCCTACCGCTGGAACCGAAACGTAGTCTAAACAGCCTGGTTCTAGCAGCCACAGCCTCAGTCAGGGCTGGGAGACAAGGCCAGGAGCTGAAGATGGGCAAGAGCTGGGAGAGAAAGGCACAGTGCTGCAGGAGAGGAGGGGAACGGGGTAGAACAAAATTACACAGAAGAACTAAAAGCCGAGGCATGGACCAACCCATGGCATCACGTGCCTTACCCCTGGCTGCTATACAGCATAGCAGGTGGAGGGCACCTGGCAGGTGTGATGGTCGGCCAGGCAGGAATCCTGTGACAGTCTCTGGCCTGCTGGATTTTGTGGAGTGTGTGGAGAAGCAGGCTGGGAGCACAAAGGATGATTTGGGTTATACATTCCCTGAGATTGGCAGAGGGGAGTTTACTCATTTCCTTGGATCTAACAATCCGAATTGTCCCACCAGACACTCAAGAGGCCCTAACAACTCATGAATTTTACCGACGCAGTACATTAAATACTCACATCACTCAGGCTTTGCCATGAGCCCAGCGGCAGATGGGGCAGCAGAGTTCTAACCTGCACCCAGAACCAGGCCAATACCTAGCACACCATTTCCTTGAGTACTGAGGGGGTGGAGCCAGCCCTGCCTCCTCCTGCTCACCTGTGCAGAGCTTGCGGGGGGAATGATACGAATCTGTGGAATCTGCTTCCCCGCCCACAGCACAACTTGTAGTACCAGGAGCTGGGCAAAAAGGAGTAAAGAGGCACCGTATGCCCTCTCAGCGCCTTGTGCCATTGTGAGAGTTTGGCCTTTGGCCAGCCAGCAGCAACAAACACTCAATCACCAGTAGTAACCAACCCGGAAGCAAACAAACATGGATGGATACTCAGATAGTCAGACGGCAACCCTACATATGCTATGAGGAGCCTGGATTCTGTCAGAAACCCACTGTCCTCAGGATCCCATAAGCAACATACCAGTGTGTCTGAGATCAGCCTCACCACTGGCTTCTACAGAGAAGAGAGCCTGGGAAGTCTATCAGGGAACTCCATAGCATCTCTGGCACTATATCACAATCAGTCACTATATGTCCTGTAGAGATCAGCCAGGCTCCGGGATACAGCCCATGTCATATCTAGCCTCTGCATGGGAACACCCTACTTCTAGCCTGATGATTTGCACCTCCTTTAATAGGACAGAGGGTTGGTCATAGCAGCAACAATGAATCCAGTAAAGGTTTGCCCTCCCTCCAGCATCTTTCACCTATAAAGTGCTTTGCAGACATGTAGTTAACACCCCTTTGAGGTAAATGAAGTATTATTAGCCATGCTTGAGAGATGGGCAAACAGTGACCTGGCTGTGACTGCCTCCAGGTTGCTGAGTGAATCAGTACCAGATCTGGGAATTGACCCTGAATCCTAGGCTCCTGTTTAAACCACTAGACCACACTGCCTCCTAGAAACTAACAGCGACTTCTTCCTCTAAATGCTTCCTACCGTTCTTGCTGTGAGCCAGCCTGGCCAAAGCTGCAAGTGGTCTGGAGACTAACAGCAGAGGGGATTACAGTTTGAGGTGCGTCAGCTGGGGAGGTTTCCCCTGTCTCTTCATGCACAGTCTGCTTTTCTTTATTTGGCTCATAATGACAGGCAATGCTGAGACCTTTTCTCATTAAATCATCCAAACCAACCAATGCATCTTGCAGCTGAGGTCTGAAAAAAGCTCCTATTAATAGTGCTCCCAGCCTGGCTGCCAGCCATTTGGCTTCCAGGTGGGAAGGGTGTGCAGTTGAGCTGCTGGTTCTTTCAGCTTCTGTTTTCCTTTGTGGGGGGCAGGTTAAAGGGGGCGAGTTGCTGCTCTCCTAAAAGCATCTAGTTCTGCCCCAAGAAGAGGGCGACTTGAGTGCAAAGCCTTCAGGAATGGTGGGGATAGAAATTGTACTGTAGGGAGGAGGGTTCTCAGAGGGAGCTGGTTTCATTTACAGCTAGGCAGTTTGAGGCATTTGAGATTATTCCCATCTCTTTTCTTGTTTGGCCGACTTACTTTAAGACTATTAGCGGATTAACTCAAGTTCTTATAGTGCTGGAACACCATCTTTACAGGGGTTTTAGTGAGGCAAGAGGAGAGCTTTCCTGTTACCCAGGAGCAAGTTGGCTGCTGGGAGAACTTGTCAGATGAGCAACCAGAGACATGAATTTATGGCCATGCTCACTATCTCCTAAGAGGTCAGGGTGCCACGCAAAACAGGGCTAGCCAGAGGATGATGGACAGTCAATTAATTCTTTCCCTCCATCTCTCTCCAAGAAAGTAACCCTGGGAAGGGTTCTCCTGACAGAATATGCTTCCCCATCCTAGGAGGCCACATCCGCGGCCCCTCCTAGGAGCAAATCCAGAAGATCTGTCAGTTCACAGCACCCATCCTATTGGTCATAGGAGGCGAGTATTGCTGCCAGCTGGCGCCTGGGACAGAATTTTCCCAACCCTTTTGGCAAGGCCTGGGTGCTTTCCCTTAGAGAGCACACAGAGAGACACGTTATCAAATAGCTGCAGACAATTAAAGGATTGAACAGGGTATTGGAGGAGCACGGAGTTTTCAACATCCATAAATAGCTCGCTTTGCAATCTTGCTTAACTCCTTGCTCATTCTCTCCTGAAGTGCTGATCCCATCTTTGCATGGGATTGGGAAGTTAAAGTGAGTGTTTTTCAACAATTCACAATGCACTCAGGCTGGGTAATGCCTTTCTTTGGTTGTTTCATCTGGATTTTTTTTTTTAAATTAAAAAGCACGTGTCTCTCAACTCCCAACCCCTGCCCCCTCTGCTGCTAGCCAAACAGTGCCAGGAAGATGTAGCTGGGAGGAGGGAGGGAACATTCCAGGAGGCAGCACAGAGGGGAAGATTAAAGTAGTGTGAAACCCTTTCCTTCTGAAAGGCCTAGCGAGGGCATTCAGGAGCCTCGTCGCAGGGTTTGAAAGCGGCACGCTCAGGACGTAGAGCACGTGTGCAATGCACGTGTGGCAAAGACCAGTGTGGCTCTGACAAGGATAGGGGGAGGGGAAGTGGGGGTGAATAAGCGGCTGCCACCTGGGGACTTAGAGGAGCAGGGAACTTCTCCTGGGCTGAAATTCACGCGTCTGTGCGAAAGCACGTGTGTGGCTAAGAGTGTATATTAGACAGTGCTTATGGAAGGCCTCTACAGAGAGGGGACTGGTGTTCTCACAGTTTCTTGGGAATGGAAGTGTGTGGATGTGGCTTCCAGTAGAGGCATGTGGAGTTGCTGTCCCCCCGTGTTCTGTGTGAAATGGGCAGCCTGCTTTTATGCCTGGTCTAGGTTCTCTGGGGCCCTCTGTACGAACTGTATCCTCATCTAGCTCTTTACTTAGAGGGACAGCACTCAATCCCCTTGTGCTGCTTGTGACTGCCCCTTGGGTTCTGGCCCCCTGCCCAGGTCATAAGAGGATGGAAAGTGGACCCAGCTGTAACCCGTCCGTGCCCAGGGTAGCCCACTGATAATGCCAGGGTC